>OZ016504.1:20962073-21562073 GCA_963966595.1 Physocephala rufipes
ATATATATATATATATATATATATATATATATATAAATATATATATATATATATATATATATATATATATATAATATATATATATATATATATATATATATATATATATATATATATATATATATATATATATATATATATATATATATTATATATATATATATATATATATATATATATATATATATATATATATATATATATATATATATATATATATATATATATATATATATATATATATATATATATATATATATATATATATATATATATATATATATATATATATATATATATATATATATATATATATAATATATATATATATATATATATATATATATATATATATAATATATATATATATATATATATATATATATATATATATATATATATATATATATATATATATATATATATATATATATATATATATATATATATATATATATATATATATATATATATATATAATATATATATATATATATATATATATATATATATAATATATATATATATATATATATATATATATATATATATATATATATATATATATATATAATATATATATATATATATATATATATATATATATATATATATATATATATATATATATATATATATATATATATATATATATATATATATATATATATATATATATATATATATATATATATATATATATATATATATATATATATATATATATATATATATATATATATATATATATATATATATATATATATATATATATATATATATATATATATATATATATATATATATATATATATATATATATATATATATATATATATATATATATATATATATATATATATATATATATATATATATATATATATATATATATATATATATATATATATATATATATATATATATATATATATATATATATATATATATATATATATATATATATATATATATATATATATATATATATATATATATATATATATATATATATATATATATATATATATATATATATATATATATATATATATATATATATATATATATATATATATATATATATATATATATATATATATATATGTACTCCCCCAATAAATTTGATTCTACGATATATTCGACGCCCTTGATATTAGACCTCAATGCTTTGTCGAATCAAAATTAGTCTCCTCCAACAAGTATGCGTATGCCCGTATGAAAATGAAGCGTTTAATTAAATTTCACTGCCTAAGTTTATGTGATTAGAATGAAGTTAGTAAAGCAGAGGCGTACTTCGTGTTAAATTCGGGTGCAACTAATTTATGCAAATTTTTTGTTGCAATTTGCGTATATTTGTGCATTATTTTGAAATATTTTCCCTGATAAATTCCAAGAACTTATCCCAGAAGGATAATTGATATATCATGCTAGCCAACAAAGGAGTAAAAGAGGCGAAATCAACATTATTTTTTAAAGTTATTGAAATTTGTATAACCAAACGGGCTTCAAAACCCGTTTCAGAAATATATTCGGTGAGTGTGCTCGGTCGTTGTTAAAGCATTACGTTAAAATATAACTTGCTATAAAAGCTCGTATCCTTACAATTTGCTCACAATATGTTTGTTTCGTTGTTATTGACACATATGGAGATGAAAATGTGGCAAAATAATTTAGTAATCTGTCTGGTTTCAATTTCAATTATTTCGAGTACATTTACCTTTACTCACGGAGTAAGGTCCTTGCATCAAGTCGTGAATGGCACGGTTGCGAGCGATAATGAATTTCCTTTTATGGTAAGTTCAGATTTAAAAATGTTCCAATTTGAAAATTTGTCTTCCCTTAATTAACTTCACTTGTTAGCTATATATCATGTCGTTGTTTTTTTATTATATATAAAAGTCCTACCTAGAATCCAAAGATTGGCATATAATTTTATGTGCGTAAAAATGTATAGAATTGTACTTCTTTGTGAGGTTGTGGATAATAAATAGATAAGGTAAATCATTATTTACTGGCCACGTGTGCATGCTGAATACCCAAAATAAGGGTGGGCCACCAAATAGTTCCTTTGTAAATGCTATACAAATAGTTTTGTTCAACATTTTCCTATTAATTTTACTTTAAAAATTAAGCCATTCGATGAATTTAGGGATGACACAAAGATGGAAAGATGGATGAAATATTTAGCGCTGGAGGGCACTTTACACAATTTTGTAATGCTAAAAATATAAAATAGTTTTTATACTACATTAGGTATTTTGACATCTTGACTGGGATGACAAAGATATAAAAGAAAAAAGAGGAAGAGTAAGATTGAAATGTATTAAAGGGTTTCTTACGTCATTGAAACCGGGTGGAAAGTTAGTGGTAGAGAAATACATTAATTTCTTTTTAGGTTTCTCTGCAAAGGATCCTTACCAATAAACACATTTGTGGTGCCTCGATATTAAACAGGATTTGGGTTCTGACTGCTGCGCACTGTATCAGCCAGCGAAACATCAAAAATCTGAGAATAGAGTTTGGCAACAAATTACTTAAGAAAAATGGTAGTTCAAATTTGGTGAACGTCGCAGAAGTTTTTAGGCATGAAAATTATAGCTTAAAACGCAGTTTGAGTTTTGATATTGCTTTATTGAGGTTGGAGCGACCATTAAATTATAGTAAGAATGTACAGTCGGTGCGATTGCCGTCTGCCTATCAAGAAACTGCCGAAAATTCATCTGCCGTTTTGGCTGGTTGGGGTTTGAATGCGGTGAGTTATTAACCCGATAAAATACTGATACCGATAAGAAGAATGTAGTACGTCAATATTTTCCTTATTTATAGACGAAGGGTGGTCGGGTTCAGGATAAACTCCAGAAGGCTACTGTACAAATATTCAGTCTCGCTGAATGCGGTAGGCGGTATAAGAAGAAAATGACTGGTCACATTATTTGTGCTGGTACCCCTAAGGGTGGAAAAGGATTATGTGGTGCTGATTCTGGTGGTCCGCTTTTAGCTAATGGCGTGCAAGTAGGCATTGCAGCGGCGGTTGTAATTCCTTGCGGTATTGGTCCTTTTCCCGACATTTATAACAAAATTTCCGACCATATTCATTGGATACACAAAACAATTTTAGATCGTTTTAGGAAAAAAATTTAACAACGTATGTTTGCTAAAGTTTTCGGTCGAAAATATTTTTATGAATGATATGAATATTTTACTTTATCAATTCTATTTAAATGTCTATAATTTGGAATCTAAAATTCGCATTCAATTATATCATAGAAAATAATAAATAATAAATGTTTTATCTAATAAATTTGCCAGTTGCTTTCGAGAGAATTAAATAAAAGGTGTTAAAATATTTTCATTTTCATTCAAATTTTTGTCTCTAGAGATATTCTTTAGCCTATTAGCTTCTTATTCCCCAAATCAGGCATGAAACTGATTCTATATTTCTGTTATAAAAATCTATAAAAATTATCTCCCGGCAAACGGGAATAGAGCCCACTGGGAGTAGAAATTATGATTGTATGGGAACCGATGAGATAATCGTGTTAAAACTGGTGCAACGTATCTTTCTTGGACTGAATATGGCAATTGGCGTGTCCAGATCCAGTCATAGAGAATTTATACTTTGGGAATAAATTCTAGGGCGATGATTTCATTAGTTTGCGATGTTTATTGCTTTAATCGTTGCATTGCTATTATTATTGTTACATCGATTCTTATAATTAACGGTGACATTGCAACCAATTGACGTTTTGTGCTTTCCTGTGTAGTCTTATTTGTTTTCTCAGTATGTTCATATGCGCGCGTCTCTCGTTGTTATAGCTTGCGCCGTCAGCCTGTAGGGATTGAACTGTATCTTACGAGTGATGGCTCATACATGCGAATGTATTACTCGCGATCTATATACTAATACCGACTGTATGTGTATACTATAGCGCGGTCGCGACTCTCGGCCAATCTGAGGCTTTAGCACATGCTAGTGTGCTTCTAGATTCTTGGTCCTAGTTGCCAAGTCTGGTGCAGCCCTTCGCCACTTACTTCGCCACAAGTTGTACGCTGAGCGGAAGGAGATTATAGGAATTGCTGGGAAAGCTAAAATTGCACGGATGAGAGAGTATTTTTCAATTCGTGCTAATTCGACCACTCCGCAAGAATATCTGTCACTTCTTATAGCTTTTTTCTTAAAGCTAATGCAAAATATTGGTTAGTATTATTCATATAACATTTTGGGCCCTGACGATTAATGCGTAGTATTTATTATCATACAGTATAAAAATATATCTTAAAGGATGAATGCGTATTATGGTATACTTATGTCTATGAAAAATTACTGCGCAGTCCTTTTTTTGTTGATTATCGATAACAGAGAAACATGAAACTTAGATATATATCTTTATTCTATAGAGTGTGCGTGTATATAATCTTAAATCTAGAGAATATAGTAGTATATGTAGTCTTAAATCTTAAGGAGGTACACAATAGTAAACATATATGATGTTTTCTTAAACATAGAGCAATAAAAATTTGTGTCGTCAAAATTGTTTTTGGCGTCACACTGACACACACTCGACAAAAGTCAAGAACATTGGTCCACTGCTACGCCTACATTTATATTACAGCTCAAAAGTGGCAGGACCCTTATAATATTTTCCCAATTGAGAGTACAGTTTTGCCCAAATGTAAGCAGACCCGATGATCGGACGATTGAGAGAACAGATGTTCTCAGAAAGAGTACGCATTTAAGAGATAAGCTCACGCGATTGATTCTATACATTTATTTCCAAAGTAGATTTTTGTAAAATTTCTTTTTGAAAATTCACTCACTTAAAACATTTAAAATAAAAGCATATTCTTCACACTAGTAATTCATTGTTATTGCACATTTTAAACAAATATACATGAAATTGAACACTAACAAACCGACGTCAACAATTACATCCCGTTTCGCTCCGTCTTTACGCTACCACACTAGTCTTGTTTCTGTTATGAAGAGATATCTCATCAACTTATATTTTCGTACTGCAGTTTTTCATTGGTACGTGGTATGGAGCTGCACAAAACACACCCAAATGACTTTCAGTTCTCTGAAATTGTCTACTGTGTTTTATTTTTGCATTGCATCAATTTGATCAATCTGAAAGAGCTTGTTTGCATTCGTTAAATAAAACAAAGCTACAGAAAACATTTGCATTACAGTTTTGGGCTCAAGTTGTAAATACGTTTGCTCACTTTACTGTAGGAACAGAATCACTGCAGCTGTGCAGCTCAGCTCAAAATTTACACATAAGCTTATGGAGCTTCACAGCTGCACAGCTGCGCAGCTGAAATAAAATCGATTCATTTTTTCTCTCAGCTGCAGTGCTTACGGCTCTTTCTCCCAAAGGAGTAGTGCCTACCTTTTACTGGAAATCCCTTAATATTCATTGAGTGCTGAGAGTCAAAAACATATGTTTTTGACAAATAAAAGAAAACGAAAAAGAAAACAAAAATTAAACTAAAACCAAAAGTCTAAAATGCAGAGCAATTTGGAGGAAATACTCAAAGCGATGAGTGGCCAAAAAGCAAAGAGTGTTGGAGGATCATTTGGCTGCAGTTTTGACCGTGGCACGGCAATCGATCCGAGAATTTCGTTCTGCTTTGGAGTAACGACGCTACAACAGTAGCTGCAGCTGTTATGCAGCTCATTGTGTTTAAATGCGCAGCTGGAGAGAGTTAAAGTTTACCCATTTCTTACATTAACTTACATACAATCCTGCCCGAACAGACGACTGATAAAAATTCGACCGAATTGTTTTCTTGCTTTTTTGAATCTCTATGCAAAATAGGCTTTTTCCTGAGACTAAGTTCTCATGGGCACGCGTCTATCCAATTCACAATTAGGTCGCCGTTGGTTTTCAAGGTTAGAAACACAGAAAATCTCTCCCGATGTCTGTCGCGGCGATATGACAAAGGAGCACAGGAACTTATAGGGATTGAGAAAAAATAAATCCGTAGTCTAAACATTGTCGATTATCATTTGTGACTCCACATGACCCCGTGCATCAACAACGACATAAAATACAGCTTTTATTCTTTTATTTTTGCTATTAAACAATAATGACAAATTTATTTTATTTTGCTCATAAAATATGGAAAGTTTTGACAAAGGTCTAAAGTAATATTCACGATTTCTCTTAATATTCATTTTATAATACCTTACCTAAATTTTTTCCTTCAAAAGTTTGTTGTATTAAACTGCTTGTGGGCCATATTGAACTAGGTGATATCATACCACGAACCATTGGATATCTAGTGGTAAAAACTTTAATACTCTTCACTAATTGGGCCATTAGAAGGAAAATCAGGTCATTTAATTCGATTTTTCCAATCTGAATTTCGTAAAACGAAAGTACGATAATACGTATTCCTTCCCTCAATAAATTTGTTTCTGCGATATATTATTTTACGCCCTTGATATCATACTTCACTGCCTTGTCGAATTAAAATTAGTCTTCTCCAACAAGTATGGCCGTATGAAAATGAAGCGTTTAATTAAATTTCACTGCCTAAGTTTATGTGATTAGAATGAAGTTAGTAAAGCAGTGGCGTACTTCGTATTAAATTCGGGTGCACCCAATTTGTACATTCCTTTAAGAGATTTTCTCTGATAAATTCCCAAAACTTATCCCATAAAAATAATTGATAAATCCTGCTGGTCAATAAAGGAGTAAAAGAGGTGAAATTAGTAGCATAGTTTTAAAGTTATTAGAATTTGTATAACCCAACGGGCTCCGGAACCCGTTTTAGAAAAATACGTGAGTGTGCTCGGTAGATGTTAAAGCATTACGTTAAAATATAATTTGCTATAAAAGCTCGAATCCTTACAATTTGTTCACAATTTGTTTGTTTCGTTGTTATTGACACATTTAGAATCGAAAATGTGGCAAAATAATTTAGTAATCTGCCTGGTTTTAATTCCAATTATTTCGAGTACATTTACTCACAGAGTCAAGACTTTGCATCAGGTTGTGAATGGCACGGATGCGAGCGATAGTGAATATCCTTTTATCGTAAGTTCAGATATAAAAAATCTTCCTATTTTTCCTAAATTTTTTCCTTTAATTAACCTTATTTGTGGGCTATATATCGTGTTGTTTTATTTTTTAAATTATATATTAAATTTTTATCTAGAATTCAAAGATTGACATTTAATTTTAAAGATCTAAAAAGATATGAAATTGTATCTTCTTGTGAGGTTGTGGATAATAAATAGATAAGGTAAATCATTATTTAATGGCCACGTGTACGTGCTGGATATCCAAAGTAAGGATGGGCCATCGGTTAGTTCCCCTTTGTAAATGATATAAAAATAATTTTGTTCAACATTTTCAATTAATTTTACTTTACAAATTAAGCCGCTCGATGAATTTAGAGATGGGGAAGAGTGTTGGAAATTTTGTGACAGGTTCCTGCCATTCTAGCCCTTTTTGGTAATTCTGACAGTAATGTTATTTTTAAGTGCCTGAATTTTTCTAAAAGCGGCTTTAAATTGCGTCAACAAAATGGATCATTTGAGAAGGTTGAGAATTTAGAAGAAGTATATTGTATAATCTCTCTGGAATTGACCCCCATCATGATGGATGGGAATATTTAGAAAAAGTAACAAAATAAAAATTTTATACAATAGTACGTGTCATTTTATCTGGATCAATAAATTTTGAAGTAATAAATTTGAAATCTAGGTTGACGAAAAGATATCAAATAAAATAGAGAAGGGGTAGATGGAAGTGCATTAATGGGTTTCTTACACCATCGAAATTGTGTGGGAAATTTAATGATGGAAAAATATATTATTTTCTTTTTAGGTTTCTCTGCAAAAGATCCGTACCAATGAGCACATTTGTGGTGCCTCGTTATTAAACAGAATCTGGGTTCTCACTGCAGCGCACTGTCTCGGGTCCCAGCCGGACGTCAAAAATTTTAGAATAGAGTACGGCAACGCAGTCCTTAAAAAGAAAGAAAGTTCAAATTTGATGAATGTCGCGGAAGCCTTTAGACATGAAAGCTTTGTTTTAAAGAGCCGCCAATCGTCCTTTGACATCGCTCTGTTGAGGCTGGAGCGACCATTAAATTATAACAAGAATGTACAATCGGTGAGACTGCCATTTCCCAATCAAGAAATTTCGGCAAATACATTGGCCACTCTGATTGGCTGGGGTTTGAATGTGGTGAGTTCATAATATGAACTAAAATTGATATAATATATATATGATAGGAAGAATGTCGTACGTCAATATTTTCTTTATTTATAGACTGGTGGACAGGTCCAAGATCGACTCCAGAAGGTCGCTCTACAAATATTCAGCCACGATGAGTGCAGTAGGCGTTTTAGGAAGAAAAAAGAGCTGCAAATTATTTGCGCCGGCGTTCCTGAGGGTGGCAAGGGACAATGTAGTGGTGATTCGGGTGGTCCACTTATGGTTAATGACGTGCAAGTAGGCATTGTATCCAGGAGTATGAGGCCTTGCGCCGAGGGCCCTTTTCCTGGCATTTATACAAAGATTTCTGCGCATATTCATTGGATACATAAAACAATCTTTGATCGTTATATGAAAAGAATACAATAAAAATTATTGCATATATTTTTACTGAAGTTTACATTTCAAAATAATTGACATATACCCGCTTTCCGGTTTAGTTCAAATTTGATCTAACGTTTTTTTATTCAAACGTATCGTTTAATTCTCTTCGTTTCATAAAAGCCAGGAATGTAGTCCAAATTAGACTGCAAATGCTGACGTAAATCACACGATTCGGTTCAGGTATCAAAGAGAAGTTAATTGTTTGTAATATAGGCCAAACACAAGCGGCAACTTTAAGGGTGGGTAAAATTTTTTCCTGAGTTTCCTTTACATTGTCTTCTAAGCTCTTAAATTCGAGTACCGATAAAAAAGCTCGCACAAGCAAATGGTCCATAAGAAAATTGCTCTACGAGAGCCTAAATAAGAAAAGTTGAAGAAGATATCAAAATCGAGCTATCTCGCCACAAACTCAGCCAATTTTTTCAAAAAGATTGTGTTGAAACTCACTTTAGTGAACATTGGGATAAATACTGGTGAAGTTAGCATAGGGTGAATTCACCATAGGGTGAATTCACGAAAGCCCTTATTTGAATGGAACATTGCCGCTGCATGTTTTTGGGGATTAAACTCATATAAAAAACTATAAATTATTTATTAAAAAGATATAAAAAATAAAACGAAAAGACTTTAGTTTGAAGAAAATTATACTAAAAGCAGTCCCGTATACATTTCCTGTCTCAGATAATTGCTCCTCAGCCGTAGAAAGGGGAAGAATTATGGTTCCTTAAAGAGTTCACAAAAACTTCAAAACGCAAAAAGTTTTAATGGGATATATCTTAGGAAAGAGTCAACAGTCCCGTGAATTAAATAAATTACAATTTGTTAAAATAGACACATTGATAATTTTGTAATGAACGTTTTATATACGCAATACTGATACTTAGGGCTTCAAAAGAAGGAGCCATACAAAAACCTCAAATCGCAAAAAGTTTTAACGCGATATATTTTAGGAAAGAGTCAACAATCCTGCGAATCAAATAAAGTACAATTGCGTACAAAAGAGTAAAAAATCGTACAAAAGTACAAATAAAGTGCAAAAACGACACGTAGGGAATTTCTTATTAACGTTTGAATATACGAAACACTTATGCATAAGGATTCAGGAAAAGGAGCTATACAAAAACCTCAAATCGCAAATAGTTGTAACGGGATATATTTTCCGAAAGAGTTACCGTGTAATGAGAGTTCGAATATTTACAATTTCGATGCCTTTAATGTTTTATTATGGGTTTTTAAATATAAAATCTTGGTGGTTCTTTTGCCATGCAGTATATACTAATGCTCCATTTTTTAAATAATAATAATTTCCACTGCATGCTTTCAGGCAGTAATACAAATTGTAGAACTAATTAAATAAATTGTTGGTATGGTTGCTTTTTTGATGTGGAAAATGTTTATTGATTTTTAGTGAACATTTTAATCGGAAGTTCTTTGATATAAAATGTATTTATAATATACAATGCACTTACTTTATTATACACTTACTCCATGATCTATAGTTTATGCATTAGTTAATGAGGAATAGTAACTTACATGTAACCGTAAGATGGCGCACCTTACGAGATATTTTGATCTGAAGCAAAACTATCAATAGCTAAGATCAAACCAAAATCATATAATAATTTTATTATGTGTTTTTTAGACTCCAGTCTTCATTTTAGTTCCTCATGTCTTGAATTTTCCCTCTATCAAATATTTCTGTTAGGTTTGTAATTTAGAAATCATTCAGCGAGTAAAACCCTATACCCATTTTAATCAACCAAAAACAACGAGTTTATTGATTATGTTTTAAAACCCAGTTTAGCTTTTGCGATGTTCAAATGCCTGACGAATTCGGTGTTATTTATGCGCGCTTAAATCAAAATAAAAGTAATACTGAACTCGTTGGAACTGAGAAATTATTTTCTTAGGATTTTATTTGTCAAACTACACGCAACGAGAATGCATTATCGTTTAAATTAAATTCATATTGTGCAATAGGTTGAGCGAATGAATGAATGAACGAACGAGAACGATCCTTCGATAGTTAAAGTCGGATAGTTCCTAACACCACAAGTGATCGTAAACAACTTTATGCAGTCAATTTTTGGGTACTATAGCTGGATGCAAACGAAAAATCCCCGAATACCATCAAATTCTTCCAAAAGGAATTCTTGAAAGCAATCATAACGCTTTAATTAATAGTAAGCAACCATGTTGCATAATAAGGATTTGCAATATATTTGCAAGGTACCAAACTCCAAACTAGCACGTTATTAACCAATAAATTCGAAAACGATTCTCTGGTTTTGAATTGAATTGAATTGAATAAGTTGTTTATACATTCATATGAATAAAATAATGTTATTTCTTCCCCTATCTCTCCCACTCTATTACTTTCCTGATTTCCCTTTGAGAATATAGAAACCTCTTTTCTATTTTCAAGGTACTTTTCATTTCTTATTTTAAGTTCAAGGGCGGAGAAATAATTTTTCGCTTGATCCCCTCCAAAAATTTAATATATAACGATTTATTTGCAACAAACTCATTATTCAACGATATTTTCACATTCTTTCAAAATAACTTGCAATCATATTTTGTTTGCTTCAAATTCAAAACAAAAATGTTTTTCGTGGCTTTCGTCGATTTTTGTTTTTTATAAACTCATCACAAAAAATATGTTTAAATTTTCTTCAAATTTTTTCAAGGCACATAATATTTAAGACGAGTTGAATGAAAACTAATAAAAACTAATTTGTATATTATAAATTTGAATATTTGAAAACGTTTTTGGCATAGCATTTCTAGAGGCCCAATTCGTATATATAAGTGCCGAAAAAGAGAATTGAACTAGTTAGAGAGTAGAAAGAGAAGTTCGCCAGTAGATATCATTAGTCTATACTATTTACATACAGCTGAATTAGTAAAGTGTAAAGGTGCTCGCACACTATCATGCGAATTTTTGTCATGCTATTTCCATTTCGCGAACGTGTGCCACAAATGCGCATACATTAGTGCGAGTGTTTTGTCTCTTTATCTCTGTTCCCAGCCTGTGTTTAAAGCTTAACGTTATCAAAATTTAAGAGTGGACAAAGATAAAAACGAACTAAAACACACGCAATCAAAAATTTATGCGACGGTTTAGACCTCGAACTCGGAAACAATTGATATAAATTAATTTCAAGGTAAGGCCGGTGTGGGATTGCAAACAAATTCTTATTAGATTTATTTAAAAAAATTTAGAATTATTTAAAAAAGTATTGAAAATATATTTATAAAAAAGTAGTAAAAAAGCGCAAAATAGTACGAGAGATTTCTAATTAGGTTGGCGCTTGATAGATTGCAATGTAACGCACCGCCAAATTAACATGGCCAGTAAAAAAATCCCCATTATTTATGAGCTTGGCCAATCAAACGATCGCAATCTAAACCATTCTACGCTGTTCTACGCTGTTTTGCCAGTAAATTAAGGTTAAAGCAGCAAAAAACAGTTTGTAGTTAAATTAATGGACAGAAAAGCATCTCCAGCATTAGTCCAATAACTAACCCAAAAACAACAATAAAAGTAAAGGAATAGTTTCAGTTATGAAGAGATTTCTCATCAACTTATATTTTCGTACTGCAGTTTTTCATTGGTACGTGGTATGGAGCTGCACAAAAGACACCCAAATGACTTTCAGTTCTCTCAAATTGTCTACTGTGTTTTATTTTTGCATTGCATCAATTTGATCAATCTGAAAGAGCTTATTTGCATTCGTTAAAGAGCGTAAAACAAAGCTACAGAAAACATTTGCATTACAGTTTTGGGCTCAAGTTGTAAATACGTTTGCTCACTTTACCCATTTCTTACATTAACTTACATAAAATCCTACCCGAACAGACGACTGATAAAAATTCGAACGAGGTGACACTTTGACAAACATGTGATGACACTTTTTCCTGAGACTAAGTTCTCAGGGGCACGCGCCTATCCAATTCACAATTAGGTCGCCGTTGGTTTTCAAGGTTGGAAACATACAGGAAATCTCTCCCGATGTCTGTCGCGACGATATGACAAAGGAGCACAGGATCTTATGATTGAGAAAAAAATTAATCCGTAGTCTAAGCATTGTCGATTATCATTTGTGACTCCCCGCGCATCAACATCGACATAAAATACAGCTTTTATTCTTTTATTTTTGTTATTAAACAATAATGACAAATTTATATAAAGGACATAAGATTGAATGAACTTGCGGCATATGTCTAGAAGCAGTGCTCAAAAATAACTCTTATTTTCAAAACTTATTTATTTTATTTTAAAAAGTAAATATTAAAATTTAACTTTTACTTTTAAAAATAAAAGTTAATGTTTACTGTTAACTTGCACTTTTATTTATAAAAGGTAAAGGTCACTTTTACTTTTTTTATAAATAAAAGTTAAAAGTTTACTTTTACTTTTATTTTAAAAGTTTTTTAATGAGAGTTATTGAAGACTCTTTCGTAATAAAAGTCTTTTGTTGTTGAAGTATATGGCGGTCAATACGAGTTAATACTGAGCTACCATATGATGAAAACAATGGATCTTAGTTGGTGGTTGGAAGATGCAAATAGATTGAAAATATTAAGAAACAGATTTTGGACATAGTAAGAAGTGGGCGGGGCCACTCAATACCGCTAAAGGGGCGTTTCTTACGGAAAAATGACTACGCCAATCGGTATCAAATGTCGCGAAACGGATATAAAACCAGGTGGAAGAGGAGTGGACACCTTCATAAGGGCGTAATAAAGGGATGGAAGGGGATTTTTTTTCTAAACAAATTATATTGCGTCAATCGATGGCAAATGTGAATCGGATTTGAGACACGGTTGGTACGAGGCGTGTGCTCCCCAAAAAGAAGATGAAGGGGCGTTTTTTACCAAAAAATTACTTTTCGCCAATCGATACCAAATACCATGAAATGGGCTTGGTACACGGTATAAGGTGGGTGTCGGCGTGCACAAGTCGATGGGTTGACCTGCTGCAAAACTACTTCAAATGCGAGGTAATTAAAGATCGTAGGCATTCTTCCGAAAACCCATACTTCCAAACTCCAATAAAGAAGTCGGGACATATACATAATAGACTACATGTCATTTAAATAAGCATACGCATCCATAGAAATAACAGAAAAAGATAGACAGATTAATAGAAAGAAAGGAGGAAGGTCAGAAAGAACGAGGGTCGATCTTTTGAACATTTTGGGTCTTGAAAAATGCCCCTGATTTCGCTTGTGTGCGCTCACGATGACATTATACAATGTGCCAAGTCCATTTCATAGCATTTGGTATCGATTGGCGAAAAGTAATTTTTTTGGTAAAAAAAGCCCCTTCCGCCCTCTTTTGGGGAGTACACGTCCCGTACCGTCATGTCCCAAATCAGTTTGTTGATATTTGCCATCGATTAGCGCAAAGTAGTTTTTTGGAAAAAATGCCCCTTTCCCCCTTTCGGGGAGTACATACTCCACCCACCTGGTTTTATTTCCGTTTCGCGACATTTGCTACCTGATGAAAAATGTATTTGACGGCAATAGTTAAATGAGCGAATAGGACGGAATACGTCGCCTACAGCAATCTTTGCCGGCAGAAAGACGATGAAATAAACGTTCCAATGTTCGACGACATAAAACTTAAAAGACTGAATCGACAAGAAATACGTCGAAGATTAAATACGATGAAAAGAAAAACGTCTCAGACAGCTACCAATATTAGAAGAAGTACCACCAGACACGTGTCATCTTCCTTTCTTTATTCTTTTATACCTTCTGAAAGAAGATTTGTGTTTAGAGGATTGCGAATTTGACGCTGCAACAACTCTTTATTGTGTAACCAGTTCGGTCCTTTCCACCATAACTCGTGAGCAACAAGATCGTTGGCCGTCAAACGTCTAGACGCACAATCGGCAGGATTCTCGGACGATGAGACATGCCTCCATATACGCCGAGGGAGTGTTTCGATAATTTCGACGGTACGGTTGGCCACGAACGTTTTTAATTTAGACGGCGGATGAGAGCCATGCCAAAACAACCGTGGAATCTGTCCAAGCGTAAATCCGTGCCGGCTCGATGATACAGCAAGGCCGTATACGTTGGATCAATCTGGAGAGTATTAGCGCTCCACACAATTCAAGTCGAGGTATTGATACAGGCTTGAGTGGCGCTACACGAGTACGGGATGCTATGATGGAAACGGTGATCTCTCCTCGGGATGTCACTTCACGGCAATACACTACGGCAGCGTACGCCTTAGAGGATGCGTCGCAAAAACCATGAATCTCAGCAGTAGAATGTATGGAATGTACGGAATGTATCGTGGCAAGGAAATGTTGCGGATGTTTTCCATATCCTCACGACAAACTTCCCACCAACGCCGAAGAACGTCGGGAAGCTCGTCATCCCAGCCGAGGTCTGTCAACCGTAGTTCTTGGAAGAAAATCTTCCAGCGCGTAATCAGCGGCGCTAGCAAGCCTATAGGATCGAATACACTCGACATCTCGGAGAGCACATGACGTCTGGTAACGCAGGTGCAGGGCACGCTGACCTGGAAAGTGAGATCGTCAGAAGAAGGAGTCCAATGAAGGCCGAGCACCTTCTTGGTCGAAGTGTCAAGATAGTCCTGAAGCGTACTCT
This sequence comes from Physocephala rufipes, assembly GCA_963966595.1. NCBI lineage: Eukaryota > Metazoa > Arthropoda > Insecta > Diptera > Conopidae > Physocephala > Physocephala rufipes. Next base: position 20,977,318 of record OZ016504.1, read on the forward strand.
CTGTTTCCGTACAGCCGGCGGCAATGGAGCTCGTGTTGGAAATCCATTTGCGTAACTGCATACCTGCGCGAGAAAACAAACTGATTAACTCTTGCTGTAATTGTAATACCTCGGCTTCCGTAGAAGCTCCTGTTAACACATCATCGACGTAGAAATCTTCGATTAACGTTCTCACTGCTCTTGGAAATTCTGTTTGGTGGTCCTCTGCTAGCTGTTTTAACACGCGCACAGGAAGGAAAGGCGCGCATAAAGTTCCATATGTGACGGTGCGCAGGCGACTACTCTGGCCGGCAGTGTAGCATCCTCCCTCCATAAAATTCGCTGAAAATCGCGGTGTTTCTCAGTTACTATGATCTGCCGAAACATTTTGATGATATCAGCCGAAAACGCAACGCGGTGGAACCGAAAACGCAAGCAGACGGCTAGTAAATCTCGCTGCAGGCTCGGCCCAATGTGAAGACGCTCGTTTAGTGAGATACCGCATATATCCTTATGAGATCCGTCAAATACTACGCGAAGCTTCTTACCTTCTCGTGCCAACTCGTCCAAGCGAGCGTATTTTTGCATGAAGGAAACGTATTGTAAACGTAAGGCGTCATCTCTCGATAGACGGCGCTCTAGCGAATAGAGTCGATTAAGCTCACCGGAGCGTGAATCTGCAAACCGCTGTTCTAAGTCCTTGAGAGGTAGGTGGACAACATATCTCCCTTTAGGATCGCGAGTGTGAGTCTCGGGGAAATCCTGCTCCACCAACGCTGTTACCGGGTCGTCGACTAGCTGTAATTTATCTTCCATCTCCCACAAACGCCGGATTGATTGTCGATGTCGGTTAACGAGAGGAACGAGTTAGTGGACAAGAGTGACAATGGCCTTGCCTGAGTGATTATCCAGCCAAATATAGAAGAAAGCGCTATGATGTTGCCATCACGGTCTATTCGCTTTTCCATGGTAAAGATGTCCCATACGTATTGAGCGCCGAGCAATAAGTCAATAGAAGACGGAACATGGAATGTCGGATCAGCGAGGGTCAGGCCTTGCAGGTCACTAGACAAGGCCTGGTTCATTGGAGTGGAGGGCAACGAAGCAGTGATCTTGCTCAATATATGCAGGCAAACATTCAGTTTGGACGAATTAGTGCGAGATTGGATCTGCACATGAAAAAACGCGTGGGTGTAATCAGCGGTAGCCGAAGAGATACCAGTGACCAATATTCGCGAATGTGTGCGAGGTGCGCCCAGAGCAAGAACGCATTTCTCAGAAATGTAGGATAATTCTGAAGCGCAGTCGAGGAGCGCTCTGTATGTGACAAGTTGTCATTCGAAACGCATACCAATGCGGTGGGTAGGACAGCAACTATGTATGGCCTGGCTGCAGGTGCACGGTGCTGGAGAGGATTCGAGGCCACAGCACTGACCGTCGTATTACCATTATGGATGTGCTGCGTAGTGCCACTCAAAGGATTTGGTGGCGAGGAGGAGCTCTGGGTCAACGCCGACGTCATCGTCGAATGTTCAGCCGGATCGTGAACGAGTGTATGGTGGCGCTGATTGAATAGCCTGCAATTAAACTTAGAACGACAATTAGAAACGGAATGCCCAACTTGTAAACAATTGTACCAAAGCGGCTTATCCTTCACTTGGCGACGACGCTCCTGGGTGGAAAGCCTCAAGAAGGCTGGGCATTTGCTTATGAAATGGTCTGCTCCGCCACAGCCGTGGCAGCCATCTCCTCTTCCTTGAGTGGTAGCTAATGTCTTGGTCGATTGAACCCTTGTAAGTTGGAACTTCGTAGATTTTGAGCTTGACGCGCCGTGAGTGCTTGCCGCTGCCAACTCCAGCTCATCACATCTGGCGTCAAGGAACTCCAGAAATTCCAGAACAGTAGGATGACTGGCCGCTCCGCTGTCTTGAATCCATCTGGTCGCGGTAGCAGAGTCGAATTTACGAAGCAGTTAAAATATAAGCCAAGAATCGCGATCTTCTCGAACGATGGATGACAAACCCCTCAATACGGCGTTGGCCCCGTCCGAAATTTTACGAAGCATCGAGGCATCGCTTCTGGAGGCGGTAGGGAGAGAAATGAATGTTTCAATGACTGTCGTTGTTATTTGGCGAGGTCGATCGAATCGTTCCTTTAGACGCGCCCAGGCCATCTCGTATGCTGAATCCGTGACAGGAATGTGTCTTAAGTCTTAAGATAGTGCAGCTTCTGAGTATTTGACAGTCTGGCACTTGTAGCGACAGCACTTGAAAAAAGATCACTAAATGATGGCCACTCACAATAATTTCCCATAACTTGGGAATATTGATCTTTGGTAACTCGTTTACCGCACTTTTAGCACCGGCATATGACATCTGTTGTATAAAAGAGGCCTGCTGCTCTGCGAACTGTGCCATACTGACGGATGGTCCCACTGGCTCCTTTGATGGATATAACTCTTTTTCTCGAGCTAATAATAACGCGCGAGCGGTCAAGTACTTCTCCTCATATTCTTCAAAATCAATATTCGGATCCACGTAGGAGGCTGCACCAACAAGAGGCAAAATGGAGTCAGTGTTTGTCGTAAAACTTTCGAAAACCGTTTCCAAGCGCTCCATACGCGTTGTCACTTGCTCAATTGTGACACCTTCAGGCAACTGCTGCGCAAATGTGACCACTTTAGCGATTGAAGTTTTCAACCTACCTCGTATTTGCATCAGTAATGAGTATCGGGACGATATGTCCGCCAAAACTGCATCAGGTTCAATAGATCCGGCTCGAAGGACCAAAAATTTATGATGAAAAATGTATTTTACGGCAATAGTTAAAGGAGCGAATAGGACGGAATACGTCGCCTACAGCAATCTTTGCCGGTAGAAAGACGATGAAATAAACGTTCCAATGTTCGACGACGTAAAACTTAAAAGACTGAATCGACAAGAAATACGTCGAAGACAGCAATCTTTGTAAGATTAAATACGATGAAAAGAAAAACGTCTCAGACAGCTACCAATATTAGAAGAAGTGCCACCAGCCACGTGTCATCTTCCTTTCTTTATTCTTTTATACCTTCTTTTTTCCTCTCTACAATTCAATCCAAGTAATTTTATATTCCAAAAATGGTCGATCTTTTTTGCATACCACCGGTATCAAGACTCAGCTGTTTCATGGCATGATCTTTATTATAACGTTGCCATTCGTTCACAAACACTACCGATTATCGCAAAATCATTTTTTCGTAAGAAACGTCCCTTTCGCGGCATTGTTTGGCCCCTGCCCACTACCAACTATGTCAAAAATCTGTTTCTTGACAATTTCTATATATTTGCATCTTCCAACCCACCAACTAAGATCCATTATTTTCATCATATCGTGGCTCAATGTTGGTTCCTATTGACCACCATCAACCTCATCAACAAAAGGCTTTTATTACGAAAAAGTTTTAAATAACTGCTATCAAGAAACCTTTAAAATAAGAGTCATCGAGTAACTCTCATCGAAAAATCTTTAAAATAAAAGTCATTGCGTAACACTTATTTCATGATTCTTAATATAAAAGTCATAAAAGTTTCGATCTCTGTCTAGATCAGAAAGATAAGATCGGAAACTTTTTTCTCACCAAAAAAATATATTTAAACCGCAAAATTATCCATTATTGAAAGGCACGTCATTTGAATGCCATCAAATCCTGAAGGTCGGCAAGACTGTCTCGCTGATTGCATAAACAGCTTAATACCTTACCTCAATTTTTACCCTCAAAAGTTTGTTGTATTAAACTGCCTGTGGGCTATATTAAACTATACGATATCATACCACGAATCATTGGATATCTAGTGGTAAGAACTTTAATACTCTGCACTAATTGGGCCATTAGAAGGAAAATCAGATCATTTAATTCGATTTTTCCAATCTGAATTTCGTAGAACGAAGGGACGTTAATACATATTCCTTCCCTCAATAAATTTGTTTCTGCAATATATTCTACTCCCTTGATATAATACCTCACTGCTTTGTCGAATCAAAATTAGTCTCCTCCAACAAGTATGCGTATGCCCGTATGAAAATGAAGCGTTTAATTAAATTTCACTGCCGACGTTTATGTGATTAGAAAGAAGTTAGTAAAGCAGAGGCGTACTTCGTGTTAAATTCGGGTGAAACTAATTTATGCATATTTTTTGTTGCAATTTGTGTATATTTGTGCAATATTTTGAAATATTTTTCCTGATAAATTCCAAGAACTTATCCCAGAAGGATAATTGATATATCATGCTAGCCAACAAAGGAGTAAAAGAGGCGAAATCAACAGTATTTTTTAAAGTTATTAAAATTTGTATAACCCAACGGGGGTTAACCCGTTGAAACCCGTTTCAGAAATATATTCGGTGAGTGTGCTCGGTCGTTGTTGAAGCATTACGTTAAAATATGACTTGCTATAAAAGCTCGTATCTTTACAATGTGTTTACAATATATTGGTTTCGTTGTTATTGACGCATTTGGAATTGAAAATGTGGAAAAATAATTTAGTAATCTGCCTGGTTTCAATTTCAATTATTTCGAGTACATTTACCTTTACTCACGGAATAAGGTCCTTGCATCAAGTTGTGAATGGCACGGTTGCGAGCGATAATGAATTTCCTTTTATGGTAAGTTAAGATTTAAAAATGTTCCAATTTGAAAATTTGTCTTCCCTTAATTAATTTCACTTGTAAGCTATATATCATGTTGTTGGTTTTTTATTATATATAAAAACCCTACCTAGAATCCAAAGATTGGCATATAATTTTATGGGCCTAAAAATGTATAGAATTGTACTTTTTTGTGAGGTTGTGTATAATAAATAGGTAAGATAGGTCATTATTTAATGGCCACGTGTACATGCTGAATAGCCAAAGTAAGGATGGGCCACCGGTTAGTTCTCATTTGTAAATGCTATAAAAATAGTTTTGTTCAACATTTTCCGATCAATTTTATTTTACAAATTAAGCTGTTCGATGAATTTAGGGATGACACAAGGGTTTTGGGAATGTTGGAATGCTGGAGGGCACTTTACTTGCACAATTTTATAAGGATAACACCATAAAAAGCGTATTTTATACTATAGTACGTATCATGACATCCGGACTACTAAATTTTGAGATAATAAATCTAAAATCTAGGATGATAAGAAGATATAAAAGAAAAAAGAGAAAGAGGCAGATGGAAGTATATGAAAGGGATAAAATTTGGAACGATTTTCCGTCATCCCTAGTCAAATTTGGTTTGTAGACAAACCGGTTTCGGCGATGTGCCATCTTCAGTGTCTGTTTACGTTCTGATCAGTCTGTATTTGTCTAAGTTGTATCGTTCCTGTAATTTTGTCTGCATTTTGTTTTTGTTATCGTCGGGTACGTGTTTGTATGTATTGTGCGAGCAGGACTTTCTGTTCCTAATTAGCTATTTCTGTGGGCGCATGTGATCAGGTAGTGCCTATTGTTTCTTGCATTTCGTCCCTATTGTCTTTTCTTGCAGGTAGGTAAAAATCACTAATTTTTGGTTCGTGGGGTTTTTTGTGGTTTGTTCATATGACCTCGGGTTAGTGAGTATTTCTTGGTCTTGGATTTGTTGCCTGTAAAGTAGTTTTAAGGGTTCGAATATTACGTCTGAAAGTGAGTTTGCTTGTTCGTTTATTAGTCTTCCATCAAAGGTTTTTTGTTTGTAAATTTCCATGTTTTCTAGTACGTTGAGTCGTCGTCCTTTGTTTTGTATGTGTAACAAATTAACTGTTTTTCTAATGTGACTTGGTGTACAATTATTGTGGAACATATGGTTTGCGAAGTTGGATTCCGGATTCGTGTTAGGTTGACGTAATTTTTTTAGGGACTACAACAAAAAAAAATTACGTCAACCTAACACGAATCCGGAATCCAACTTCGCAAACCATATGTTCCACAATAATTGTACACCAAGTCACATTAGAAAAACAGTTAATTTGTTACACATACAAAACAAAGGACGACGACTCAACGTACTAGAAAACATGGAAATTTACAAACAAAAAACCTTTGATGGAAGACTAATAAACGAACAAGCAAACTCACTTTCAGACGTAATATTCGAACCCTTAAAACTACTTTACAGGCAACAAATCCAAGACCAAGAAATACTCACTAACCCGAGGTCATATGAACAAACCACAAAAAACCCCACGAACCAAAAATTAGTGATTTTTACCTACCTGCAAGAAAAGACAATAGGGACGAAATGCAAGAAACAATAGGCACTACCTGATCACATGCGCCCACAGAAATAGCTAATTAGGAACAGAAAGTCCTGCTCGCACAATACATACAAACACGTACCCGACGATAACAAAAACAAAATGCAGACAAAATTACAGGAACGATACAACTTAGACAAATACAGACTGATCAGAACGTAAACAGACACTGAAGATGGCACATCGCCGAAACCGGTTTGTCTACAAACCAAATTTGACTAGGGATGACGGAAAATCGTTCCAAATTTTATCAACATCCTACCCTGTCGGAAAACTCAACAAATATCAAGAATATATGAAAGGGTTTCATACGTCATCGAAACTGCGGGGAAAGTTAGTGGTAGAGAAGTACATAACTTTGTTTCTAGGTTTCCCTACAAAGGATCCGTACCAATGAACACATTTGTGGTGGGTCGATATTAAACAGGATTTGGGTTCTCACTGCAGCGCACTGTAGCGGGCCCCAGCGATACGTCAAAAATCTGAGAATAGAGTTTGGCAACACAATACTTAAGAAAAATGACAGTTTAAATTTGGTCAACGTCGCGGAAGCTTTTAGGCATGAAAATTTTAGCTTAAAATTCAATTGGAGTTTTGACATTGCTTTATTGAGGTTGGAGCGACCATTAAATTATAGTAAAAATGTGCAGTCCGTGCGATTGCCGTCTGTCTATGAAGAAACTGCCGAAAATACGTCTGCCGTTGCGGCCGGTTGGGGTTATAATGCGGTGAGTTATTAACCCGATCAAATACTGATACGATCAGCTACGACAGGAAGAATGTATTACGTCAGTACCTTCCTTATTTATAGACGAAGGGTGGACGGGTTCAAGATGAACTCCAGAAGGTTACTTTACAAATATTCAGTCACGCTGAATGCAGTAGGCGGCATAAGAAGAAACAAACTGGTCACATTATCTGTGCTGGTTCCCCTAAGGGTGGAAAAGGATTGTGTGGAGGTGATTCTGGTGGTCCGCTTTTAGTTAAGGGCGTGCAAGTAGGCATTGCAGCCGCGGCTGTATTTCCTTGCGCTATTGGTCCTTTTCCCGATATTTTTACCAAAGTTTCCGACCACATTCTTTGGATACACAAAACAATTTTCGATCGTTTTAGAAAATAAATTTAATAAAGTATTTTAACTAAGGTTTTCGGTCCAAAATATTTGCTTTTATGAATGATATGAATGTTTTACTTTATCAACTCTATTAAAATGCCTGTGCGCATTCAATCATATCTTAGAATATAATATAATCATATATTAGACTATAGATGTTTTTAATTAATAAATTTGTCAGTTTTTTTCGAGAGAATTTAATAAATATTGTTGAAATATTTTAATTTTCATTCAAATTTTTGTCTCGAGATATTCTTTAGTCTACTAACGTCTTACTCGCTGGTGCAGGCATGAAGCTGATTCTATATTTCCGTTATAAACATCCATAAAAATTATCTCCCGGAAAACGGGAGTGGTCCGTCCACTGGGAATAGAAATCATGACTGTAGGGAAACCGATGAGATAGATAATCGTGTTAAATGGGAAGGGAAGGGTATTCCCTTCTTGGTGGTAAAAGTCAAGAATATCTGCTTACTGCTGTGCCTACTTTTATATAAAAACCCAAAAGTGGCAGGGTTTTCACCCTTTTCAGGCTTTCCCAATTGAGTGACCAGTTTTGAATAGAAAATTTTACAACCCGGACAGTCTTTATTGCGATTTTCCGTTTACGATTGCCCGAAACTTAAGATGTTTTCGTCCGACTTGAGATTTTATAAAATGAGACAAAAAACAGATTTTTATTTTTAGCATTTATTTAAATGCTGTTTTACGGTTTCATAACTCTATAAGTTTTAGAAATGAACGGTTTTAATTAAAAAAGTCATGAATAATTTCCAAATTGCTTCAGCACGTAACTAATTGACGTATCTGTTAACTAACATATTTTCTACAACCTTTTTAAAATATTTTGCGTGAAGTAAACAGCGAAAGAAGTGGTTAAAATTTAGCTCTCTCGGCAAATAGGCTCTAACGTCGTCCGTAGGTAACATTCAAGGTACGTAACACTTCAACGTAAGGACCAGGCCTGATTTTGGGCAATTGAGACGGTTCTATTCAACAGAGCCATTTTTAATTAATTTAGTTGTCACAAGTGTCCTTGCTGTTGGCTAAAGAGGGCATGACATTTTTTATTCTGTTTCGTATTTTATGCAACTCCTCGCACCTTTTATTCGTGGAAGTACAAACCTCCAACGTAACGAACATTTACGAACGCAAATTTCAGGGGATTTCCGGCAAAACCGTATTGTCGAATTAAAATATCGAAATTTAATAAATTAGTTAAAAAGAAAAGAGAAAGGATGAACAACACCGTTCCTGAACGTTCTTAAATATCTTCCATAATTGTATGGGTTGGAAATTGCCGAACAGCTTTATAATTATATTTCCCCAAATTGATATTCTCCAAATTGATAAGAGTGTATATAAATCTTGTTTTCCGAGAACAAATAAATTAGAGCGAATAAATTATTTGAAAAATAACCATATTTTGCAATTATCATGAAACTAGTTAACGAATTCCGTTAACTTTTTAACGAATTCCATAAATCTATAAAATAGAACAAATATTTAAAATAGATTTTAAATTTTGACCAGTAGTAGTCGTATTAGCGTAGTTGGCCTGATCGAGATAATATTATTTCTAAGGCCAACAGTTTTCTAACAGACAACGTAATTACTATCAGGCCGGTGATAAAGAGAGGATACTCGCTGCTCTAAATTAAAAATTCGTTATAATGGCCGTTTCCGATGGCTTGCTGAATACACGTACGCGTGTGTGAACTCGTCCGATTGAGTTGATGCTTGCTGTGCATTTGCTAACGAGTATAATGCCATTGAGAAGGTACATTTATTTTCTTCTCTTTGTGTGGCAAATATTTTACTCACTCCTGGTCATCCTATAAAAAGAGAGGAAATTATACAAAAATAGCCAGTAATACAATATGGGTAAAATACTCGATACGTTGTATTCTAACGTACTTGTAGAGATTCTCGAACAGTTCGATGATCGAACATGTGCGTTGCCGACGGAACAAACAAAGATTCCAACAAATGAATCAGTTTGGTTCAAAAAGTCGTGTATCTATGAGGGTGAGAATGGGGTGTTCGCATTTTTTAACAAAAACGAAAAAATTGAATACTATGTTTCTTATACGTTTATTCGAATTGCAAGAAATAATATTTCGTAAAAATTGGAAGGGGGGAAAAACTAAAGAATGTTGGTAAAATATAACTAATCCCGCATAAAATTGAAATAATTGCATCAAAGTGAACAAATAATTATTTTCTATTGACGTTTTCAATATTACTTTAAATGCTTCAACAAAATCATCGATCATGAAGAAAATGAAGGAAAACAAATTGAATATGGAAGAACAAAAATCTTTGACGAAAAGAAATAGTAAAATAATAAAAAAAAAGAAATAACCGAAAAAAAGAATAAACCGGAGAGAATCGTCCGATAACAAAGAGTTGTTATTATAGAGCAGTCGGAATCGTGTTGACTTTAACTATTTCTAGTGTCAGTTATTTTTCTTCCTCCCTTCCCCTTCCTCCCTAACATTATGTTTCTTTTAAATGTTCTGCAAATCAATCTTTTGGTAGAGCGTAGAAGGGAAATAATTTGCCCCAAGTGTACAACAACAATAACAACAGATGCCTCTATGTGTTTTACATGGACGCCTGCCGTGTTGGCTTAAGTCCATGGAGGGCCATCCCGCACGGGGTTGCAAGTACAGACTCTGTGAATGTACCTTTTCTGTTATATGACGACAACCGGCGTCCAGTGCCTCCGGGTTACCAAGCCGTGGCGTTTGTACCTATGGAAGCCATGTGTATGGGATGGACATTCAACCTTAGGTATGGTCGAGGCCGATCTAAAACCTCTGCCGGTCTGTGGGGCCCGGCACCCGGTAATGATTTAGTGCATTACCACACCAGAGCTCCATACACACACCACACCAACTCCATACATACACCACACCAGAGCAATGACATACATGTGGGGCTTGGAATATATATATATCTATCAGATGGTGTGACTATTAGCATAAGCTATTAGCACACATACTGATTGTCTAATTGTTCGCTTGTATGTCTCCCGTGGTACCAATTTAAAGCCTATGGTAGGCTCCGGAACCAGGGAGTACCACAGTCGTGGTAAGTGACCGTCTCATACGCTCTGGTCACTGCCATTTTGGGCCCATACACCTCGGGACTGGCACCCTACAACAATAACATTAATCAAAGGTTGCGATGTGTACCGATAACTTCAGGAGTACGATATATTGTAACAAAGCGGTGTTAAAATCCATTGAACCGATAAGCGGCCATATCAATGAACATACAGATGGATATCATCTTTAAGTGTCAGGGGCTGAGGGAATGGGGATAGAAGTTTGTGATAGAAGTTTGAACGGTCGAGTGCTTGAGTTTGTGTCTAAAATACACAAACATTTCACTGAAAAATTATCAGTGATTGATTTTCTTCAAGCAAGCAAATTAAGAAGAATAAGAGGAATAATAGAAAGAAGAAGAAGAACGGGAATAAATCTTCTTTAAGACATTGGGCATTGTAAATTGCGGGCTTTGTTAGTTGCGGCCGAGTTAGTGAACGTGTCTATCGGAATTTGTCGGACTAACGTAAATTGACCGAGGAGTGATAAAAGGAGGAAGGCGAAAAAAGGGAGGTGTCGAAATGTATTCGAAGTTTAATAACGACTACTTGTTGCAGCTGCCGGAGTGGTATTTTACAGTTTACAGTGGTATTTTACAGTACAGCGCATGCCATTTTACAGTTATTGTTTCTTGTTTTAGTGGTGGCACATTATTGTTCTTTTCTGTTACTCGAATGGCCTCACCTGATTTCGCCCCGGTGGAGCAAGTTAACACAATAATTGTGACGCTGTCAAACGCATTTAGTACTTTATTTTTGTTGCTGTTAGAAATTGTTCTTGTATTTGCACGTTGTTAAGCCCATTCTAACGATAAAAAAAGCTGAAGATGAATAATATTATTCCTTAATCGATAAATAAACGGATGCAATGCTTTACGATCTTCATCTTCTTCTCCTACGGGTTCATCGCAGAACTTGCCAAGTAAGGTTTTATTTAATGTCCAAGCCTGAATAATGAAGAATGTGGCATAAAATTCTAATAAATATAAAAAAGCAAAAAGAAAAAGAATCGGTCCCGGTGAATACGTTTCAACGTCAACAAAATAACAATAACAATGAGGAGAGGACGGAGAAAATGGATATTTTAATTAGAAACAAATTAGTTTTTTCAAAATTGTTTCAAAAAACCTCCTGCAGTGTTTTTTTCGTTATCATTCTCATTATACACGTTATACCTCCATTCCCCTGCCCTTTATTTAAATTTTCAGCATCACAGTCATCTACATCCTTGTTGTATCACGTCGACAGCAGAACCACTATCCAGATCCACATCCTCGATCTCCGCTTGTATGAGCAGCTGTTGCTGTCTCTCTCTCTATTCACTTGAGGATATCTGCTCATTTCGTGGTGGTTGGCCATCGCTGTGAAAGTGAATAACTTCAGTTAAGAAAAAGGGGAAAGAGGAAAATCGACTACTTACCGTCAAGTACGGTCCGAAGCAAAATTCTTATGCTTCCCATTCTACAGCGGCGCATACAACCCTTCTTGGTTTTCCTCCTCCATTTAATCAAACTATACTTTAAATTGCCCCAAAAATTCTTGAAAAATAGAGTAATTTTAATTACCATTCGCGTTTAATTACCATTACTTCGATTGAATGACCATCATCATAATTTCTATTACTGTTCACATCATCACCTTATTCATCGATCAGAAAATCTTCATCTTCATCGACATCTCGTTTAATGACGAAAGAGTTTACTTTCACAAAGGAAATGAAAGAATTGTGTATTTATATCAATTAATTCTTTTTATATTTTTCAAATTAAATTCTTTTGTCAAACAAGCAATCAATACAAAGCAGCAAAAGAATCTGCTGCTTTAGGGGACCCTGTAATAACCCCGAATATCAATTCTTTTTTAAATAAAATTGGCTGCGAGCGTTTGTACTATTCTCCCTTTCCTTCCTCCCTTTCAACTTTCGATCGTATAATAAAATATTTGATTTCTTCAACTAAAGAAATGAAAATGTTCGTCATTATTATTAATTGATTTTAAGAACCTTCACGTGACGAAACGCGAGTGAATAATTGACTCTTTAAGCGTTCAATCGCAAGCAATGCTTTTAATTCATTTTATAGAATATAATTTCGTTTAAGTCCTCATCTTGCCAATGAGGACCAAACTGAGGCAACGACTTGAATGCGTTTTCAATGCGTTTTGCCACGTGCGTACTTCGAAAATACGCACGACAAAGTCATGGATAAAAAACCCCTTTATCAAAGATTAAAAAAATTAAATCTACCCGAGCCAAAGTAATGTTCTACGTAACGTAGGATTAATAAATACAGGAAGAAGGGGTAAGGAGGAAGGAAAATGAAACACTTCGAAAAATTTGAACAAGCACAGTGAGCAAACAAACAATGATGGTCTTGTTTGATGAAAGCTTTTTCGTCTTCCATCTATCGTTATCTCTCCCGTTGTTATTGTTTTTGTTGTTTCTATTATTCTAAATTCCAAAAAATCAACAGCGAGATAAAATGAAAGGCGGACGGACGGACGGATATTTTTGTAAGTAAAAAATATCATCAAAGCAGCGGAGCGTTTTTGTGTTTCCTTTTTTTTATTACAATCAGCTTTTATTATTTTACTCAGGACTGTTGTTGTTTTTTGTTGGGTGTGCTGTAAGTGATGTTTTTACTACTTCCGGTTCAATAAAAATTTCGATTTCGTTTGGCTTCGTATCTTAATGCACGACGTATGAGTTCATTAAAGAGAAAATATTAAAAAAACTATTAAATTATTCCAAGTAATGAAAAAACATTTGAACACCAACGAAGTTTTTTATGTAAATAAAAAAAGAAATTTACACGAGCTTGCGTATCGAGTTAATATTTAAAAAGCTTCTGGAATTTGTGAAACTTTATGTTTTATGTTTATTAACACTAACTACACTTTATTAACACTTTATTAACACTTAACTTTGTGTTTATTAATGTAAGAAAGTTAGAGAAGAGTCCAAACGAAAAGAGTATTTAACCATAAAGAGGTATCAATGGAATTTTAATGGTGGACTAGTTATTAATCAATTCTTTTGTTAAATATAAGACTGACGATTTTAGCAATTTGAATTATTTAATTTGTCCAAAACTGATTTTTCGTTTTCATAAAAAGTCCAACAAGGTCCAAAACGTCCAAATTTTATTTTAGGGTTTTATAAGAATAATTTGAAAGACTTCCAAAAAAGACATGTTGATAATTTATTTTGTGGTTATAAAGCTTTTAAAGAAATATTTAAAAAAATATTTTATGCAAAGTTTCTAAAAAAGTCGTCTTAGTGTTCCTGTAGAATTGTATTATTGAAAATATAATGTATTCTCTTCAAAATATGGCTCATGATGTCTCGCGTGAAGTACGAACAATGAAAAAAAAATACTTTTATGAAGGAAGTTTAAGGAAATTACAGATTTTGAGGTTTAGATAATGATAATAATTTTTTAGCAGGTGCGTCACACCGTCACCACCGGCAATATTTATGAATGTTTTTGTTACTCACACCTCTCTATTTTTTAAAATAATAACGGCCGCACATTCAAACAAATTTCAAAAATTTAGCCGCAATGGGTTCGCAGTTTTATATTAAACTACGTTTGTTTGAAATTGATTCTAAAATAAAATGAAATCAGAAGAAAATGAAGATGATTAAATCAGAACGTTCACGCGTTTCCAAATTGAAAGAGTATAACAAAGTTCTATATCAATCAGTACTCACTCTACCATCTTTTTACTGTAGATGAGTGTGGAGAAGAGTACAGATTTTATATCGTTGAGACGATATTTTTGCTTTCCGAGAACATTCAGTCGAGATGAAAGCTGAGACCAATAGTAGATGTTATTGCTCAATCAATTGCACAAATACTCTGCGGTCATTCACCGTCAATATATTGAATATTTATATCGCTTGAAGATACGGTCATTACACAGGGGGAAAAATTATTTTATAAATAAATATAATCGCTCAAAAATAGGAAGACTATTTGAAAATTAAAAAGTGACGTCATAAGGGTTTCATTTGATTTGTTTTTTGAATAATTTTTCAATTTTTGATAATTTTTTCAATTTTGAATAATTTTGTTCATATTCTTTTTTATTAATTTAAACATTATTCCCTTTTATGATAATGACGTCGATGTGATGTGAGATGACTATCGATTCGCAAAGTTTTTTTAAAAAAGTAACGAGTTTATTGTCAATACATATCTATCGTCTCTCATGAGGCAGATTTTGTAGCTGATTTGTGACACGGTGTCAACCAGAAATGATCGCTTTCGGGGAGGTTATTAGTAAAAAATTAGCGAGAGAGAGGACGCGTTGGAAGTAACTAATAAATAGTTTTCTTTAATAATTGGCTTAATTCCAACCGCAGTTTTTAGTCATTTCAAATATTCTTTAGGGAATTGCCTCAAAACAAACAAAAATTCTCTATCGAAACAACGGTCTGTCTCAACGATATAATTGATCAATCAATGGTTGTAGCTTGTGAGTACGTTTTGCAATTATCGGGAGATATTTATTGGCATTTGATTAGACGGATCAGATCAGTCCGTTCATTAAAAATCAAATCCGTAAAAAATTGGTAAATATTCTTAATTGATAAAATGAGTCAATATTCCAAGAAATTGAAACAAACTGCAATTAAATCGTTTATTTCCTTTGCAGACGGACACGTAATATTGTCAACATTAATTGGCTTTATCGCTCCGGTTTGTGTTATTTTTTTATTGTTATTTCATTCTTAATGAAGTTATTGAATGAATTAATGTAAACATTTGCGATAAAAAATTTACGAATTGTATCGTTCTCTCATTGTTTGCTTTTATGTTGACATTACTTTTTTGGGTATTTTTGTCGACAACTTTTGCTAAGTAATCGCAACAAAGTCATCGCGAGTATCGATAATAAGAAAGAAATGCAATGAACAAGATTCTGACGCTTCATTTATCTTCAGATTTCACGTCCATTCTTACTTAGAGAATTTCTTCTTAGATCAATTAGTCCCTGATCTAATAAATCTTACTTAAAGTGTTAGGAATGGATTCAATTAGTCTGTGATGGTTGACTAACTTTGTGTTGTTTTCGCTGTTAATGCTGCTGTTGCTGATTTCTACTGTTGTTGTTCTTACTGTTTATTGTCAATGATATTGTACGTTTTAGCAATTCCGGTTTTTATCGAGTTTTTCTTATTCGTACGTGTCGAATTGCAAACAATTTTCAAATAAAGCGTGTTTAATTGTAAATACTCATTTCCTATTTTGGTACTTTTTTATGTTTAGTATACATTATAATGAACCATTCCATTGAAATCAGTCAAAGTTGTCACGGCCAAGGTTTCTTTATTAAAAAATAATAATAAAGAAAAATAATAGTAATTTTAAAATCCATGATGAATCTTGGGTTCTAATTAAAAAAATTGAGTTTCAATTTTCTGAAAAATTTTCAAAAATTGAGATATTTTCAAAATAATATTCTTGGCCTTCATTGTATTTGTAATATTAAATTAAACAGAAAAATCTTGCAACTATAGTCGCTTGAATAATTTTGAAAAAGGAACAGATTCTCAAAGTTATTAAATTGGTGGTATTGTTTCCCTTTCTGCCAAAGGTAAAATATTTATTTGAATCTGTTTTTGTACAACAATTCTTCAAGCCTCGCATCGCTCTAAAGGTCAAATTGGAATATCTTTTCGAGAACAAAGGCGCCCGCTCAGTCCAGCTTTTAATTAGTGTTCGTATATTCAGAAACGTCTTCACACGATATGCTTATTTGTTCGAATTGTTTGCCCGAGGGTCTCTGCAAAAACCATTGAATCACAAAGAGTTTTTTTAAATCTTTTTTGGCTTCTACTTTGGCTTTACTTCTTACTATGATTTTTTTTTAAAAATACTTTTGACCTTAACATTAACAATGAGTTATACCCTTTTTTAAAAATTACAAACCCCCAACCAGGTTATGTTAATAGCAAGGAAATAGACAAAACAAACCGACAGACAGAAACTAAAAAAGTAGCAATAAGACTTTATCCAGCTATCGTTAGCCAAACATGCGAACACAACCAGCTGACATTGTGTTATATAGTTCGTAACACTCAAAAGTAAACGTGTCCCACTTGCCAGTCGAGTTGATTTTTAATTTGTTTTTCATTCCGCCTTTTCCCCTCTTGTTCATGCTCTTTATTTTAGTTGCCTTCCTCATATTTTGTAGCAGGGCATGCTTGTGATGTAGTTTCAATTAAGTCGACACGAGTAGTATTAGTGACCATGACAAATTGGCAACCTATCATGTTGGCAACTTCAAACTTTTCAGTGCGATTCCAGATTTGCTTTGATTTAAAAATAGGTTTAATCTGAAGGGGGCATTATTAAAAATAATTACTGCCCATACAATTATTATATCTCAGAAAGCCATCTTTGACTTGACCATCTTTCGATTAATTATTATCTTTTAATTTCGTCGTCAAGTATCTTGAGCAGAATTTGTTAAAAAGTTTTGGTAGCGCTCTGACGATTTGCCTGGTATGTACTTTAGTTTTCAAATTTTACCGTCAAATTTTAATACTTAATGTATTCCTTTAGGCTTCTCGTAAAAAAAGTAAAAGTCAACATCATACTATTACGACATAATTCGTGGAAAATTAAGCTAATTAAGCTACGATTTTTGTATGAGTTAAAAACGCGGATCCATAAATCGTTTTATTTACTGACTTTTTAATTCTTCTAAAGAAAACACCAAAAAATATCGAGTGATATCTGATAATAAGGATCACATTAATGATCTCGATTGTTTCAAGTCCATTAAATCTTTGTTTAGCATGGCGGTATGAATTTTAAAGGTTCTTCTCAAAAGTCACGCAAATGTATCGCAAGACTACTATGACAATTACTATGACAGCTACTATGACAGCTAAAATGACAGCTGAAACGACAGCTATGTTGACAGCCCAACACTACACTGAAAAAATATAAGGAAGGATTTTCTCTATGAGGAGCTCTCCTTTCATCCTTTCGGTTTATTTTAAATGACATTTTGACTTTGGCTTATATAATATTGAATAAAATTGTGTAGGAGTAAGCATAATAAGAATTATTAAAATAATGAAAAAGAATCCGATGTTCGCACGTCGTTCTCTAGGCTTTTTGGACTATGTACAGAGTGGTGAATTTAACCTTAAATGCACGATCCACATAATTTACACAGTTCAACTTACCACCTTAAAACAAATGCCTGCTGATGAAATTGAATAAAAATTTGCACAATACACGTGATTGATTTGATGGTTTCCAATTGAAATGTTAGGAAACGAATAACTTATTGTTTTTACTTTTTTTCACAATTTCGCAATGAACACAATACCGGTTTGTCACATGAAAGTTTGTCACATCACTGAGCAGAGAACAATGAGTATCTGTCAAACAATGTATCAATTTATGAAAAATGTATGAATTTTCTTTGCTATAAACCTCACGGAGCCCGAGACCTTTCCAACGAATGCAAAACCGTGTAAATCGGTTCGTGCGTTCTGGAGTTATAGCGTCAGGAAGGAAAACCCGACTTATTTTTATATAGAAGATTTAAAAAACTTTTACGTGGTAATCTAAAAAATTTCGAATAATGTCAATCTTGGGAAAAGACACTTGAAACTGAGTCGGAACGTCGAAAGCTGGACCCGTGGAAAATGTTTTTGCATTACTAATCAGTGTAAACTTAAAATCAGTAAGTTGCTCTTAAGTAATTTTCAGAAGCAAATTTATCGGCGCAACGCAACGAAGCAACGACATCGTACGTATCTAAATAATAATTTCGCTGCTAAAAAATGCTATTTGGTGCTTTCATGGTTGTTTTAATGTTCTTAAATCAGTAATTTCTATTTCGAGACACTTCCCTTATTTGCCACTCCTTTAGTTGCCGCCCCTTCCACCATAATATACATTTTTCAGCAATTAAACAAGACTCAAACAACACAAAAACAATGCCTAAACCATGACTGATGATTACTATTATAATTACGATGGAAACGATGATCATTAGGATGAGTGCCGTGATAACAACACCCGTAGCTGAGACGACAATTTCTACAAGATATTTAAATGTTATGAATAATGTATGTAAAATATTCGTGCATAAATTGACTTCGTTGTAACGGCGACGCCTTCTTTAATGAAGTCAAGCTAAGTCAAGTTAAGCCAAACCCGTTTTGGATATTATTTATTACAATTTTATTTATTACTATTAGCTCGTGGAGTCATCAATCTCTCGGAATGTCATAAAACTAAATGCGTGCTTTAAACTCGATTAAACCGATCAGCATCAGTTTGACAGTAATTGTACCTTGCTTGATCATAATTAATTCATTTCACTAATAAATTCTATCGTAGGGATCTTACCGATGATGGTCATGATGAGGGTAAAATGATACAGTGATTAATGATACAGTCATTAGAGTGGACTCTTAAGATGATGACTGGATATTATCCTTAAATTATTTTCAAATTTCAACTTTATAAAAACTTCTATGCAAAATTTTAGAATTAATGTTCGTATAAAAAATTGCACAATATTTCTGTTTTTTACTTCGAGCTTTCTGAAGCTGAAAATGAAAAAAATGGAATTTTCACTAGTCCATTAATTCAGTCACTTCAGTCGCAATTCATGATTCAATAAAAAACTTCATTTATAATCGAAATGACAAAAGTTTAATCAATTATAAATACGCCCCTAAAAACTCCCTCTTACTAAATGTACAGACACAATCACTAAATGTATCGCTTCATACGGCTCAAACGGTCACATAAACATTTAAAGACGAAGAAAAAGAAGGAGGAAACAAGAAAATAAAGAAGATTTGCACAGCTGAAGATTTTTCTTGCCATGGAAAAGCAGCTGAAAATGATGACTATCTGTCATCGGTCGTGGGTGCTCAACCGTGGGCTCTTGCCGTAAACACCCGGATCCTGGGAACATTTAACGTATTCCGTCTAAAGAGAAATTGATATGACAAAACAAACGAAGTAGTGCAAAGTAGCTTTACAAAAAATAAACCCGCTGACAATTAAACAAACCGGCAGGAATATGGAGGGAGAAAGGAAAAGTCGGAGGAAAAGAGATTTGGTAGTGGTAACTTATTAAATAAGATCTGCGTTTTATTTTCTTCGCGATTTGTCTACACCTTAACGATCTCTAACACCAACTACTAATAAACTACTTTATATCACGCGCATACACCGTGAATTATTCCTTTATGGTATACAACACCAACACCGATTTGTTATAGCCGGTTGGGTGGGTCAGCTTTTGGAAGTTTTTTTTGGAACTCAAGGCAAGATAATCTCGATGAAACGGTATAGCTTATTAAATAAAAATATTCGTAAAGGGAAGAATTGAACAAACCGAAAGCAATAACCGTTCCAAAAGACAAAGGAAAAAATCAGAAATTCAACTGATATCGCTTGTGTTGATATGCCGCTGCTTGGGCAGCTCTCAAGGTGATTTTTTTGCCCACAGAGTTTAGAGTGTGACAGTAACCGCACTAGTCGTGATGACTAATTATTTGTCTAATCGGATGTTATCCCTTTAAATTTTTAGATCGATTTATCCAGCCATTGCATATTCGATTTTGTGTTTGCTAACTTTTCGATCTGATCTCCACCTTTAAAGTGACAGCGCATATGACCGACTGTCCCTCCCCTCATAGCACTTCGATGTGTTAGTGATTTCATCGAATTGCCATAATTCAAAATTAAATGAACTTTATACTTCATTATTTCAATTTGTATTTTTTGTTTGGATATCACACCAAATCGCGCTGCTTTCGTCATTGACAATTCATTCTTTACTGTTTCCTTTGCCGCGACACTACCGGTAGTAACCCGTTTCGACTGTGTTCGTAAAAACGTCATCTACGACAAGACGTAGTCTTTAGAAAGGCTGAATAAGTGAATTAGTGGCAAGTGCGAGCTATCGACCAAGTTTGTTTAAAACTAATCTTGAAAATAAAACAACATATTTATCTCCGACTGTTGTCTGTTTTGGTTGTATTTTACAAAGTTTATATTATTAGGATTGCTTTGACGGTTTTGTGGTAGTGATTTCAAAAGTTTCTGCCTTTTTAAGTTTCAATTTTTTAAAGTTAAAATCTCTGCGGGGAGTAAATGTTTATGGAATAGTTTATGGAATATTTATTAATAGTTTAGAGTGTTATGAAAATTCTATCCTATACCACGTCGGACCGTTTACTATCATTACTATTATGAGACTTAATCTGGAGTAACACGGAGGCGCGGATGAAACCCTAAAAGCTTGTGTTAATTTGCGCTATTGTGCTGTTTTAACCAAAATGGTGTTTGCTAAAATAAGCTTCTAATTTAATAAAATATTAAAATTAGAAGCATCCATTCAGTTCCTCTACGCGACTCAAGTCAATTAACGAAAATGTTGTAAATGATGGCGTAAGATAAAGTACTGAACCGTAAAACCATGAGACCATAAACACTTTTTAGTTTGGGTAATCCTACCTCATTTCTTCCACATACATCCATTCTTCCTAGCATCACCTACAACCACCAAGACCAATTAACGGTACTCAACGTCATTCAAAGTGATCAATTTTGAATTGAAACGTTGAAATGTTGAAACGCCATCGACTTGCGAGGAACGTGAAATGAAGTTGCTATGCGGCGTTTCGTAGATACGCACTTACATTTATCAACTCATTGCCATTTTGATCTTTACCATCATAGTCAGCATAATCGCCAACACCGTTATCATTTCCGTCATTATTATTATGCTCAAATATTAATTATCATTATCACCGTTAGGTCAAATCTAACTCTCAAACGTTTATCCATTCGTCGTTTTGTTCCATGGCTCTTGGGCTTCTTCTTCTTCTCAACAACAACAACGATGTTCATTTATTGGATCTTTAAATTGCAGCATTAATGAGAAGTTGAGGGAATACCAAATTCACTAAAACAGTGGTGTGGGTTGTTTGTGAGTATTTTCCCGAATTCTCGAAATAATTTTTGTAAGAATTCTACCAATTAGCGCCATTTCATCTTTTCATATTGCGAAATATATAGAGGTGAACCCACTGCACCTCGAAATGAATGTCCAGAAAGCGCTATTTTTATATTCAAAGATTATTCACTTTTTGTTAGCAAGTGTGGCCAGTTTGCTTCTTGATGTCGGTCTCACACTTTTCAAATGGACGTCCATTGACGACGGCCGGACGCCTTTATCACTTATTGCAGTAGATCATTATCTTTCGTGATGATGTTTGAAGAAAATAGTTATGAAGAAGAATAAGTAAAACATATAGTTGGCTTTGTTGTTGTCGTTATTATTGTTACTTCTGATGTTATTCTTGCATTGGAAGCACGCGTATAAACCGCCAACGATTACAACAAAAGCAACGAGATCAAAGAACGACAACATTGGCTTATAGCCAACCGATTCCAGTAACCAATTGACCAACTAACTGACCATGCGCTGTTGTTGCATCATCATAAATGTTTACCAAGCGTCGACAACATCAACCGATTGCACCAAATGAGGACTATAGAGAAAATGAAAGGGAGACAGAGAGAGATTTTGTTGATTGACATTTGTGTTGCCAAAGCTTTTGAGTAAGGCAGTGAAAAGTGAAAGGTGAAGTTGCAACATGAAACCTCAGTAAAAAACGCTCTAGTTGAGAAATTGAACGTAATTAATTCGCCAATTAAATAATTTTCCGTTCTTTTTAAACAATTTTAAATAATTTAAAATTAATATAATAATAATAATTTAATTTAAAGTTTATTTTTAAATAATTTTACGTTCTTCCTATGTATCTTAATTTGTTCTTAAGATTTAGAAAAAGTTACACAAAGTTAGTTAAAATAGAGTAAACCAATGATGAAGCAAAACACACAAATATTTCTTAATTCTTTTGCTAACAAAATCTCCTTAACTCTTTAGAGCTAGTGGTCACGAATTACAGTTCGCGAATAATTTCGGAGATCATCGGTAAGAATTACGGATCGATGAAATCAAATGGAAATTTGAGCTAGAGTTTGGAAAAGTCGTTTCTAGCTAAGTTTTTCGATCAGAATGACATCATAATGCAATTTTTCTCGGAACACTACGTCAGATTTTGAAAAACCTGGCCAGGAGACAAACCTCGCAAATCACATTTCTGAAAGGATGAAAGCATTATCAGTAGAAGAGTGCTCGAGAATGGAAAAATGAAGGGAAATTTTCTTTTAAACAATAAAAAAAAAACAACTCCAACTTGTCCAAATAACGAACCTTCTTTAAAAGTTTTAAAAGTTTGACTTCATAGCATTTTATATAAAAAGTAGAAATATAAGAAGAAGGAGATGAAGAAGGAGAATATTGGCTGTGATACCGATTCGTATTTATACTAAATGCACTTCAAGCAAAAATATAAAAGCAAAAAATAAATGCTTCGCATTTGTTTACAAAAAGAAGATGAAATTGTTTTGTCAGAAGCAGACCACATGCATCAAGAACATCAGCCACAGTAGCGAAACGCAAAAGCACCAGCACTTGCCTCAATATCCTTAGTAAACCAATAACAACAACAACAACGACAACATTAATACCGACTGCAACAGTAATGTCATAACACCACCAGAATTCATCTCACATAGTGGACGTCAGAGCGGTAGAGGAGATCGATGACGATGATGGGATGCGGGGAAGTGGGAAGTAATCAGAAAAGCAATGAGCGCTAGCAGCACGTTGCATATAACTGACACAACTACGACAAAGACATGTTATGAAGTTTGGCTAACTCGTTTTAGCGACAAAGTCCAAGTTGAATCCGGGAGATACTTTCTTCATCGTTCAATTGCAGGCTTATGAAACGATGCAAACAACCAACGAAGATGCTCAAATAGTATAAAATGGAGACTTGATTGTGTGAAATATAGAATTATTGGATATACATAAAAAGCTTTTGATATATATTTAGTTAATTTTTGTATGTTTTAGCCACAATTTCTCTTACTTAGGGAATATTTTCACCACGTCTTATTTAACTTTAGTTCATTCCTAGCCAGTTTTTGTTGACATTTTTAATCAGTTTTTTCACATTTCTAATCAATTTTTCTTTAACCCTTTTTTCATAGAAATGCAGACTATTTTATGACAAGTTTTAAGGCATTCTTACTGATATTTGGAAGCTTTTACACGTCGTTCGAGAATTTTAGTAGATTTTTAACTATTTTGATAAATTCTTATTGTGTTTTTGGTAAATCTGGTCATCAGGAGTAAATTTTCAGGGGCACGCGTATTAAACATTAAGAACTACTACATTGTAAACCGTAGGATAACAAAATTTACTTAATTTAGAATTTTACAGGAATAAGTACTAAGAGGAGGGACAAAAGAAAAGTAATAAATAAATAAAGTAATAAAATTAAAATGAACAAAAGCCGTAAGAAAACATGATTTTAAAAGTTGGAGAAAAAATGAAAATAATGGGTGAAAAATCTGTTAAAGAAAAAAATGGGTAATAACTAAAGTCTGAATAAATAAAACGTTTCATCTTGTTGATACAACTGTTACTAAAAATATCTCGATATTGTTGATGAAGCGAGGAGGGGTAGGGGCGATCATTGGCGCAAAGAGCATAAAGAATGCCCAAGAGCCAAACCAGATGGAATCATGAGGTTTCTGTTAGACCCGAATGCTGCGTCAATTTGTTGGATCGGTTGGGTTGATGGTCGGGGTGGTCTGTTGCGTCGACTGTGCGCATCACTGTGAAACCAGAACCTAGCAGCGGCAGCGGCAACTACGTAAAATTTACACAGGAGCTTATGGATACAGCTAGCTGCCGGGCATCGTCAGCAAAATTAAAATCGATTTCGGCAGCAAAACATTTTCTCTTTTGCTGTCAAGAGTTGCCAATTTTTGCCGAAAATCCTAGTCAATTTCTAAAATTGTATTAGAATTATAATAGAATGTAAACAAAACCCGAACGGAATTCACAACTAAATGAAGAAAATCTAAACAAACAAATGACAGATGCCGCTGCCGATGAACTGCCACACATAATCCCGGCAGCTCGTGAGATAGCGTTACTGCCGCTGCCGCTGCCAGGTTGTGCTTTCGATGTTAATATGACAAAAAATAGTCAAGCTTCTGGATCAAAGGCAGCGATGTCGAAATTTCAATACATTTTGCTGAAAAATTAAAAACAAAAATGCTGAATATAAAAAACTTGAATGAATCGTACACGAGCTAATATTTTTATTTAAAAGAAATATGTTTATCTTTGGCCTGCGGCGGTATTCGGGTCGCGACAGAGGTCGCCAAATCAAGCGACGGCACCTGCACCATGGGAATTCAACAGAAATGCAGTAGTACTATTGACAACAGCAACAATTATTTAAAATAATTATGTTGTTTTTTATTTTATATTTTGCTTAAGTGTCGATCAGATGATATTCATTCATATTCGCCGCGACTGTCAGAGAGAACATAGAAAAAAGAAGTCAATGGGAAGAAGAAGGAACAAGTAAATAAACAAGAAAAACTAAAAAGCAACGGAAAAGTCGGAAAAAGTGAGGAGAAGTAGGATGACAGCACTACAAACAACTAAAAAATAATAGCAAATTATACCAAAAGCCTTGGCCCCTCCACTCCGTAAACAACTGCCGCGTGTTTGTTGTTGCTGTGATTGTTGCTGTTTTCTTTTGTTACATTGACTACACTTGGCCGTATCACCCCAAGCATCAGAATAAACCTTGAACGATTTTTGACGCCGATGCATCATCTTCAGTAGTTGAAGGACGAAAAAAGCAACACCACCAACAACAACAGCGATTGAATAATTGAAGTCGCTTGACGATGTGAACAGAAGTGGCGACTTACCACGATCGTTCTCGGTATTGCGACGGATGGTATCACCGATACTCGTGTGGTTTGTATTATTGGTGTTTTTTTTTGTATTTACCACTTCTTTGCTCTTTAGACTCTTTCTGATAATTGTGCGTTGTTGTTTTTCTTATCACATTGGTCAGCCAATTGATGGTAATACCGCGACCGATGCTACCCAATCAGACGCAATCAATTGCTGTTTTTGCCTTTGAATTGGCGTCGAAAAAGGTTTGAGAAAGATTTCATAACTTTTAATAAATAAATAAATTCTTTGTGTTCGCTTGTGGTTTTAACAAAAATAGTAATATAGATAAAAATAGTAATAGATAAAAATAGTAATAGATTTTTCCTTTAGTTGGAAAAAAACCATTTGTACTTAATCAAAATAAAACTAATACGAAAACCAATATTCCTGAATGTCCTTTTTTTTCTTCTGTTTTGATACCCTATTCCCGAAAGGTACTACCCATTTGTAACGCATTAACGGAGGCGTGGGAGGTAAGAAAAAATAGATGTATTCTGGCTGAAAATCGATTCCGCTCTTGCCGTCCGTTTGTCTGCCTCTCTGTCTGGTTAAATTATGATTTTAGGAGACCGAAAAAGTGTATTCTTATAAAATTTGGGACAAATATTCTCCATTAATTTATGCTGTTTTGTATTGAATATGGACCAAATATGATCAGAACGCCCAATTATATGCGTTGCTCCCCTTCAAACGTTTATGGACGAAATTCTATGACAAAATTTTATCCTCGAATTCACCCACAAATACTAAATCTTTTTTAAGAAAAATGAGCGTGGTCCGTGTATCAGAACCACAATTTAGAGACTTCATTACAGGAAAACGAGTGTAGGCTATAGATGTGATTAGATGTTGCGCGAATGTTTTCTGCGTATTGTAAATTATTTGGTTTTGAAAATTGATGAAATCGGGCGGTGACACACCCACTTTTTGTGAAACGAAATTAAAAGTCTATTGAAATTTTGAAATTGAGATTATATGACCCACGTTACAGTGTTGGACGTTAAATCCCCAAAGTAAGGGCGTGCCCACTATACGACCTGCCATGCGTCGAATTTGTTTAGTTTTAGCATATTTTTTATGCAATAAGCGTTTATTCCAAGTAAATGCCTGAGACAATAACTTACTAAAATCAATAATAAGAACGTTTAAAGATGCTCTATGCAAATTGAGCTTGATCTTAGGAACTCAAGCACACACATGAAAGCGTGTGTAGTACGCGCATGCGTGTAGAGTACCGACGAAACCAACAAATGATTAAGAAGAAGGAAAAGAAAATACAATACGTAGGAAAAGAAGAAGACAAAGAAGCAGCAACTGTAATAGCTGTTGGTTAGCTGCTGCAACGTCATTTTATGTCTCAAGCAATCAGTATCATTCCTATTTGCCCACAATTTTGTTGTTCATTCAGTGGATGTCGTCGTTGTTAGTGTTGCTCTTAATGTTGTTGTCATTGTTTTTATTCCTAGTTGGCATCCATTTTATGCAAATTGTTATATCAAAAGCTATTGATATTTTCTTCTTCTCATTTTTTAAAAGTAACTTTAGCTGTTTTTCATTAAATTTTGTTTCATCGCTTGAATCGTAATGGCGTCAGCTTGGCACATTTTACTGCTACTGATTATTATAATGTTGTTGTTATTGTTAAGATCGCATTTCAAGTTGCGGCCACTATTGGTGTGCTCAAGCGCAAATATGCTTCTGTCCGTACTGAACCATCAAGCCATCAACAAGAACAAGGAAAAATCGGCAACAAACAGCATGATCACAACTCAATCGATCGTGGCGCAAAATCTTAAAAGTTTCTCCAAGGATATGGACGGGTTTCTCTCGTCCGTGAGGCAGACTCACGGACAATCAATCAATCTGTAAGAATCATAATTCTTAATAATAATTCTCGAGAAACAACAAAGTTATTGCCACGCAATTTGACACAAATATTCGCTGCCTCCTTCGATTTTTTAGTGGCTAAATGGATGAAGTCGGACCAAAGTCACGCCTACTTTTTGAAGCTAGTATAAGTTAATTTGTGCTTCAAATTAAATTCCATAGCTCGCACTATAAATTCAAAGCCAATTATGTCATTTATTTATATATGTATATTGTCTGTGTCCTTGGGCCATTTGGTGTTGACATTGAGCGAAATCGAACCTCTGCTACGCCCACTTATTATAGCCAGTGCGAGATTTAGCATAATGTTGTTGTTTTTATTTACTTGCATTGCATTCTAACAACATCAGCCATTGATTATGATTGTTTGATAAATTGCAAGCCTGGAGTCACTCGAGTCTCTTCCATCTTGGTTCACCGCAGTTTTTGTCTTATTTTTATTTATTTTATTTATTTATTTTATTTATTTGTTTATTTTATTAAATGTTTTTACCTGGCGTTTGTGACAAATCGCTCCACTTTTTCATTTCTCGAAATCCTCTTAAACGAATTTCTCTTGAAATTCATTGACGCGAAACGGTTTCTCTTTGCGAATACTCGGAACGCAGTTTTGATGCTTTATTTAGGTTTTATAATTTCACTATTCACACCTATCTCTACCTCACCACCTATCTCTCCTATCTCTCTCACTCTTCTTCTCTTGATCTTCCTTTCATAACGTCTTTTCACTTTGCTTTCATTTTTGCATGCTAATAAATAAGATTACATTTGCTGGTTTTGCCTTCTAGATTTAGTTATAAGTGTCGAGGAAATTGTGAAAAATTGAAATTGAGTAATTTAATAGACTGTGTGATGTTAAAAATTGACAATCAGATCAGTGTCACGACAACTTTACATAACGAATGTCAATTTGTGGATGCTTATAGCTCGATTTCTCACAATATGGAGTCCAAATGTTATTCCCATGGTACATGATTTCAGACCAATACACGCTAAAAGGTGCGCCTGATTCGCCTACTGTGAATTGAGCTAAAAGTTTCAGGAGAATTATTGCCTTGAAAAATTGCCTTGAGTACCGAACGAATACGCATTCGTAAATGTGGTAAATGGATAACTACCACGTCTAAATTTCTCAGTTT
This sequence comes from Physocephala rufipes, assembly GCA_963966595.1. Taxonomy (NCBI): domain Eukaryota; kingdom Metazoa; phylum Arthropoda; class Insecta; order Diptera; family Conopidae; genus Physocephala; species Physocephala rufipes. The sequence continues at coordinate 21,005,707 of OZ016504.1, forward strand.
GCCCTTCGAACCGATTCGTTTCTATCGATTTTACTACATTTGATTAGGTTCGTTAAAATTTATGCCCAGAAAGCGTTTGCTCCTTCTCTTCCTCATTTATTTTTTAAACATTCCCTAACGCCAATTATTGGCTTCATGTTCGACCAACACTTTGCTGCTTTTCACAACCCGAGAGGGGCTTACACTCCTTTCCAATGGTGGTTGGGAGATGGCCCGTATAATCAATTGTTTTATTACCGGCATTAATTTTAGTTAAACAAAGAAATAATAAAAATTCGATACGAGTGTTAGAGACGTTCATTGAATGGCTTCCTAACAATTATAATGTCGACGACAAGAAGCTCATTATGATGTTAATGACACTTTGCGGTATTTGCTGGAAAATATGTTTAACCTTAGCATAATTGTTATTACTATTATTATTTTTGAACTAAACCATTTGTAGAAATCGGAGAAAATGTCATAATATATTAAAAATTAATAATTAAGTATGGTTTGTGAGGGTTTTAGTGCCCTACAACTACGGTTTTATTTTCACTTAGTTACTTCGATCTTAAATTATTATATACATATTTTTACATTTTTAAGAGGTAATGAATTAATATTATGTTTTTTATTGACATAGACGGGTCGGAAATTAGATGTATCTGAACGTATGGTGAGAGTCTTGCAATTACCTGGGATCCAAGTTTTTGGGAAGGAACCAATATTATTCCATTGGACCAAAAAGTTAAATTCTTTTATTACTGATAACAAGTAGCAACTACAAATGATTAATTGGCAATATATAATTATCCAAGATTTTGGGATGAGTTTTATTTAAATGATCCTTAAGCTCCCTAATGACGATATTTAAAATTTTGCAGATTTGAAGTGAATTAAATGGATGGCGCGATCAGTCAGGGCGTTTCGTATAGGTCCTCGTGTTATATTAATTAAAAAACATCACTTACCAGGCTCACAAACGTGCTAAATAATGTGCTTCATTCTGGACGAAATAATTACACGTCCTAAGTTTTGCCTCGGTCTGACGCTTTCGAAATTCACGTTTTGGATAAACACCAAACCGTCCTCGAGACCATTATGATACTGAAATTTGATATTACAGCGATCAATTTTCAGCAAGACGTAGAAAGATCGACTAATTCTGAGGACTAATTTTTCTTATTAAAATTAAAACATCAAATTTTGAAAGCTTCAAACGTTTTGGGTTTCGTAACTTTGATTTCGTAACGAAAATCCGTTTGTAACTTCTTAAAGAAGGCGTGGTAGGTATAGAAAAGTATATATACTACTGTTCAGAATCACATCCTGAGTCGATTTGGTCATGTTCATCCGTCGGACCGGTTGTCTGTTTGACCGTCTGTCAGTATCTCTGTTTGAAGAAACCACGACTACAGATGGAAGAATGTAATGTAATGGAATGGAAGATGAATTCGCCACGAAATTTCGCATGAACATTTATTGTCATTCTTGGTTGTTTGGGATTTGCAAAATCGAATAAGACGTGCGCTCTTTTTATAGTAACGTAAATTAGTTCCTGCTTATAATCCAATTTCTTTTTAAGAAATTTAAGCTATATATTTATATCACGGGTGTAAGGTATATTAGCATCGACTATGCCGAAGTTAGCGTCCTCATGTATTTCTTTTTCACGATCGGTGTAAACAAATAAGCTTTGAATCACGCAACGATGCTGTTGAGACAGTAATGCCAGATCTTTTCATTGACAGAGTAATAAATAAGGCGTAACTAGATTTTGTGGCAACCATGGTAAGCATTAGTGCGCCCTGCGCTGCTTTTGTTCTGTTGTAAAATATCGCAGATGTTTCCCGCTCAAACGACCCACTATTAGTCGTAAAATCGTTGATTGTGGGCTGCTAAAGGAGATAATGTTTTACGCTTCGTGTACGATATACGTAGTTGGGATGACGAACAGGCGTACAGGCGTATACAAAGCTCATCAAGTAGGCAGAGAGTTAGAGCGCACGATCGTGAGGGAGGGAAATAAAATGAATAGGGCGAATACAGAAACAATCGTGCAACCAGATCGAGTGAGATCATTTTGGCAGATTTTGATTGCAAAAACGAATTGATCCCAACCTTTTTCCAACATCGAGACCGATCGATCGTTCGACTTAAGACTTGAGACCAGTTTATTTTAAGTACTTTCCATTGTAAAAAATAATTAATTTTGAAATAAAACAATCTGAAACTAAAGAAATTCGGAATGTAGAAAAAATATACTACACTACGTCGAGAATGTTTCTTAAAATTTTTTTATTGAATTATTTTGTTTATTTATCTCTTTTGAAATTTCGTTTTCCAATTTTTCTTTCATATTTATTTTAAAATGTTTTGCCAGTTTTTACAATTACTCCTTGAGTTTTTTACGGTATCGACACAGATTTAATGAAATCGCATTCAAACCGAACAAAAAGTAACATGCAACGCATTATTTGTGTTGCTCTTAATATTGTTGGCAATTTAGTTTTTATTTACTACTATTTTTGTTATTCTGATTATTTTTTTGTTATTGTTATTAAAGTTGCTGCCAAAGCGGAACGTGTGATAAACCGTAAAAAATCGACAAAATCAGTAAAGCTTGAAATTGAAAAAATGACTAAAATTGAAAGGAAAGCGCGTGTGGGATGACCGCGCGGAGAATCGCGTGATGGCGACACTCACATTTACGGTCTTGCCTGCAAATGTTACCAGAGCCGCATCGAGTTCACTTGAAATCAGTTCTGCAATTTAGTTTCGTGTGGCAACAACACGCGGCAGTAACGTATATCAAATAACGTCGTAAACTTATTTGTAATTAATTTCCTTAAATATTGTTTGACGAGGTTTTCTCTAGAATCCTGATTCTTTACGAGAAAAAGGAATTAAAATCAACTGCATGAAAAAAATAAATATTAACAATCCTTCATTTATGCCCAAAGGGTTAGGATATACTAGGTTTTTTCTTTCATTTGTAATGCAATGAAGGAGGCGTGGCAGGTGTGAAAAGTATATATTCTATAACCACTTACTGTGCCAATTGTGCCCTCTGTTAGTCGGTCTGCCCGTCTGTCGGTTTGAATGTCTGTCTTTCCGTCTGGACAATAGTGGACGTGATGTAGCATGCTTCAAATTATACTATGCCATGTGTGAACTTCTTTGAAGAAAAGTGCGTTGGAAATGAGCAAAAAATCGAAATTAATCTAGAAAAGAGCATTGCATTGCCACACTAGAAGTTTAGTCCTTCGGACGCATAAAATATACGAAAATAGACAAAGCACAAGCAGGCATGAAGGTGACTGACAGGGAGATAGAACACATGAACAACATAAGTGCCCGCAAAAGCGAACAACAGCAACTAAAACAACCATACGCAATATCGAACAACTTTTTACAAACTGAAGGGAAACTCTTTCCAGATGTCACGCAAATCGACAGAAAGAGAAACAGATAAATGGACGAAAGTAAAAGCAAAACTATTAGACGTACGTAATCTCGAGATTCGGTAAAAAGCGGGAGGAAAAACTACCAAAATGAAAGATAGTCGCGGTAAAGATTCAATAATAAAACATTTCCACAATTTTTAGTTTTCCTTTTTTTCTTCTTGTTTCAGGGGAATTTTTGTATGCAAACTACCAAATGGATACCAAATAATTTTTTATGCTAAAAGTGGAAAAAATGACGATATTTTTGACGAAAACTATGGACATATCTCTTTGTTCTTATTTATTCGGAATCGAGGAATATAAATATGCTCTATAGTTGTTTTTCACTGAACTGCGTCTGTTGGAATTTATTCAACTTCATGCGTCAGACTGACCCATTAAATCAATTACATTACATTTACATTACATTTACACTAATCTACTAATCTGATGTTCATTTTCGACTTTTTAATCCGCGTCAAGCTCCATCACAGTTCGCATTTTTCTCTGATTGTAATTACTTGCGCTTAGAATTAATAATTAGCTTTAATTCCGTGGACAACGGTGTTAACCTCTGCAATTTCCTTTCGATTAAAGTTTAAGGCCACCGCCGCTTTTCTCAACTTCTTCTTTTATGTTGAAGCCCTTTTCGATTGCCTCAACGCGAAGGCGTTAATGAGCAGCACCTTCAGCAACAACAGCAATGACTATCACCACAGACTGGTCAACAATAACAAACGGGCTATCGAAGATCGACGATCAGCAATTGGCAACTTTAAGCATCATTTCAGATGTCAAATATTGCAAGTGGGCGTCTGATTAATGCACTTCTCTCGAATTCACACACAGCGTCATCAATTAGGACAAAACGAACGACCGATAGTATCGTTTCGATGCATCTAATTTCTTAAAACAGCTAACCAACCAACCAAACTTTGTTGGAAATAATAAATTTAAATCGAAATATACCGTTACGAATTTGATTAATCATTCGATTGCAATAAAAAATGTTCGATCCAGAGTTTGAAATAATTTTACATAATCCTTCCTCTGATTGGCCACGACTGATACTGATCAGAAGAGTTGACGATTGTTATATCAACCTAAGCGAGGGTACAATTTGATGTAATCGTTCCAATCAGATCAATCAAAGTAAAAAGAAAAAGGGTCTGAGATAAATCGGGAGCAACTTTCTAAAACGCAAAACTTTGGAAGAACAAATGCATTCTGAAAAAAATTTATTAATACAGTATTGCATTATGACACTTATTATTTTAGTGTTTAGTTTGGGACCTCAAGTCCAAAATATTAACACGAAATATTAATCATTTAGGGCTTTGGTTCGTTCACTCCTCGTAAAAACTACGTTCGGCGCAAACGTTTTGGCAGCATTTATTAATATTAAATTTAAATCACCAATTCATTGACGGTGAAAATGAACACCTAGCGACAACAATGTCCCAACTACAAAATGTTCAGCGAACGGTGTTAAAAAGTAACGAAATTCAATTTGCGTTTTTCTCGTAACGTAATTTAATAATGAAATTCGATTTAATTTCTTATTGTTATATGTTTTTACTCCCATAGAAAGGAAGAAAGCATACAACACTACGAAAACATTTGACATCTTCGCCAACTATTTGCAAAGTGATTATTGCACTTAGTGCCGATAAATAATGCAATTGTGCCATCGCTTCATTAAGAGTCTTTTGCGCTTCTTCGTTTTCTTACTTTTCTTCACGCTGATTCTCAGTCTTCCAGAACAATTACGATTGCTCCATTTCTCGATCTTACTCGTTGGATGAGGCTCCAGTCACCACCAGTGCATCAGGGCATCAGCATTAATGGGAGCACCAAGTGGATCGTGTGCTAAACTGCACGCTTCGCCGCGACAACAATGCGGCATAATTTGTTCTCTTCCTCGACGACACTTTTATATATTTTATTTAATAATATATTTACGACCTCAAGAACATTATCCTGGTCACTCCAGACAAGCCTTTCATACAATTTGCGTTAACCCAATTTTTATGATTTATGATAATTTTCAGAATATGCACGTACGTCTGATGTGACTGAATTTACGGTAAGCATCGAAGGGAGAAATGAAGATTGGAATTCTTTTAATTCTTTTTAGGACATATATATTGATACTACATCACATTGCCGAACATATTGTTCCATTTTCCATTCGCAAACTGATGGAGCAATTCATTCAGAGAAACATTCGTAAGACATGATTTTTATCCTTGCACCCGAAGAGATAGGATATGTTCACCATGTGCTTCCTTTTGTAATATATTAAAAGAGGTGTGGTAGGTATAGAAATGTATATATATATATATATATATATATATATATATATATATATATATATATATATATATATATATATATATATATATATATATATATATATATATATATATATATATATATATATATATATATATATATATATATATATATATATATATATATATATATATATATATATATATATATATATATATATATATATATATATATATATATATATATATATATATATATATATATATATATATATATATATATATATATATATATATATATATATATATATATATATATATATATATATATATATATATATATATATATATATATATATATATATATATATATATATATATATATATATATATATATATATATATATATATATATATATATATATATATATATATATATATATATATATATATATATATATATATATATATATATATATATATATATATATATATATATATATATATATATATATATATATATATATATATATATATATATATATATATATATATATATATATATATATATATATATATATATATATATATATATATATATATATATATATATATATATATATATATATATATATATATATATATATATATATATATATATATATATATATATATATATATATATATATATATATATATATATATATATATATATATATATATATATATATATATATATATATATATATATATATATATATATATATATATATATATATATATATATATATATATATATATATATATATATATATATATATATATATATATATATATATATATATATATATATATATATATATATATATATATATATATATATATATATATATATATATATATATATATATATATATATATATATATATATATATATATATATATATATATATATATATATATATATATATATATATATATATATATATATATATATATATATATATATATATATATATATATATATATATATATATATATATATATATATATATATATATATATATATATATATATATATATATATATATATATCATTGCTAGGAATCACTTCCAAAGTCGATTTAGCACGATTCGTCTTCTTTTAATTAACTTCTCAAAGGAAACAAACAACTTCCGAAACGTACTGGTCTTCTCAAAATCTCTTCACTCCTCTTCTCACCTACTTAAATGTGCGTCATAAGTTCAGGAACGAGTTTTATCTCCATAAGTGTACTACTTCATCCGTTCAATTTGATTCAACCACCTAAATTAAACTAAGAGTTCAATCTTAATTTATTACGCCTCACTGACTAAAAAACCGTTTATAGTCAAGCCAAAAGAGCTGTAATCTAAAACTTTTTTCAGCAAAGAAGCACGAAATTATGGTGGCCACGATGGGGCTTCAAATGGGGTTTTGTCTACTATCGTCTAAATTGCCACGCCCGATCTATTAAAAACAATAAAACAACAAAAAAGAATGATTTAGAAATGAATTTGCACAATTCGGATCAACATAGTGTAGTTTATCAGGGTATGTCTATGTATGCATGTACTTCTATTGAGCAAAAATTTATTTCCACTTCCAAGCTGCCAATCTGAAGTCATGCTGTTTTTATTATTTATCCAATCAATTTAAATTGCTGACCATGATCACTTGGATACTAAAACATCTCCTTGACATTGAGTCAGGCAATCAGTCGATCAATCACGTTTTCACCTCCTTTTACCAATTGATTGAATGATTGACTTCTCTTTCTAACTAACGTGTGCCATCATCTTTAAACACTTCTGCCCCTGTCAAAGTGAGTGAACTCTTACGCCACCAAATATGACCATTTACTGTGTGCGTAACGTGACAGCTTTCGTGACATCAGACTACACACGCTAGTCACGCTCTGTAAAATGCTCAGTCGTACCACGTTACGTTTCTAGGAATGTTCTTCCAAATTGTAGGATGCGTAGAAAAATGCCAACTTACAGACAAAAACAGTAAAAGGATCCTCAACCGGTTGTTAGTTATGCGTGGTTCGTGGCGATGAATATAGACAACAGCAACAACAACAGTAATAACAATAGTACGCAACTGAAAATGATCCTACGATCATGACGGAAACATAAGCATTTCACATTCTCATGCATGCACGAAGATGCGCAAATAGCCAGTGGTGGAGTGTTAGTGCGTATATAAGTGCATGTGTATGGCTGGGTGTGCTTATGCTGGTTTGTTTGTGCTTATGCGGGTGGTTTGCGTGGGTGTCCTTTATTTTCTATTATATTATATTTATCTTATTATTGCGTAGACGCTGTTTTCAAAACAAAGAGTGTTGACGATGTTGCCGCTGTTGATGATGCCCCAACTTCATTTTAGTGGTCAACGGTTTTAATGGTCAATCGTGGGATGACGCGAATATTTACAAGAGGCAGGAGCCGTAAATGGTTGAGGTTTGCGTTGTTTCTGGCTGAATGGCGTTTTATTTGTAATCTAGTTCTTAATTTTTATTTTAACTTCAACTTCATTGTCGTCAGATACTGGTGATAATGATTTAAAACAACAACAATTTGTTTCACAATTTTTATTACAAATTTATCGTTTATCCAATAAATTTATTTAGCAATAATTTTAGTGCCTGTTGAGATCGTTAAGTTTTCCGACAGGGTTGGATGTTAAAATGTATCAAAACGAATTTCTGTCATCCTTTGCCAAGTTTGGTTTGGTGACAAGCCGGTTTCGGGGATGTGCCACTATCAGTATCTAATTACGTTCTATAGTGCCCATAAGTCTCTTAACGTGTCATATTTTGGTTAATTTTTTATCAGCTCTTCTTCTTCACGAGATGTTCAACTGCAATTTAACAGGCTTTCCCAATTGACTTTGCATTTGCGATCAATGTCATTTTTGTTTTTGTTGTTATACCTCTTTATAGCTCTCTTACCATCTCGATATTGAGTAGATGCGTTAGTAATTTCATTTACGACTTTGCGACTTTTTCCTCGCACATCTCTTTAACTCTTTCCTTTCGTGAAGAGGTTTTTAGTCGCAGTCATCAATGTCCTCGAACAAGTTTCCGATAATCGAGTCTCATCACAATTGGTTAATTTCTTTACGTTGTAAATTGTCTGCGTTTTATCATATAGTTTGACTTTCCTGGTAACCTTTTTGTTTCTTCCTTAAAGAGAAATTTTCATTTTCACTATAACGAAATCCAAATAATTAGGCTGATTAAGATTTTCGTATCAATCTCGCCTGATTTCAATTTAATTGCGCATATAAAACAATTTAATGCTTCATAAGGCCCAAGTGCGACTTAATATCGATTGCCATTAACGTCGACATAAATTGATTGACTATGATCGACGAATTGTTTCTGTTTTTATTGCCGTTTTGTGAAACAGCCAATTTGTATTCAAGCCAGACGAATATGAAATATTTGCTCATTTTTATTTCCATTCGTCCACGCAATCATTAATTCAAAAATCTACCGTTGATTAATTGGTTCGCAATCAGATTTTTGTAAACAGATTGATTTTGAATTTATGCTCTAAATTAGCATTAATAATAAAAATATAAAAAACCCTTTTCTGAGTTATCGAATTCTGGGTCAGTCGAATCGAACCGAATCATCAATTCATTCGTCATTCTTTAAAAATTCTGACGTTCATGAAAATTAGTGATAGTCACAGGAATGAAGTAAATTGTCGTAATAAAGGCTAAACTAATAAAGAAAAAACGTTTTCCAAAATCGTGGAATTTGATCATTATTGTGCCGTGACTTGCTAAAAATTTTTTTAATATTAGTGGAAATAATTAAAGAAGAATTTATGTACCAAGACAAGGACGATTAAAAGTATATAACGTGCTCTTTAAGTTTTTTCATGTAGGCATGAAACAAGAAAGTGGTTCTCTTGTTAAAACTCAAAATTGGAAATTGAAAAATGGAAATTGAAATATTTTTTAATCTTGCTATTCCTCATTCCGCTAATCGCGTTAAATATTTCTGCACTTAGTGACCATTAAATTAATTGCTTGTACTTTCTACTTTCAAACTCGAATCAAACTCGATACTCCGTATCCGAATTTCGAGATCTCCGATGATGATGATAATGATCTTGCCTCAAATCCGCTTTCAAACAATCTTCTTTTACTTCAACCGGGTCAGCGAGCAGGCTCGACGAGATTAATTCACATCCGCTATACAGTATTCATTTTGATTATTATTTAATATTCCATCGAACAAGAATTCAATTAAGCTAAGCCCATTCCAGTAATCAAGACCGTTATGTTCCCCGAATGAGATATTTTTTCAATTTTTCCATTACTATGCCTTCTAAATTGCTTGAGTTGGATTTGATGTGAAATAGAATTTTCCATATTTTCAGTTGGTGGCTTCAGAATTAAAAGTTCGTAAAGATACGGCTTAATTCGATTTCCTTATGTCGGTTTAATTATTCGATTAAATTCCTTTCCATCGCATGTTTAATGAACTCTAAGACTTTAGCTCGTGAAATCATTTCTGCGCTTCAATTCTTTATTAAAAACCAAACCTATGATTAAAATAAATTTGAAATAAATTTCATTTTACTGCAACAAATTATCGCCTGTCCTTAAACGACGTAAATGTTTATTACAATTACGAAATAATCAAAGTGATAACGATTGAATTAATGTAGTTTTATTAGATTTCAGTCAGCGAAAACAGCATCCGGTCTGTTAGTTCTATGACTGAAGTATTTCAGGGTTATTTTAAGGTAATCTCGAAAAAATTATAGTAAATAATTATAGCAGAATAATCATTGTTTTACGAGCACGCATTACGGAAAACTTGCTGGCGGTGCTTGCTGTAAATCGTTAAAGGCAAGCATTTCAGAAAACAATTAGACAAAAGTAAAAACAATGTCAAATAACATTACAATGAATCCATTCACGAAGTGAATAAAAGAGCAAGGGGATAATGAAGAAAATAATATTTCACATAATGAAGAAAAGATAATTCAGATAAAAGATTATGCTCTAAACCAAACAGGAAAGGAAACAAATGAAGAAATCGAAAAATTAAGAAATTGTTAACTGATAATAATTAAGGACTGAAGGTATTTCCAGATAAACGTCGTGCAATAAAGTAAGCCAAAAAAGAGGAAATAAAAACACAAGTAACAGCAATAATAAAAGTACCGTTTTTTATGTTGTTGGCAAGTGCATTTCGTAATTAACATAAGCTTGAATTTGTCAGCGACGTCGGCACCAAGCTCAGAAAAAAATTAATTGAAATTCGAGGGAATGACCGCGTATCCCAATCGGAGGTTCAACTGATACAAGGTGTAAACAATGAGAGAGGAATTAATGAATGATTTCATTCTCTGATATTTAATTGTAAATATCTTTTTATCAATGGGAAATATGGTATGAGACGAATAAGTGTTGCAGAACACAATTTCTTAAAGCAAGTGTCAACAGTTTTTTGTTTTTCTTCTACAGATTTTCCTATTCAATTCTTGAAATATGACCGAATTATCTTGTGTGTTTCGAACAAACAAATATTCAAAATTACAAAAATTATAAAAGATATTATCATTCTGATTTTTTTTTAAAGAATTTTCAAGAATTTGCTTCTATAAAATTAAAACTGAAAGTTCGTTTTCGAACTTATGATTCTTTTCGTAAACTCAAAAAAGCTGTCACAAAAATGCGTATTTAATTTTTTTAATTTTTTGTTTTTGACAGTGGTTTCGATTTTTACGAAATCGTTTTGAAATCGTTTATATTCTCGTATTCTTCATTCATACTCGATTCATACTCGTTTATTTTTTATATAAATTGCTTAAAAGTGTTGTCGTTTGAACTAAAGAACAACTTTCTTTAATGAGAATTAATTTCAAATTCTTTTTTCCTTTTCTCTTTACGCAAAAATTGCTTTAGTACGCTTAACCTACTCTTTATTAAACAATTAATTTTTAATATTTGGGATATTTTTTTCTGACTACGTGCGTCGCTCTCGATCCTTATACACTCGAAATTTGTTTTGTTAAAGAAAGGAAAGATGTGAAAATAAATATTGCTTAAAATAAAAAAGGCCTTTCAGTTCTGTCTATTTATGTCTCTTAAACTATTTCGCATTGCAAGCATTGCAATATCATTAACCTCTTCAAAAATAGCGCCGAATTCATTCAATAATTCACTTTTGAAGTTATTTATAAATTATAATTGTATTCCATTCCGAATGCACTTTAAAAAAATCTACTTGAAGAATGAATGATACTCACGCGAACGAAGTCTGATGAATGAGCATTTGAGCCACCTGGATAAAACGTAAATAAATAAGGAATTTGAGAGTAAGTAATAAAGTTAACAGTCTCGAATACAAAAAAAACACCTTTGTCTAATTGAAACGAATGCCTTTCCTGGTTACACATTTTTATACAAAAACTGTCTCAATCAGCGAAAATATTTTCACAAATAAACAGCAAAATAAAACCCGCCCATTGTCTTTAGTTTTAGCAATAATCACTGAGGAGAATCGAAAATATAGTTGATAAGATTATCTAAAATATCAGCATTTTCGCTTAGAACACTAACAAATTGAGGACTGCTGGTGTCTTTGGTTTTCTAAAAAAACATGTAAATATCCCAAAATCCCAAAAATTTTTGCTATGACTTCAAAGATATTTCTTGACACAGAAGGTATTTCTACTATTCACTACACTTACTTCACTTCAATTTATTCATAAACTCTTCCTTAATATATATTCTATAAGATAAATTTATATTTGCCAACTAAACGACCCACAATTCATTCACTTCAGATCTTCACTCCAATATTTCCATATTTATAGAATACGAGTGTAGATATTATTTAACCGCACCAAGAAGTTTATTACGCTTATTTAACTCTTCCTTAAAAATTCATAGAATACTATCCCGTCATTCAAAGGAAAGCCGTGCATGAGAAGTCACTAATATTATCATATACTGAAAATCACCTTTTTTACGCATGATTTGTTTTAATCGCTCACGAAGCGAGCTTCAGTAGTCCAAGTTTTTACGACGAACGAACAGTGCTATCTGTAGAATGCTGTGAGTGATATGTCCAAAAGTGTTAAGGAGATCAAATTTCTATTAGAGCATTAATCAGGTTTCACAGGCTGCCGTTTTTGCACTAAATAGTATGATCCTCAGATGAAGAAGCAGAAAAGGAGAAAAGGTGTAAAAGAGACGTCATAGGAGTAGAATCATTATGTCCTTAATTAAGTGGCAAAGATAAGTTTCACCTTCTCTAGTCACTTCACAGATTTTAATGCTTTCAAAACAAATCAATTTAATTATTGCGTTACATTTTAATTGCGATAATTCCGATAATTAAAAGTGCGATGGGTATAATTTTTTCCAATAGTTTAAAAATTGTAGTTTAGAAACTTCAAAAAAAAAATTGAATGACCATTGTTAATTTTATGATATAAAAATAATCAGATTGAAAACAGGCGAGTGCTATAAAAGCACGTCATTCATCTACCGAAGTAAAGATACTGTTTTTGAAAGATGTTTAAAATATTTTTAGTTGATTTTAGCGATATTTTGTAGAAATTTAATCTGCAAAATTTTCAAAATACTTTATTTATAAAATTGCAGTTTTTTGCCTCTTTCTTATTCTCATGAAAACAGACGTTAGACTTATTTTTAAGAGCATTAAATAAATTGACTTCAGCGAAAGTTGATCGAATGGATCAAGTTCTGCCGCACAAACTAGATTTTATCGAATCTCAAATTGAGCTTTAGTTCTTTCCTCAATGGAAAACGGTTTTCGACTTTCGTTTTTTGAATCTCGTCTTGAAGAATCTTGTACTGAACATCGAAATATATTTCGACTTATTTCGACATCCTTAACAGGAGTCAGGATCAGAGTTCGGAAATGTGCTCTCTTAAATGCACCAGTCTCTTTTCGTTCAGCACCGTGTGAAAACACATCATATGTGTTCACAGTTTTCGGTGCGCACATGCGACCACTTCCTCTGAGAAATGTGCTGCTCTGCCGACGCCTCTCTGTGTTTTGTGAGTATAATCGATCACCAAGCACAGAAACAGTGTGAAGCTCTTCAACTCCCGCGATGTGTGCTCTCACTTTTTTCACCAGCCGAATTAATTGCACACAAATTTCTCCGAAATGGTGATAAAAATTGTGAACGTCGTGTGCTTTTGGTCGGTGCAGCCGGTGCTGCTGGATTTCACACTTTGGGATTGTGATACTGGTAGGTAGCAGAAGCAAGAGTAAGCAGAATATCTGGGACTACGTTTTCAATAGACAGAAAGAAGAAGGATGACAAATTATGTTTGTATATAATTGCAGTACTGCTCTAATGGGTAGACGACTTTGCTATTATTCTTTTCTTGTAATTAAGCTATGATTTACAAAATGTATTAATCATTAAGCTTAATAAACACATATTCAAAAATGTCCATATGTAAACGTAGAATATATTATAATACAGATAAACAGGAAAAATAAAAAACAATTATAAAAGTAATATACAGCAAAGTAATATTTTTATATTTTTTTTAAATAATATGAGGCTAAAAACTGTCTTTAGAACTTTTCTGAGAGCTTTGTAACAGATACACTGATTCATCCTTATTCTATCTGTCTATCGTTAACAAAATCCCAAAGTGTGAAATCCAGCAGCACCGGCTGCACCGACCAAAAGCACACGACGTTCACAATTTTTATCACCATTTCGGAGAAATTTGTGTGCAATTAATTCGGCTGGTGAAAAAAGTGAGAGCACACTTCTCGGGAGTTGAAGTGCTTCACACTGTTTCTGTGTTTGGTGATCGGTTATCGTCACATAACACAGAGAAATTCCGTCCGATCAAACACAGGCACCGCTAATGTGAAGAGAAATTTTGGAGAAACACATTTGCGGAGATGGTGCCAGTGAGAGGACACAATGAAATAAGCGGAGTTGATGCCGGAGTGTGCTGCACTCGGTGCTCGATTTCCGAACTCTGGTCAGGATCATGTTGTCCGGTATATAATGATTCCCGTGTACTTCCTCGGGAAGTACATTTTGACTACAAAATATACTAAGAAGAACAAATGAGAACGCCGACGTTAGTCTTGCCGAAGCATATATACCCTACATTCGTAATATATAGTTATTGGGCAGTAAACAATAGTTAGTGGGCGGTGAACGCTCCCTTCTAATAGGACTCCTCCTAATAAGTCATCTTGAACATAACCTTTGTCGAAAAAGTTAACATACGTTGGAGTGAGTGCGACCTGCCCCTTTTCGTGGAATCTAATATCTAATACCAATATCTCGGCTATAAAATTCTAGCTTGAAAAAATATATAGAAACTAAGATATCGGCCTTTAAAATAAAGGGGGAAAGACGCAGCACTTTGTTGTTATCCATTTTCAACTTCAAATCGTCTATTATAATGACAATGAATTCTCGAGTGCCATTCTGATTTTCAGAGACAGACAGATGCACGGACATGTATAAATTGACTCAGGAGACCATTCCGAGCAGGAATGTATATATTTTTCTTCACCTGCCTGTCTTCGTTTCACAAGTCATCTTTAATAACATACGGAAACACAAAGCGAATATACCCTATCCCTTTGGGTGTAGGGTATCAAAATAAGTAAAGGAATTGTAATATGTGTTCAAAAGAAAAAATATAAAAAATACAGAATTGCAAACTGGCAATATCACAACTTTACCTTTGCCGATTTCTGGCCAATTTTTTCTAGTTGTGAACAACGTTTCCATCTCATACGGGCATGTGGGTCGTTCAGTCGAGTCTGGTTGTTGTTGGAGGCTTTGTAATAATAATTATTATTGTCTTTTGAAACCCACAAAATTTCTTACGCCATGTTGCATATATCTCCCGTTTCATCCACTCTCCCTTTCCGATTTCTTTTCGTTTCCTGTCTCCTGTGTTCTATCCTGAAGTAACTCCTCGTGTTCTCTCGCGTTTTTTCAGTTTACGCCCACTGAATTATTGGTAATGTTGTTGATGTTTTTTTATTCTTTCCAACCCCGTAAATTTATGTTTATATTAATTAAAGTTAAATACTTGCCGTTGTTAGAATCGCACTATCAACCCTTGTATTTGTTGTTATTTTCCGAATTTAATTGTTGTTGTTTTAATTTTTGAAAGAGTTTCTTTCAAATTATGAAAATATCTCGAGAACTCAAGATGGCACCAAGAAGAATTTGTTATAATTTAAAATGTTTACGGCTTTGCTTTTTAGAAAGCAGTCAAGATTTAAAATTGTAGTACGAATAGCACTAAAATCAGTTTTATTTCATCTCCTTTCGTTATTCATAATTGCACGCTTTCTTTTCGCTCTTTTCTGCGTCTCGTACTTTTTCTTTCTCTTTGCTTTTCGTCCACCTTTGTGTACCAAACATTTTATGAACTCGTTATTTTGACAACTCGTTAATTTATGACAACATTTTTCGAATTCCACTCGGTTGTTTATTCTCTTCATTTTGCGTTTCGATTTGAAGAAACGAAATTGTAAATTATAAAAATACACAAAACATCGGTGGCAACCCTAGCCGAAGGAAGTGGCAACATTATGCACGACATAATCGTGTTCTACTTAATTAAGTGCTAAAATAAAAAGAAACTGAAGAGAGAAAGGAAAAGCTTATTTTGTTAATTATCTGCTGCATCAACTATAAATAATCTGATAGGAATGCAAACATACACAATTACTCACTCAGACCAACACACACGTAAACACATAAATCACCAAACACACATTCGCTTTAATGAGCATAAAATTCTTTTATATATAAATGTGAAGGAACAAATCGATGAAATCGACGGATGAATGCACTCAAAATTTTTTTGCATTTCAAAGAATTTTCGCACACGTTTTGCATAAAATTGGAAAATATTTCATAACTTTTTCTATTTTTCGATTCAAGTAAACCAAAAGGGAAAAAGAAAAATTAAAAGTAGATTATGAAAAAGCCACGCAACAACAATGGTAGCAGCATCAACAACGAAATGAACAATAATAACAGCAACTAAAATTGAAGCCAACAGCACGTCGGACGTATTTTGCCCTCAACCCCGCTTCTGCCTACCCCTAAATAACGAACTCGCATATTTCACCATAGCGCGGTTGAAGCAGAAGATCGTTTGGTTCTTGCATCCTATGGGTAGCAATTGTTGCTTCTGGAGTAACATTTCATGCAAATTCCTTAAATACTCGTGCAAACAAAAATAATGCATTCGCAACCATATCGAGAACGCTTTAAGATTTATTAGATAAAATCGCATAAGAAATTAGCACCGACTAGAAGTTTTCACAAAATTTGGATTTGAGAATTGTTCGTTTAAACAGATTTTTTAATTATTAACTGTAGAATGACCTTATCGGTAATTACTTTAGCCGCTTAATCGGTTGTCGGTTATTACCTTATTATAATTGTGATATCAAAAGCAACCATTCAGTAAGCACACATGCATTAACTTCAATTAGTTCGGCTTCAAATCGATTGAAGTTATTAAAGAATTCTCAGTAAAATATTGCCGACAAATATCTCTCCCCACAATTAACTGTAAAAAGTAAATGCAATGTCTCTTGTTTTGGAACTCATAATAGTTGTTACAATAACCTTTCTAATTAAATATTATCAGATAATTATAACGGTTATTGGATACATATATTGAGTATTTATGCCTTTGAATACATTTTAATTCGACAATCATTTCGACAAATTATTCAATTTTCTTTTTGTTCTTTAAGGAGAAATTTTCATATTAATCAATTTCTTGAAAAATGGGTGTGTGTATGTATGTGTAATTGCAAACGGTCATATGTGGGATGCTGCAGCAATTGCTAACTGGTAATACTGTTTACACTTTGCATGCTTCGCTTTCACTCAAAAGCCGAACATGATCAACGTCAATAGCATAATAAAACCATTCACTCTTGTTATTGTTGCTGCAACTATTGTTACTATCGATGTTGTTGTTACCGTTATGCCATCAACATTTATTTTATGACAGGCCTGTATGCAATATTTTATACGTCTCAACCTACGCGAAATATAATAAGAGGAAAAATATTCAGAAAGAAAAAGAATTTACAACAAATGTAAAGCGACCACCATCGACATCAATTGGCAATCAACGAACCAACACCAACGATAATTTTGGTCTAACAAGATTCATTAACTTTTTTTCACTCCTACTTAATCATTGCGATGCATTCAAGCAAGCATTAACTCTTTCATTCATTCACGTATTCACCTCTTTGAACAGCGGATCAAAGTCTGTCTACCGTCTCACCAAATTAATCAGTGGGCAGCCGTTCCAACCACTTGGAACGAATGGAAAGTGGTTTCTCGTAAAATTTTTAAATTGAATATATTCAAATTCGTATTTGCCGAAACCTTTCTCTTTCAATTGTTTTCAAATGTCAGTTAATTGAATTTTTTGGGTGTAAATGTATTAAAAATTTGGGGTGGCGGGTTGGGTTAGTACAGTATTTTACGTTTGAGCAAAACTTAAATACGTTCAAATATTTCCAAGTATTATTTTGGGGAATTGTCGTAAAACCTGTTGAGGCAAAAACCCTGAAAATTTTACGAGATGTTGAGCAATATTTTGAGCAATTTTATGAAAAATTTGTCAATTGCTTTCACTTTTACTTAATTTTTATTTCCACTAATTTAATTACCATTCTCATCCAGTCATTATCCAAAAAAATCAGTCGTCTCAAATTTCACTACCGGCAGTAAATTCAACAACAACTCATCACAATCATCATAGTAATCTATTTCAGCCGATCATCACTTCATTATTTTTTATGGACTTATAATCATAAATAAAGCTCGAGTGTATTTCCAAAGAGATCACGATGATCTTGCCGTGATCAATCAATCAAATTAAATGCATCCTGATAATTGATAGATCAATCAGTAAACCAAACGACTGACTGATCAACATCAATCGACTCATATCGTTGGACACTTCATGCATCTTTTTGACTTTTTATTGGAAAACTTAGTTTTATTTTATTTTTTAACCGAGAAGAATGTTAAATGTGTACGAGTTTGTGTGTGCGCGATTAAGGCGCTGCATAGGAGAAGCAACCTCAGCTTGATAAAATTATGTTTCCTATTATATCTTAATAATGCTTTCTTAATTTCTTTGCACTCCTTTTTCTATATGCTCAATTTTTCTTCTTCAATTTTTCAAACAGTTCTCTCTTCTATTGTTGTTGTTTCTTTTGCTTTTGTAATTAAAAAACATACTAATTTATTGCACTTTCTCTTCCAATGTTTTGCAGGTCTTACACCCAAATTCATTTAAAATTCTTGGAAAAAGAATTCATTTGTTTATTGACAGAACATAAAATACCACTGGACGTCACGGAACGGTCTGGGAAGTAAAGCCTGGTCTTAGAATCGAGGAACTCTCACGTGCGAATTTAACAATTAAAATTTATTTAATTAAATTTTAATTAATTATTAAAATTTAAAATTTTAAATAACAATTTTAAATAAAATTAAGTTAGTTTTTAGATTAATTACATCTTGAAATATTTGTTTAATAGATTTTTATATCTTTCAAACAACGAAACCTTTTCGTAAAAACTAAATTTACATAAGTTTGAAGAAATTTCTTATAATTTCGAGTTTAAGTATGCGTTCGTCGAATTATGAATTATTATAAAGAATTATGTTATTTCCTGACAAATAAAATAACTTACGATGTAAGGGTCGATGGTTCAAAAGTTAGTCTCACCACATTTCACCGGTTTCTTCTCGTTATTTTCAAAAAAACTTACACATTTTTTCTGAAGAAAATATTTGGAAAAATTTTAAATTGTTTTAAAAAGTTGCACCCCAACCGTGATCGCGGTCATGATCGTTGTCATTGTACGTTATTTGATATTCTCTAGAGTTGCTGGGAATGACGATGATGAAGCCTTTCCTCTCTGGCTCTGGTTGCTTATTAGACATGTTTAATCGTTGTTTAAAAGACGAATATTAAATAAAGGCAAAATTAATTTTGTTTACACATTAAAAAATTCATTACTTGTAATGTGATACATACTCGTTCGTCGATATAACGACGCCATATCGAGTCAAGTTTTTGCTTGAACGGCTTTTCTGTTAAAAAGTGTTAAGAAGCAGTTTTATGTCACATAATGAAATTTAAGGGAGTATGCGCGAGAGACATTAAGCAAATTTAAGGCAATTTACATAACAGAAAAAATTTTATTTATTTGCGATATTTTATTTTGCGTTCTTTGCGATCTTCGGTTGTTATTTGATTTTTTAAATATAACAAAAATCTACGAATATAATTAGCTGTTTGCGATCAAGATCTTATCACTGATATTATTGAAATTCCTAAAAAGGGAGTCGGCAAATGAAGCTCCAAAATTGTAGTATCCTTTACACAGATTTAACCCTTTCAAAAGTCTGTTTTTGCAAAAATAGAGAAATTATTCTAAAAAAGACATTAAAGGAAAATATCATGTCATGCAGTTTCCTTTATTTAAGGCAGGGTTATATCTGACAGCGAGTCGGGCTGCCTGTTTGGAGAGGCATCGAGGGTAATATGTCCATTTGTCGAGGCATCGAATGCCTTCAAAACTCTTCCCATGAATGTGGCGATGATGAGGTTTACGTACTTCGTGATACCGATGAGGTCACACCACAAAAGCTCACAAAACCATAATAAAGTTTTTGCCTTGTCTACGAATTAAATAGAAGGACAGAGATACCGAGGAGGAGTGGGAGACAACATATATAAATAAATAAAAGGATTTCTAGCGTGTTCCTTAATCGGCTTTTGTTTGTTTTTTCTTCTTTTGAGGATTGCTCGACACGATATGGTCATTCTGAGACAACCGAAACTTATACAGAATAAGTTTGTGCCATTTGAAGTTTTATAAAATCAAATTATAAAAGTCATTTTTTATAACAAAAAAAAAAAAAAAAATAAACATACCGGATTTATGAACGAAAATGAAGTGCCTTCCCTTAAATTTGTGTTAAGAGCCTTGATTATCCATTAACCCTACAACGAATGGGCTTAATTAAAGAAGTTAGAACGGACTTTCGGATTGCTTTAAGACTTAATAGCTCCACCCAACAACTTCACAAAAGTGTTCGTTTACTTTCGGAACCTTTTTCAAAAACTAATTTGCTCTAATCAATGTTTGTCATCACATTCCTATACGGTATGAATACATCGACGACCTTCAATAATGACGTGCATACATAATTTTTCCTCACCTAAGAAAATTCTAAAATAATTTATCCCATCAATGATATTAGAATCAATTTTCCTGACACTTGTTTATTTATATTTATCGCCTTATTTATCGCACTTTTTTTGTGGAAGTTTTCAAAAAATTTCTGTTTTTTGAACGTCAATTTCAAAGAATTGTATTTCAAAGAATACCTCAAAATATACCATATTGCCATGAGTCATGGGCCTATCCGGTTCGAAATCTGTCTCTAAAAAGCCTAAATTTAATAAATTAATTAAACGAGCTGGAGCAAACGGCGGTTTAGAGCCTCGGAGCAATGATGAAGAACAGTCTTTCTTAAACACTCTCAAAATGTTCGATTCCATGATCGGTAGTCCGGTGCAGTGGATTGGAAATTGTGCTAACGATTTAATTATTGCTCGCCAAAATCTTATTCAGTCTTTAAAAAAACATCCCAACGAGCCGCTACGTTGTGAATCTCTGGCGAAGGAGTATCAAAATCTTGTGTTTAAGGAACAGTACAAAGCTATTTTGGATGCCAAAACAAAGAATTACCCAAAGTTGGAATTATTAGTTGACTGCTCTTGCGAAACACGTCCGGTTATTGATGAAAATTAACTATCCTTCCAAAATTTTAATTTGATATAAAGTGTTCTTAATGTTCGAAAGACGTACGTGTGGTGAATAAATCTGGATCCCTGAGAAGAATAGATCAATTTTACTGACAAGTCATAAATTATTTTTTGAGAGATTTTGTAAATATCAGGAAACTATTAAATCAATTAATTTTTTTAGCAAGGTCTTGTAATACGTTTGCATTCTTCAATTTCGTTTAAATCCACCAGTGGTAAACATTTAGGTTACGGTATATAATTATGTTTTGATATATTTTCTTGTTCTTTTCGTTTTGTGTAAATACCGTCAGTACAAACACCAAACTTTTCGTGAGAGAATCTTATTTCAAAAACTATTCAACAATTTTCTATTTGCAAAAAAACCTAAACGATTAATCATTTTCTCCTAACTAAATATTTAACAATTATTTACCTCTGGTCACCCTTCAGAAGAAGAAAAGCAATCCAACGCGTTGTATTACAAGACACTCGTAACGATGATCGAACATGTGCGTTGTACTTTTCGAACATATACGTTGTTTCACCCGAGCATGTTTGTTGTTTTATCCGAACATATACGTTGTGTTACCCGAACATATATGTTGTCATGCTCGAACACGTTCTGTTCCCAACCGAACAGACAGAAATTCGAACAATTGGATCAGTTTGGTTCTAAAAGTCGAGCGCTTGGGTTGGGTGGTGGTCGTCTTAACGTTTGTGTTTTTTTAATAAAAACGAAAAGAGAAACAAGAAACAAACTTTTTCGTTTAAGCCAAGTTAAATATGAAATTAAAAAATTACGAGAAATAATATTTTCAATAAATAATATTTGTAATAATAATTGTAAGGAAAAAGGATCAAGAATGTTCGAATAGCATAAAACCGATACAGCATAAAATAAAAAGATTCGTGCAAAATAAAAGCAGAACAAACATGACAATTCAGCTCTACCTGTTTCCAACACTAATTTCCATACTTCATAAAATCAGCAGATAAGAAAAAGAAGAAGAGAAAAAAGAAGAGAAGCTACCTTGACGAAGGTGAGATACAACTCAAGAGTATCTGCTAGAGAACAACAATAATAACAATAACAACTAGTTATATCGAGAACCGACAAATAAAAGAGTTGTAAAGCCGAGAATAGAATAAAAAATGTAACAAAAGAAAACAAATAAAAAAACCGAAGTGAGTCGCCTGATAAGAACAAGTTGTTGTTATAGAGCAGTTGTCATCGTTTACTATTTCAACTTTTAGTTACTTTTTCATTTTATTCTTCCTCTTCTTCCTCCTTACTCACACTGTTTCTTTTCAACGTTCGGCAAACCAATATTTTGGTTGAGCGGAGGGGAAGATGAATGATTTGCCACGTGAGGAATTTCCGTGTTAAATATTTACGACAATAACAACAACAACAACATAAGTTGTTCAGATACGTGCCGATAACTTCAAGAATGGCGATACTTTGTAGTAAACGGTGTTAAAATTCGTATCTATCGAACCGATACTGGCAGGTAAAACACAATGAATGCGTAGATAGAATAATTGTTGGTGGGCAAAGCGAAGGGCCGCGGAAAATTTGTGATAAAAGTTTAAACGTATGTGTGCATGTGTTTATGTTTGTTTGTGAAGTACACAAAATTTCATTGAAAAACTATCAGTGATTCGTTTTCCTCAAACAAACAGAGGAGAAAGAAGAAGAAATGCAATAAATGTTTACTAAAAACTTCGTGCATCGTGTTTCTCTGCCTGCCAGTTTCAGCCATCCAGCGAGTGAGGCATTTATCTGCCTATCGAACATACGTAGTAGATACCATCCGTATTAAGTAAATTGCCGGAGTAAATCAACAAGTAAATCAAGGAGAAAGAGAAGGGAGAGCATTAACATCGAAACGTGTTCGAAGCTTGATAACGACTACCTGTTGGCCCGGTGTTAGAGTGGCATACGCTGTTGCGATATTAGTGTTAGTGCATGTATTATATTATATATTCTGCTGTTTTTGCTTCGGTGTCGTGATTTTTGTTTTGTGGTCCATCATTGTTTCTTTTTTTTGTTATCGGAGCTACAGCAGTTCAATTCGCCCTGGTGAAGGCTAAAATAATAATTGCGAAGCCGCCAAAGGCGGTCAGGGTTTGGTTTAATTTGTTTTTCTGTAAATTGTTCTTGTGCCCGTACGTTGCCAATCCAGTCGCAGAGATAGCACAAGTAGCAGGTGAATGCAACCAATTAATAGAACTCTTACCGACGAGTAAACGAGTGCAGTGTATTATGGTATTTTGACAACCTCGTCCATCTCTCTCATCTTCGATTATTTAAATTTCTTATACAGATCGTAATAAAACTCCGAAACCGGGAATTGCATCACCGAAGTATCTGTACCGTCAGTGTCAAAATGCAGAAGCCCGCGATGTGATATTTAACTTTTATAACATTTATTTCAAACGACTAGTTTTCAAGCGAAAATTTTTTATCTTTTGTGGCCTAGCGCAAAATATACGGTAACAAATATTCATTCGATTACGATCATTTGCATCAATATCAATAAGTTCACCAGTCTCATCAAATTAGCGAAATAACAACAAATAACGAAGATTAAAATTTTCTGAAGATATAAAATGGCATGCCCTTGAAGGGACAACAACAACAGCAGTAAGGAGAGAACGGCGACTCCACTGCTTGAAAATAACGAAATATGAAATCAACGAATAAAGTCCATGTAAAATTATATAAATTTAAAACAACAAACAAATCATTCTGAAAATATTTGTCACGTCAATGAAATAATAATAGCAACAACAATAATAATAAAACAAGAAAGAAGAGAATTTTAATTTACGAAGAATTAATTGCTTTAAAAGACATTCCGTAAAATGCTTTGTTCTCCATTATCCTCCTATTTATCCATATTACACTTCAATTTCCCTTCCCCTCGTCGTCATTGTCAACACCTCAACGATCCACACCACCGTTCTAGACCGTCAATAGCAATGGCATTATCCCGTTTGGTATCCTTGCCCTTTGCCCGTACGAGCAACAGCTGTTGCCACCGCAGACGCCTCCTATTCACTCGGTGGTGTCTGCTCAGCTTGTGGTGGTTGTGCATCGTAACGCGAGTGAGTGCCTTCAATTTGGAAAATCGATTACCGATAGTCAAGTACGGTCCAAATGCGGATTCTTATTTTGGCTATTCAATAGCGCCGCATACAATCGGAGAATATAATTGGCCAAATAATACCAAATGGTAAGTTTTGATAAAATACTGAATAGTATTTACATGAATTGTATTGACTGAATTGTATGAATTGTATTTGAGAAATACATTCTCATCTAAAAGAATGGCTAACATCGTATACTAAAAAACGGACTTTTAAAGAACGTTATAGGATCGAAATACTTCGGTACAAGTCACACGAAATACTCTATTCCTTTAATTCTTCTTAAAATACAAGATATCCTTAAGGTGTTTCAACAGATATCGTTTATTAGACTTCACCTTTGGAATACTAAAATGTCAAAACAAATGTATTGAAGTAAATTTATGTACTATTATTCGATCTAAATTAAGTAAATGACCAATTGATTTTATTTTATCTCATGGAAACAACCACTTATCGTATTTATACCATACATTCCTCGTTGATTTTTTCTCCTCAATTGAACTCAATTTGAAACTGTGGTAATTATTTCGTCGACATCTTATCATCACCCAATTCGAATCGCCTTCATCTCGAATAAAATAAAAGGGTTCTAAATTTATATGAATTAATTATTTTTATTGTTTTCACATTAAATGCTTTTGTTAAATATTCAATACAAAAATTAGCACTTTAGGGGAACTAAAATAAAACCATATATAGATTTATTGTAGCGAAATAAATTGGTGCATACTGCTTTATTCTCCTTATCATGCTTCTCTTTCAATTCTTCTGCGTATAATAAAATATTTTATATCTTCAACGATGAGAAATAAAAATTTATTCTAGATTTTTATTAATTGATTTTAAGAACCTTTACGTGATGAAAAGCGAGTAACTAAACGACTCGTTAAGCAAGCAATGCGTTCCTTTACTTTTTTTATGAAGTATGATTTTCTTTAGTGGTAAGCCCTTAAATGGTAAGGCCTTCACTTTGACAATGAGGACCAAACGACAGCGACAACTTGAACCCGTTTCGATTTTTGTGACGTGCGTATTAATGGATTAATGGTCCGGCAAAGGCCCGGATGAAAACTCCTCAAAATGCATAAAAAGTACATTTTCCAGCACATACGATCAATAAATAAAGAAGAAAAAGAGGAAAGAGATTTTTTAAGAATAAATTGTAGCACGAATTAAGGAAATGTATTACAAAAAATGATAGAAAATTGAAAATTAATTAACGAGAAGGAAAATAAGCAAATCCTTTTGGACAGAAAATAGTATTATCGTGTTTCGTTAAAAATTATTAATACTAAATTAAAAATAGCTCGTAAGAAACAAAAGAATTATAAGAAGATTTCCACAGTTTTAATTTTATTAATCTTTTTTATCAGCATATTTTAAATTTTGGGGCAGATTAAAAGAGAAAACAAGTGAAACAGCAATGACGGGCTTTTTTAGTGAAAGCTTTTTGGCCTTAAATGTATCGTTATCTCTTTCGTTATTATTGTTGCGTTGTTTTTGTTATTGTAAATTTCATAAAATCAACAGCATGAAGAAATGACGGACAGGCGGATACGACTCCCGTTGTAATCGAAAAAATAATTGACAGAGCGTTTTGTGATTACTAAAAACAGCTTTTAGTGTCCGTCACTGCTATGACTGAAATGTGGTGTGAGCGTTGTTTTACTGCTACCGCCTATCCCGATTCAATAAAAATTCGATTTCGGTTGACTTTGAATACGCCTTTATGTAATACAGCGCATTAATTCATCGAAGAAAAAAAGTATACAAAAAGAAATTACTGAATCATGGTTTCGAACAACGAAAAAGCAAATATTAAAGCAACATATCGTTTTCATGTAAATAAACAAAAATTAACACGATCCTTTATATGAAAATGTTTTTAAAAAACCTCTGAAATTTGTGAAAATTAATTTATTACGCATTTCGTAAAGTAATAAAATTAGCGAAGAGACAAATTGAAAAGAATTTAACAGTCTCAAAAACATACCTGAGGAATTCCATTTCGTAAATAATGTTCAATTAGTAATTTTATTAAAACTTGTCGCTAAACGATTTTAAAAGAATTACGCGATGTTTTATTTTGCCTTTAAAAGCAGTAAGCATTTCAGAAAAATATTTTCTTTCTCGAAATGAAATATGGAAAACAATAAAATATTCTCGCTAAATTACGAGTCATGATGTTATGGATAAAGTACATCTACTGCAACAAAAATACCTCGTGGAGGCAATTGAATGAAATAAAAAATATTGAGGTTAATACAATGATAATAACTCTCCAGCAGGTGTGTCATGCCAACATTGCCGACAGTTATTGCAAATATTGTTTTGCTCACACCTTTTCGAATATTTCTGTATTTTAGTTTTACGTAATTCTTTCGTTTAAAAACAGCAACATCAATACTTTGGCCAAATTTTCAAATTTTGCGTTAAATAGAAGTTCACTTGTTTTTTTTTATGATTTCGTAAATTTTTACACCAAGCATTTAAAGCTTAATAACCTCAAACCTCTAACAAACAAACAAAACAAATTTATTATAATGCCAAAAAGAGATAAATGCATAAAGATGATTTTAGTCAGATTAATTTTCTTAATATTTAAGTTTTTTAATATTTTTAATAGAAATATTTCTACCATAAAATTAAACAGGGTGAAGATAAGAATGATTTATGCTTAGATAATGTAAAAACTAGACTAGAATGCCATCTTCGTTTTGCTTTTGATTCTCGTCGAATTTTCTTACCTTCTTTTCGATTTGTTCGGTAAGCAACAAAAAATCTCTAAATTAAAGGAAAATTAACTCAAAAGTTAAAAGAAATTGTCAAAAGGGATTTTTTCGTATTGATTATCATTCCAAAAGTGGCGCAAAAATTTCGTTTTAAGGATTGAACGAGGCGCAGTGTTAGATTTGCGATTGTTTTTGGTGTTCCACATGTTTTTTACGTCAGGAACGGGATTGATGAACGATAACGATTGTCGAAATGATATCGAATTGCAAAAACGATGAGCAGGGACTGATCGTTTTTCATAAAATGTTAAATATGGTTTGTTAATGAAGAAACAGGGAAAAAGGGAAAGCAAACCTTACGAATGAAAACAATATCAGATTTCAGCGATCCCGCATCATTCCTCAGCTCGTTTGTAGCCAAATGAAATTAAATTGTATTATTCTCTTTCGCATTAAAAACAATCGAGGCAGACTTACGAATTTAATCGAGACGATATTTTCGATGCGACGAAATCGGAGCCTTCAAACGAGACAGTTTTTGCTGACATACGATTTCTATTTGAGATGAAAGAGATGAGAGATAATAATCGATTTCATTACTCCATCAATTGTACAATTAATCAGTGATAATTTACTATCAATGTACGGATACTTTAAACTGCACGCAGATACGATGACTCACGATTATTGATTTCGATGGCGTTAATTTCACGGAAAAGAAATTGCTCATAAATAATGTAATGGGCGTATTTATTGGAATTTAATCCAGACTGAACAGTCTATTAATTAAAAAGAAAGCACGTGGAAAATGTTGGTAAAAATTATTAATCGATAAAATTAGTCATTTATTCAGAGAAGTTGAACCAAACCGCAGGAAAATTGATTATTGCGTAGCAGACGTACACGTAATATCGTCAACACTCGATGACTGACTCGTTGTTGTTGTTGTTTTGTTCCTTCTTAATGAAGTTATTAAATGAATATTTGTCAACATTTTCCAAACGAAAATACCCGAATCATATCCGTTTTATAGTCGTTTTGCTTATTGTTGACATGATTTTTTTCGTATTTTTCGAAAACCTTTGCTAGGCAAAAAATATCAGCAACAATAACAGCAGCATTAGCAATGCCAGCAACATCATGAGCAATATCAATAATAATTAAACAAAATTGCAGTAAACAAGCTTTTGACGTTTCATTAAATTTTATTTTACAAAATTTTGTGTCAAGAATGAATTTAATTAGTCGCCGATGCTTGACTAACTGTCGCTGTTGCTGATTGTTGCTGTTATTGGTCTTGGTGTTTATCGTTCATGTTATTTTTGCTTTTTCTAACATTTTGCATTTCATCAGCTTGTTTTATTCGTACGTGTTTAATTGAAAATGATTCATAAACAAAACGTGTCTAATCGTAAATAATCGATTTTTATCATCATACTTTTTTCCTTTTATACACATTACAATAAAGTCACTCCTTTGAAATCCGTTAACGTTTGTCTCGGCCAAAGATTATTTTGTAAAATAAGATAATGAATTATGTTTTCAACATTTAGAAAACCGTGTTTAAAATTTTATCCGGGAAATAAATCACGTATTTCCTAAGACTGCGAGTCTACCAACACATCGTCCTAATAATTAAACACTTCATAAATTAAGTTAAAGTCATAAACAAACATAATATCAGACTCTCAAGCTCAATCAAACAGTTTGAAAATGATTAGACTGATTTCCTCTCTCTTAAGGTTTTTACTTTGTATTATTTTTTTAAATTAAAATTTAAAATTTTTTTAATTTACTAAATTTAAAATTTTCATTGTATTGTTTTTTTTTAATTAATAAGAAGAGGAGAAAAAATAAATCAAATGAAAATATTCCATTAAAGAATCAATCAAAAGTTTTTAAAAATTTTATCAATTACGGATTATTGATTTATCACCTAAAAATAAGTCAATGACATCATGCGATTATCGTTCTTAATAAAGAATTCCGAAAGTGAATTAAATTGTAAAAAGTAAATTTAAAATAACTTGACTGTTGGGTAATATAATAAAAGAAGACGAAGAAGAAGAAGAAGAAGAAGAACGGAGGACAAACAAATATACGAAAGAAATCACTAATAAGTAAAGCAAAAACAGAAAAAATGTTGTAAATAATTCTTTAAGTTTTTCAGTTTTCAAAAGTAATTGTAGAAATTATCGTAAAAACAACAATTACAACAAGAACACATTGAATAAATCTATTACACGGCGAATATACATTTTTACATTGTTTATTTATTGACTTTGTGCGTCCATTTGTAATCATTTGAAGATAAAAATATAATCCCTTTAGAATGGGTTCGGTCCGCCCACTGATAACATTTAAATTCAAACGATGCGACTCATTGGTAGGATATAAAAAAGTCGACGAGAAGAAGGCTGGAATTCTTATTTGCTTTTTATTTATTTCTTATTTTATCAATATTTCTGAATCGAATTGAAAGTGTTTTGTTTACAAAATCTGAAGAAATTTTTAAAGTTTAGGAATGATATTAAGTAAACAAATGAAAAAGTAACAGAAATCTAAACAATATGAACAAAATTAGATTAATAATTTAAGCAGTAAGGTTTTAACTAGAAAAAGCAACCAATGAAAATGATTACAAAATGATATCAATAAAGTGAAAAAATACAAATAAGAGATAACGAGAATAATTAATTAAATTAAATGTAAAGTAATAAAAAATATAGATTTAATTGTGTTTCGAAAATAATTACATTCCTAAGAAACATAAACGCATCATTCATGTTTTATTTTATTTCTGCTTTTCATAGTTTTCATTTGATTTTTATCACGTCTTATAATTTTTGTGTTATTTCCACTAACTTTCGCTTAGTTTGTGAAATAGTTATTGACTTTTAAAAATTACTGAAATAAATTTAATGTTTTCATTAATTCCTTTCAGTAATTGTTAAATTTTAGAGTCGGTGGTAGTCATTCCTTTTGATTGTTGCGTTACGATTGCTGCTAAATTTTAACCAGAAGTTTATGAATATCTATCGATTTCAGCATAGACATATATTCAGAAAGAGCTCTCGAATTCCCCCACAAGTGTGTTTGTTTAAACTATGATAAAATCTGTATCCTTCTTATTTTCAGCCGTCATCTTTATACTTTATCCTTCCCTTCAGACAGATCAAAACAATGTTTGTAATAGTTCAGTAAACATAATTGTCAGTTTCTTTTTGACTATAAGAGATTTATCAACCGGAATTGTAATGACGGAACGTAATAATTATTCCTGTCGCATGGACATGCGCTTCCTCTTCCCTTCTCCCATTAAATTGAAATTCGGTCGCAACAACGAACAACAATGTTATTTATTCATCTAGACGGAAGTGAACCGGGATCAAATAAATAACGAAAGGAAGGTCGAGTGTTACGAAAACACAAAAAAATTATTAGGGCTCATTCGTATTGTGTTGTGTTGTCTCATATCGCTTTCAGCATTCCTCTAATTGTCATTTTAATGCTTCCATCTACTCGTCAAATCCATTCTTATCTTCGACTTTCCTTTTCTTGCCCCTTATTTTTATCCCCGCCATAATTTTCCTCCCCCTATCAATCTCGTGAAAATCACTTAGACATGGTAGTTCCTTGTCTGTTTCTTTGTTTTACCGAATGATGTTTCTTTAGTAACAATTCACTTCATAAAAAATTGTTATTCTAATCCAGGAAGGGTTCCTTCAAAAAGGAAACCCCAATCTTTTACGATGAATGTATTAAATTCTTGATCCATTTATAAGGTGTCCTCTGGATCTTTAACAAAATAAATATTATTTTACTTCTCAAAAAATTCGAGAAAATTTTTAAAATATTTCATGCAAAGTCAATCGTTAAAACCCGGAAATTTTTTTAAAGAAATTTTTTCCTTCTTGAGGGATATCAAAGATAAACTCTATTGCATTAAGAAAGGATATATTTTCAACATATACAACAGCACTAACAAGAACTAGAAGTAAAAACATTCACCACAGCACGTGCTTATAACACGCTTTATACCTGGAAGAGCAAGAGGCTTGTGCAAGTCTTCTTAAAGGCGAAAAATCAGGAAATTTGTAAAAATGTGAAAATATAAAATAACTTTTCAGAGACGGAGTAAAAATCAAGTGCCATTCTATGAAGGACATCCAGGACCGTCTTAGGGGTGACCGTGTAATAAATTAGCTCGACAATTTTGCTGCTCGTCCTTTAATAATTTTCAAAACGATTGTTGTTTACCGGAAAAAGTACGAAGGCGAATAAACCATCTCAGAATCTCAGAAGATTGTCAAGAATTAATAATACACAATTGTCTTTTATAAAATGCATGATTTTATTTATGGCGTTATTACACAAACCGAAACTATGCTGCTTTTTCGATTCCCTTTTGTGTTTTTCTCTGCTTTGAGAGCTAATTTATACAGCTAATAAGCTCTCAAAGCAGAGAAAACCACAAAAGAGAATCGAAAAAGCAGCGTAGTTTCGGTTTCTGTAATAACGCCATTATTTCCGTGTTCACTAACAGTTTAAATCATCTAATCTCACTTTATAAATTCTGATTAGAAGAACACGCCAAGTCCTCTATCATTGTCTTTCAAAGGAAATTGTGATCACGTGTCTGTGCCTCTCAAATCACTTTCATGTTTGAATTATACCTTGACATAAAAATTAACCTATTCCGTCTCTCCCTTAAATTATTTTCCCTTTCTTCTATTCCGTCCTTTCTGTTTTAACGGCAACGAGTTGTCCCGTCGTGACCTACCTGTTAGACCGCATTTATCTGTAAAATGTCTTTGGAGAAAATGACCTTTTTGAACGGTTAATATTTTACTAAATGTTTATTCATGTATGATCACTTTTTAGATATTTTATCTTCACTTTCACTTTAAAGTTTATTGAAATACCGGTCAATGTAATCCTTCGTAGGACTTCAATTTTTTAAGAGATTCTCTCCAATGCTGATTAATCATTTAAACAAGTGTTCCTTTTTATCATGTTTATCAAACACAAAAATCGAATTGTCCCGTAGCTGATTTTTTTGTTGACGACATTTGTCATTCAGTTGCACCGACTTTTCCTTTTAAAAATTCATCACAATTATCGTCATCTCTGAGAACATTAATTTAGTTGACAATATTTATGCTTTATTTCAAGAGATACTTGAAGCAGCTTTCTTTCGAAGATTTATAAAAGGATCATCATTTAAAAGTCCTTCGATGGGTCTTTTTAATGGGACTTCTTTCAGGTAGAGCACTCAAAGGGAACTCTTTGTCCTTTTGTTGTTGCGACGCCAGCATTTATTGGATTTCGATTTACCTTAACAGAAATTAAAAAATGAAGTTAAAAAAATTGCAGTAAATGAGAAGAATTTCGATTATTAAATAAGAATTACAACCGATTTTCATCGCGACACGCATATATTAATTTTAATAAATTTTGGCATAGTAGATGTTTGTTTTCTAAGTAAATTTTATTTATATTTATTCTCAATCATCAATCGGTATTACAGAATTGAATTTATTTATTTATGTTTACTAAATAATGTATGCATATATTAGCATATATCGATATTCATATATATCAATAATTGTATTTGAAATTGGATAAATTCTAGAAATAACTTCGTCACGAATGGCCGTGTTTCCTTTTCCTTAAGCAAATCAATTTTTTATTATATCGTAAAAAAAACATTTCTAGGTCTGGCCCCAATTCGTTGGCACAAATCCTCAATTTTCACATGAACTCCTTAAATATTGTTGATGATGACCCATCTAATTAATTTCAATGAAATATTGCAGAAATGATGAGCTCAGCGACTTTGTCTTTATGGAATTAAAATTAGAACAACTTGGGTGTGCCATTGTGATGGTTTGCTGTCGTTTGTCATAGTTTCATCATTATGTTCAAAAAATAGAACACTAATATTAAATTTTAATTTAAACACAATTTGTAACTGTCAAAGTCTGTGACGGAAGCATATCTCGTGTGATTAACGAAAGCACTGAAATTTCCGTTTCTGTAAAAATTAAGGGTTTAGTATGAGAGTTGTATTCTGGTGCGGTGCCCCTTAGTTGTAGGGGATCAAATTGGGGCTATATATCGGAGCAATTAAATTATGTGTTTAGGGATAAAGACAATGTTGGCAAGTTTTGAAAAGCTTAAAAAAGCTTAGAGCGTTGAATCCGAGAACGAGAAATGAATACGTTTCGATTAATTTACTTACAGAGTAATCTCTACATACTTTTCTCTCTTATAGGTCAGTAGTAATCGTTCTATTTTGTTATGATATTATAAAAGGCAGTGAGGATTTTAGTGAAATTTTATGAACTTTTTGTTTGGCTCCGTTAGGAGTAGAAAGTGATTTATGTATTAAAATTTCCTTCATATTATTTTAATCATTTATGGCATAAACACAAATGATTTTAATTATAAGTCGTAAAAAAATTTCGAGAAGACTTCGAAAGATACCCAGTTTTGGGACACACCTGTTTTATATTACCCCTCTTTTCTTCTCCCTTCTTTATCGTTCTGCGTGTCTAGTAAAAGGGAGAGATAAAAATGTAAAAATTCTCGTCAGGTAATTCCATTGTAGTCGTTTTTCCTAGCTTGCTCCATATTTTCCTTTTTTATGAATATTCACTGATTTCATAAAAATAAGAGTTCTTTAGATAATTTTCAAAAAGTCCTTCATGAGCGGTAGATATGTCTCAATGAAGGCTCTAAATTAAGTATTGATGTCATGGTCATTAAAACGTCACTGATCGCTCGACTGATATGAACGACTCTTCACGAAATTTTACTATAATTTGTTTTCCATAACGACAGCTTTGGCTTATCAATATACGCTTGACGTCTCAACTGAATTTGTAAAAAGCCATTTAAAATACAATTAAAAGTAGTTTTAAAGGTTTTTTATAATATAGTAAAAGTCATCTTTAACATCTTTAACGTCGACACTTAAATATTATTAAAAAATACTTCACTATTTTTCACTTAAATCTGAAAATTAACAGAAAACAAACAAAATGTTGGGGACAGAAATCAAATGCCTTTCAGAGCTCTTTAAGAAACATGCGTTAACCCACGTCAATAATTATAAATTGTTCAAAATTATAAAAAACAATTGAAAATATTTCCATTTTTGTGAATTAGGAGCAGCAACAACATCAGGAACAATGACAACAATAATTAATCGCATGACAGTGATTTATATAAAATATTGTATGAATTTTACGAACTCATTGCTTCAGCTTCTAACACTGTTGTATTTGCATTCAGACAGTGTTGGTGACTCAATTGCTGTAGCAATTCTCTGCAGCCACCAAATCAAAAATTATAAATGTCAAAATACTGCACTTTTTTAATTTCTTTTACCACGCAAATGGATTTGAGTGAAACATATTTCACCAAAATCATATCTTAGATATTTTCCTATGTTTTAAGAAGCCTAGAAAGCACCAAAAGTTAAATAACTGCCACATCTTTTAAAGCATTGCACTAGCAATGCAATAAACATTGACAATTCATGCTAGCAATCAATGGAAAAATCATTATTAAACACATGAAAATACTTATTGACATCGCTTTTTGAAACTGGATTTATCCTTTCGTTTCTCGAATGGAATGCCTTAAGTTGTAATTTTAATAAATTTTCAATTTTATTTCGAAAACCTAATAACGGTTTAGAGTTGACAGCATTGTAATTATTGAAAGGCGACTGATGTTTTAATAATCATCACAATGCGGGTGGGCGGCGGTCCACATTTGTTTTTCCTTCACAATACTTGAGAAATCTAAAATTTAAATTTTGAAAAAGAAAAACTCATAAATTTTCATTAGAAAGCAAAAACATTCAATTACTGCGATTTCGGCTTTGGAAAGTTCGGTGCCCCTTACCGACAGCCTTTGCATACATGAAATAATTTCTATCTCGAGTAAATCATAATTTAGTAAAGGAACGTCAGAAAATTTTTGGAACCACAAGCGTAAACCATTTGAGAAGTAGCGGTTTGTTAACAAAAATATGCTTCCTTTGTAAAGGTTTAAAGTATTTTTTCTGTGAAATTATAAAATAAATAAAGAGACCAATTAATAAGAAATAGAAATAAAAGCAATCAGAATTAAGCGACAAATGCAAAAACTAAAATTAACTAATTTGAATATATTTGAAAACCCATCTTTTGTGAATCCAGCTCTTAAAGAAATTAAAAAATAATTCATAAGAAAAAAGAAAGAAAATATTTGAAAATTCTTAAGGACGTACCATTAATTTTGTGCAATACGTAAGTGTTGTGCAATACGTAACACAACTTCGTTGTGTTTTGTCCTGCCCTCGACAAGGTTTGGCACTCAGTAATATATTTCCCCAGACTTGAATCACGGTCTGTAAATCAACAACCTCTTTAACAAATTTATTTTCGTAATTTTAAACGAAGTACCAAAATTCTTTTATTCGTTCTTGCTGAAAAACTTTGAAAAATCGATAGCTCTTCAAAATTGTTGAACTGATTGAAATTCAACAACAACTCCTTCCCACCTAAAATATTTACTTAGATTTATTTATGCATAAGATTTTCTCAATCACTCAAACACTCACATTATTTGAGAGTGAGCATTTTTACAAAAACAGAATTATCAACCCATCCTTCAAATAGCGTTTCGCGTGCTTCGAAACGTCTTCACACGTTCTTTGAGACGGTAATTTGTTCGAACTGTTTTCCTCAAAAATTTCCGCAAACGCCACTGGAGCGAAAACGAATTTTAAGGTGTGGACGATGCATAAATAAGAACGAAGAAGAAATGTAATAATTTGAGGTAAGGAAACAGAAATAGAAAAGAATACTCGTTTATCCAGGTTCTTCTAAAGACTATCTGGAGGCGTTTTTAGGGTCTGAGAGTAAATTGACTAAAACGAGATACCACCACTGACGCATATATGTATATATACATTTTGGTACGAAAGGATTTATGATGTATATACTAAATGGCACAACAAATTCTTGACTATTCCTCTGTCATAAATTATTTATTACCTCCGCCAAAATACCTCCTGTTTAAATTCAAAATTTTCCCCCTGATGAAACGCGAAATATCTTTAAGTCCGTGCAATCGAAGTTGTCAAAATTTTAAATCGATTTCGTCAGGATTTTTCGTATGGAGGTCTCGTTCTTTTCTCTTAACGCATCACCTGATTTTTTATTCTTTTATATTAATTATCGTTGGCTTAAAGAAATGGATGTATGTAAACATTGAAAGTGTGAAAGGTACTAAAGAAAAAAGAACTCTCACACAACCACTTCCAAAAACTCATCATTAAATTTTTCCCGATTTAGCGAGATTATTGAACATAAAACGACTAAAGAAACTGAAGAGGGTAACCTTCTTGAAGTGGAAACCTTTCTAAAAGGATGGAGCAGGTACCTTTTGTGAAAAGAATAAATATTATTTACATATTTTCCCCTCTTAATTTCCTCGCATCTCTTCTCTGCTTCTTCTGTTTCAGTCCTTGTCACTTTCATGCTTGTTTTATTTACCATAAATTACCTTTTTTACGCAACATCAATATCCATTGCATTATCTCATTTTTTACGAAATACCTTTCCTAAGCAGCGAGATTGCCTGCGGGGGACGACCAATCCTATTATTTTGAATTTTGTCTTATGCTCATTTTTTTAATTTTTGTATGCAATTGTGATGAAAATGATATACTGAAGATGATAGTGGTGCGATAATGTGGTGGCAGTGATTGCAGGGTCGTGAAATTCATATCACAAAGCGAGTAAACGAATCATGTGTGATTTGCTTAAGGTATATGAAACTTGCTTGATCTGCCGGTACACAAATCGTGGATGAAAATTTCAATTTAGAATTAATTTACACAGAATTTAAATGTCATTTCGAACATATTGTCATAACTACAAACAACATTTTAGTTCTTCAGAGGGCGTCACTTTGTTCAATTCTTCGTTTCTGATTCATTAACGATCTACCGTGAATTAATTATGAAACTGCTGTCGAGCCTATAATTGGGTGAAGATTATAATGATGTTTATGGAAGTAGATATCTTTTGTTTAGACAAGAGAACCAGAAGGATAAAATGAAAAGATCGTATAGACAACAATCAACTTGTGCGGCGCGATCTTTTATGTGCTTTTGTTATGACGTATAAAAATGTCATCTTCCTCGAACTCTTATTGTTACTGGCATGAGATTACTGTTGCATCAAGGTATTAAAATATACCCCGATATAACGTATAATTTACCTCAGACATTCATTATGTATCCTTTATGGTTTCGATTGTTTTTAAACGCTTCTAAATGGGACTGTTTTAAGAATGTTGCGATGGTTTAGTATGATTTCGGGTGGAAGATAATAAAATTTGTGTCATAATAATGTCTGAAATATGAAATATACAACTTCATATAGAAAGAAAAAAAGATGGGGAAAAGGAAGAAGGAAAGAAAAAATAGCTAGTTTTATATTAAATGAAATCAAGTCATAAAATAACATTTTAAAAATCTTTTAAAAGAGAACAAAATTTTCAAATATTTTTTTAAAATAAATTAAATTTTTTTAATTTTATGTTTATGTTTTTTATTATATTAAATAATTTATTCCTTCAAAATGCATTTTTGCTGCTTGCTCTCTTTTTCTCGCTCTCTATCTGCCTATCTATCCATCTATTTATATTTAATTTTAAGTTATCTTTACTTATTTTGCTTCTCAGTCTCTCTGAGACAAAAGAAGAAAGAAGATAATCATTCTTCGTGCCCCATTTTCCTTCGCCACTTAATTTCTTCTTGTGTATTGCTCGCGATTTTCTTCTTCTGCGTTTTCCATACATTCCTGGATATTCTTTACCACTAATGATCATTAACAACGACAATGTTTCCGATGTTTGATTTTTACTAGTTCCTACTAGTAAATTATGATTGTTTTCAATTTTCGAGAACATGTTTTGTGGATTCTCCATCGGAAATTTGTCCGTAGTTTTGAAAGCAGTCGCTGGAGCTGGTCCCAGACAATCTTAGTGATTATTTGCAGTTTTAAGTGTTTTTAATATGGCAACATATTGATAAGATTGCAGAGATTGTTGTTGTTGGTTTGGGTCGAATTTGTTGTTGTTATTGTTGTTATAAAAGATGGAGTAAAGCAAGCGTTTACTTAATCCGCAGAGAGTTGAGAAATAGAAACTTTAATGGTTGGTGGATGAAGGGGATAGGAATGATATGGTACACCCAGAGTGATAGGGATTGGATATGGAGAAAGATGACAACAAAGCATTTCATTAAAATTTACAGTGATTTGCTTTTAATCCAAATACTACTTTCAGATCGACTGACACTAATGACGCTAAGCCTTTTGATATCTTTAACGCCCGATAACTCCTGATGTTGATTCCCTCAAAAGGCTCTTCTGGCTTGACGAAAGATTAAAGAAAAACAATCAAAATAAACAAAGTAATTTAACAACTCGTGTATTTAATCGAAATCTGATATATAAAGGAGACAAATTTTAAACAAAAGGCTCATAAAAAACTGCCGCGGGCAGACGTATTTTTGAACCGTAAATACTAACTAATTATGACTAAAAGCATTTCTTCCTTCAAGTTCGAGTAATGCCGTTTCTATTTATTCTCTAAAATTACTTAATACTAATACTGTTCACCCATAAGTTTTTGCTGTTGAATACTGTTAAAGCTTGTGAAAAAAGGTTTTCGAGATATCAAATGAGGAAGCTCATTATATAATGTATACGTTTAATTTCAAGCACATTTTTTTACATTCGCGTAAAGGGAGGAAATTCTATCCGTTTTAATAATATATATTTTCAAGTGATTACTAAATTCCAAGATTTATCGCATAGACTGGTGTGGGAGTGAATATTTGCATGGTGTGACTCAGTAGAACGTCTGAAGCTTAATTGTTCTGAAACTTATCCGTTGCCGCCTTCAAGTGATTATAAAGCATTGTACAAGCAATGTTTTCTCAATAGTCGGTTCGAAAAATGTGAGCTTCTTTCGGACCGTCAGTAGTTTTAATTTGAGAAGCGCTGGTGTAACTAATAGCTTTGGAGGTTTCGATGGCCATGAAATAATTATAATGTAACTATACGCACCAAGGGTAAGCAGAAGGAGGGGGAGAAGCCAGAAGAACACTAGTGCTTACTGAATATTATATAAAAATAATGAATCAGCGGAGAGACGAAATACGATCTAAATATCAATTCATATTAAACGATTGGTGTCTACCTCATTAAAATCAACCGAAATATATCTAGATAAAGTAGATGTGCTCTGAATAGACAGAAGTAGAGGAAGTTGGGGGGTGGAATAGAGGCGCATTTATACTCGTGAGCAGGCAAATAGCCCCATGATATGCTCTAGTTAATCGATATCAAAACATAGCATAAAAAAGTTCAAAATTAAATACAAAGTAAGAGCAAAATGTTAGTAAATAAAAATCATTAGACACAGATGAATACCTTACATACATACACACATATATAAGAACTTAATTTGCACACTTTGCAGTTCTGATTCTTATTTCGGTGATATTGTTAATCATTTGAGAATCGGCTGAGAAAGGATATTCCTTAAAAACGACAACGTAAGCGACAACAGTTTCAACTAACTTCAGCCAAAATGAAAATTATTAAAGATTCTATAACGAGAAAAGATGAGTCGGTGGCAAAACATATTCAACCGTTCCTGAATTCTTGTTTGTGTTAATTTTCGTTTTTATTTGCAAAATTGGAATTCATTCTGATTTTATTAGAACACCTCGTAAAGGGTCGTTAACTAACACGATAAAATTTTAATAACAAAACGCTGTCAGGACTGTATTATCCTGCTGCTCATTCGTCTATTTCTTTGTTCAATCTGGAATGATTACGTGATGTTTCTTGGACCGGTATTAATTGCTGCGATTGTTAAGATTCTTTGTATTTTAAAAGCACCGTCACGTTTTAGTTTACGTTGGTTGCATACAAATATTATAAAGTGAGCCAAATCAAAACAAAGCGCCTCGGCAGCGAGACTTGAGAGCAGTGGTTCTTAAACAACGCGATCTGTAAGTAAGAGGGTCAGTTTTCATCAGTTTGAAGTGCAATCGTTTACTAAAAATGCTGAGCTCCTTCTAATTATCGTCAATTATTAATAGGATTTTTAGTCGTTAATTAACTATCATTAAGCAAATAAAGATTATTGCGTGAATTGGATGGTGGGAGAAATTCAAATATGTTAATCTCACGACATTTACTGCGTCACAATTTATTCAAAAAGAATCGAATTTATGCAAAAATTCCAATAGAAACTGTTTTCACTGGAATAATTTGTGTTTGTCATTCGTAGGAACATTCGACGATTATTAGAAGTCTATTAGTATATTAAAATTTATTTATTAGAAGTCTATTAGTCTATTAAAGTGTCTATTAGAAGTCTTATGGGTCTCTGAATATATAAATAACTTCATTAAAAATGATCGAAATTGCTGTAACTTTTGCAAGAAATTTCAAAAGTTGAATTCTGTGAAAAACTATGACGTCCTTAAAATAATATTTCTGGCCGCAACATTAATAATTATATATTCTATACCAGGCAAAATAAATATTGCTGAAATAATAGAAAACCAAAGTGACAAATCGGCGAAGACAGATGAGATGAGAGAAACCACTAGAAGAAGTATTTAGCCTCGATCCAGGCATGTTTGTAACACATAAAAATGAACGCGCCTCGTATGCCAGTTGAATTGCGTTTTAATTTGTTTTACACTCCTTCTTCTTTTTTTCTTTCCAGCTGTTGTTCGTTCTTTCAATTGCTTTCTTTATGTTTTGAAGCACGGCATTGTTGTTTTTGGTGAGGTGATTTTAAAGAAGTCGGACGATACTGACTACGACATATTTTAGCGATCTATCATCGGTGGGTCATTCAATTACCATTCGTTAGCGGTAACCTTTCCGATTGGATCTCTAACCCGCATCGAATTGATATCTTTTGTTGGTTTTGGATTTCTGCATCTAAAAGCTCCCTTTAAAAATTATTTCTACCGTTACAAGTAATCTTGCCTAAAAAGCACGCCTATATACACGCCAACTTTTCATTGACTGTATGATCATCTTTTGATTACGACCATCGCTTAACTTCGTCGGCGATACCTCCGGGAAAGTCTGCTAAAAAGGTTTGTTAACGTCTGGACTGGTACGACCTTTAGTTTATCAGATCAAGGACAGACGCTATTATTTCATTCAACGGCCAAGCAACATCAAGATCTTACGAGATAATTCGTGGAAAACGATGCTGGTACGATTACTTTTTAAAGTTTTACTAAGAAATTGTAATTAAGACAAAACCGTGGTGCTATAAGAAATTGTTATGTGCTATTAAAAAATGTTGTTGTAAATACTAAAAGTCCTAATACTGCCTTATTACAACCTTCTCAATCCTGTTCACAACGAATTTAAAACTGCCGACTGAAATATTTTAATGCGAACCGTACTAGTTCATTTCTGTTATTTCTAATTCAAATAAATTATGTCTCGTTTAGTTGGTGTGCATTAATAATTCTCGTCAAACGTCATGTTAGGCTATTGCATGTCTACTGTGACAATTAAATGACAGCTCAATGTCACGGTAGAAAAAAGTGATGACAGAATTACTAAAGTCTACTCAATGAAATCTTCTTTCCTCTAACTAGTTTTGTTTATTTCACCTGGAATCTTGACTTTGAGGAACATTTTTTTATTTAGCAAACGTTTCTCAGCGTGCAAAAAAGCAAAACACTGCGCAATATTGCGCACACGCTCAACGAACGCATGATATGTGTCCCTCGACGCGACGGTTGGTTTTCGGAAGGGTGACTGGATAGAACAAATTATCACCGGAAGTGTTTTGTACGTAAAATTATTCATATTGTTTTTTATGGCTTGTGATTGACTTCCTCATTCACTTTCTTCCCCTATCTCTCAATCGACTCATGTTTGGCTCAGTTATCACGGGAATCAGGATTACCCTTCTTTTCTATCAGCCATTCATATTATTTATTACTCAAATACGTCCGTCCATTGCGTTTAAGCTTCTCAGTAATTTAATGCTTTGATGACAGCTTGTAAAATGATGATAACTCCAGCAGCAACGCCACCAACAAGGGGAATATAAAGACCTAAAACAACAACAGCACCAATTTATACGCATTCGTTATGAATATAAATGCATTCGCTGCTTTCGTTGTTATTGCTTGATTGACATTTAAACGATGTTGTAGGGTTTTAGTTTTTGTTCTTGTTGATGTTGTTCTTGTTCTTCTCAATGAACATTTAGGTGATTGCAGATTTGATTTAAATTCGTATTACACTCTTCACGAAATGAAGTTGACGAATATATGCGCTTTCTAAGCTTTATGGACTTAGAACACAACAATAATGGCGAGCAATCAGTCACACCAATCAGCAAATTAATACAATATATTTTCTTGAGTTAAATCGTGTGATTGGATTAGTTTAGAAATACAATTTATGTCCCGAGTCCCGAATACGAAATTTTAATCAGCCATTACGAGAGACATACGTACGAACTTCACACGATTACACTGATCAGAATAGGTTCATCGTAAAAAATGTATATACGTTGAAATATGAGTTTCGATTTTTTTCACGATTAAAATACTTCTACGAATGAAAATTAGAAAAATATGCAACCTATTTATTATTTTTGTATAGTTTTCCTGCGCATCTTCTCAAAACAACAATAATTATATTAATTTTTGGTCTGTCAACTTTCGATTGTATTGTCCCTCCAAGGAGACCGGACTTTGATTGGAATCTTTTTAAGCTCTCTACGGCTTTCCTTATATTTATCTGCCTGCATCTACGTCTCGCATGTTGAGTTTTTTGTCACTCCTTCTGACTCGTTTTCTCTATGCAATTAAGAAGGCCGTAGGCTTAGAAAAATAGATGAATTTGCATTCATCCGAAGGCGTTTCTCACAAAAACAGTGAGGGAGATGGAAAGAGAGAGAGAGGAAATGAGAGAGAAGATAAAGAATAATGAAAAAGCCAGCACATAAAACCATTTAAATGAGATGTGATTGTGTAGGGTATGATGATGATGATGATGGGATGATTATGGTGGTGATATAAATGACGGTTTCACTCAGGTTAAACAAAGGCTATTTCAAACCCTATAAAACTTTGTCTTGTGTCAGTTTTCTTGAATTATTGTTCTCCTCAGAGTTTCACAAAGCCTTAATTATGCTAATGCCATAATCGATAAATTATTACAGTCTGATTTCTCTGCCTTTTCAGGCACGTCTTAGTTTCTTTGAAACACTCTTTTGTGTGTCTTACTTCAATAGAAGTAACTTCCGCAAGTAAATAATATCAGTCACAATCTTTTATTATATTAAGAATTCCTTTCTTACATTCTTTCGATTTTTTTGAAAACGAAAACTATGTATATGATAATTTTGAAGTTAGAATTTGTTTCTAGAATTCTCAATTCCATTCGATATGATATATGATTTGGATCAATAAAGCCAATATGTATGATAAATTTACCTATTTACAAAGCCGAAGATGTCACTAATTTTCCAATATCAAATCTTTCTCTAACCACCATAATGGTATATGGTATAATGGTATAATGGTATATGCCAATGGTATATATGTAAATAACTAATAAGAAACTTAGAAGAACTAGAAACTTAGAAGACTAGATGCCGAGCATATTTGAGTTTATTCAGTTCTTTTAGTGTACTAAATTTTTATAAATTATAAAAAATTGAGCATTATTTTTATAAATAATATAAGCAGAAATGTTTAGTGTATAAA
Source organism: Physocephala rufipes (assembly GCA_963966595.1). Classification (NCBI taxonomy): domain Eukaryota; kingdom Metazoa; phylum Arthropoda; class Insecta; order Diptera; family Conopidae; genus Physocephala; species Physocephala rufipes. The sequence continues at coordinate 21,050,064 of OZ016504.1, forward strand.
ATTTACATCATACTAAAAATGAAAATTGAAAGACATCAAACAAGTTCCACTAACATCATTCCTCTGAGAACAGAAGCTGAAACAAAATCGGTAGTAATCAGCCTAAAGTTTACAAAAAAAATTAAGTTTAGTGATTTAAGTGATTTAATAATAGTGATATAAGTTTTTAATTGACTACTATTATTAATTCCAAGAAGTATAATTTTCAAAGAATAGGCGATTTTTCAAAGAAGAATAGGCGATGACAGTAACCGATCAGCATTACTATTGCTCGTGCACAATCGCCTTGCCTATAATTCATTCACTAATAAATTCAAGGGCAAGGATCTTGACGACAACAACGATAATGACAATGATACAATGATTCTGGACTCCTTCAGTAATGGCTAGAAAAGAAAAAGCCACGTTATAACGTCTCGCACTTGCAAACAAATCGTTGTGAAGAAACAAACATTGGCGATAAATCAAAAACAAGCGCAATTGATCTGTTGAAGCCCCAAACAGGACAACGAGATATACTGCACCACTATTACACTATTACCCAAAAAGTAATATTTCTTAGTTTTTACTAAATTTTCCAACAGATTTCCATGACGAGAATTCCTAAGTTCTCCATAAGGCTTAAAAAGAAGTGGTAAAAAGATATTTGGATACTTTCAGAAGGAAGTCTGAAATAAATTTGCCCTAATCTTCTGTAAATTGATACAAAATTAAAGAAAAATCGAAAAACGATGCAAGGCAAGCGAAATCAAAAAAAATGCTCATATTAAAGCAATTTGTTATAGGTGAGCAGTATTTAATCAAAGAGTTCTGGAATTCGGAAAACTGTCTAAGTCTCAAAAAAATTTTTAAAACATAAAAAGCTAATTTTAGTTGAGGGAGTTTCCAGAAGCGTAAAAACATTTTCTTAAGGCGTGAAAAAGTTTCTTAAGATCGTAAAAAGTAGTTAGGCTTCCAAGAACAAAACTTATAGTTTGAAAAACCTTAAATCTTCATTACACAATTTTGTTCCATCTCTTCAACCGCGGTACGTGATTCTTATCTATAATAGCGAAGGCAATTCCTTTTTTAATAGAAATGACAGAAGTCCAGTCCATTAAAAATACGCCCCTAAAAATTTCCTTTTGATAAATGTTCAAACACAATCGCTAAACGTGTCACATCGTACGGTTGGAACAATCACTATAAGTAATTAAATAAGAAAATGAAGAAGAAGGAAACGGAGACAAATAAGCAAGGAAGAGAATTTGCACAGCTGGATAGGGTTTTCTCTTAATCAGTTGAAGCAAAAGTCAGGGAAAATAGCTGGTTGGTGATGGCTGTAAGCAATTGGTTGTGGGTAGCTCAATCGTAGGCTCCTGCCGTGAACACCCGCATCACAACAAAATTTTAGATATCCCGCTTTGAGGGCTTCGAGTGCTGCCAACTTTCGCGCAGAATAAATTGATATGACAAAACCTACGAAGTCGTTTGTTACTTTGCTACAAACAAGCCAAGTGATAAATGAGCAAACCGCTAGGAACGTAGAAGAAAATGGGAGTTTGTGTCATTGTAATTGAGAAATTTTCAAAAAGAGCAAACTTTTGTTCCTTACTCCTTTTCGGATTTATGATATTCCTGTGAGACCTCTTTTATGGGTTTTATGATTTGGCTACGCCTCTGCAGCACAAACCAAAGAACCAACACTAACAAATGATGTGATGCACCAACACTAACAAATCGTAAACTATTTTGCATCACGTGCATTTACCGTAGCGCGTGTATAGTACGCTATGATGCTCGTATGGTTACCAGCACCATTTTTTCATAGCTGCTTGGTGGGTGCGTAGCTTTTTGGACGCTTTTAAATTTTCCATTGAAATGAAAGGAAAGGAATCTCAATGACGCGGTATTGCTTATCAAATGCGAGAAACTTATAAAAGTAAGAACCAACCTAAAGCATCAATTCGATCAAACCACTACCTGGACGACCGAGGAATCCACCAACACTCAGCTCAAATGGCTCCAGCTGTACCGGTGCAGCCTACAAAGGAAATACTTGGAGCGCGTAGGCGCTAATTTTAATGACACGCAAGCAGTCGTTAACCAAACCGACAACCAAAACAAAAGATCAGGAATCAAGATAGAGGTACCTTGTGATGCGTCACTTCGTCGCAATCGCAAGCTACTTCTTTTAAATTCAGCCCACGGAGTTGAGCGCGGCAGTAAATACAATTTAGTTTGACTCGAAGTAAGTTCCATCCAGAGTCGTAGCCAGAATGAGTGACACCCTTGGATCCCGCAGCCACTCCTATATATTTCATTTCTATTGTGTTTGTTGTGATATATTTTTTTCAGATTCCCTCCTTGTCCTCTCACCGCCTTGCTTCGTTGGTGATTTCGTCGGAGTTTCATTAAGAGAAAATTTTAAAATTCATTATTTCAATTTGTATTTAGTTAGATTATTGTTATAGTTGTATTTTTCCAAATACTTCTATTAATATTTCTATGTAGTTTTCCTTGGGCGTCGTACCAGATCTTTCTGCTTTTCTTATCGAATCTTCATTCTGTACTGCTTCTTTGGTTTGTACTACGATTCGATTATTATGCACCTTTGCCACGGCTATCAAGCAGCACCATCTTCGTTTGGTTGCTTCTTTTGAGAGCTCCTGCTTAAGTAAATGACGATGACCCCGTAGCATCACCGACACTGACCCGCTCTGGGCGTTATCGTGAAAACGTGCATCTACCACAAAGTTTTTCGTGGTAAAAAGACTGCAATGAATACAGTAAGATTGTGACAAGCACGAGCAGTCGGTTAGGATTGTTTAATGTGACTCTTTTTAGGTTTTTAACTAAGAATAAATATATACTTGTATATGTCCTAAAGCTTAAGCTTCGGCGGTGAGTTGCTTTTAATACATTTTATTGTTTTGTTGTTGTTGGCGTGATCTCTAGTGTTGGCTTCTCTTGACAATACTCATCATTATCACTGCGATAAAAGTTTGAACCGTTTGTTCTTACAAATTTTTAAGAAATAAAGAAGGAATCTATCTAGGGAAAGGTGAGAAAGGTGAGAAGAATACATACATATAAAGGCATCTCTAGAGGCCCGCCATAAGGCGTAAATACTTTCGTCACTGATGAGTTCACGAATTTTAGTGGACTGATATTAAGTTTTTTAGTGGCTGAAAATTGTGTCTGCGACCATTTATCCTCGGCCTCGTCTTGCCTTGCTTTGCATTTTGCTTTCTTCATTGTCGATCTAAGTTTTCTCTTGAACTGCCAACCTATCAAAAAGCAGCATCAATACTGCCGGTATGCCGAGGCATCAGTAGGAGTGGAATAGTTAGCAGTCGACGAAGCAGCATAGGCTGGAGAGACAGCTAATCGGTGGCACCATCAGCGGCATCAGCTTCTTTTTCATCTCGGCCAAAGTGCATCTTGATCTGAAGTTCGGCAATATTTATCCAATTATTGTTTGTTAACTCAAGACAATGTTGAATTTTCCCTTTAGTTTATATTGTCGATGTTGTAGTAAATATCATTTTGTCATTCAGTGCCCGGTCGTAGACTGTCGAATGTTGATGGAGTTTGCAATTGGGAAGATTCGATGGTTAGTCGGTTCTTGGTTAGCTTGTCGCGGTTTGTTCGGCGTTCTATCGAATCATTCGTTGGTTCTTTCGTTACTTTGCTGATCGGATGCCGGTTGGTCGGTTGGTATTGATTTGGTTGAAGCGAGGGCAATTTGTGGAGGTAACGTACGGAGATGCGAAAACAACAACAATTACTGCATTACGAAGAATATGTTGAAGAGTGTTTGTTTTGTTTTTCTTCTTCTTTATTTTCTTTGGGCTGATTTGTGTAATTTATTCAATTTGGGCGATATCCTTAAAAGGATTTAATTAGCGTATATTGAATTCAAACATGGCCCGATGGCAGTCGTTAAATTCAATCCAAAATGCAGAAATATTTTATACGACTTATTGTGAGAAAGTGGTGGGGCCGAGGGAATAAAACATAAATAACGAAGGAAAATATGTATTGCCGCAAAATAAAAGATTCAATAAATTCAATTTCTTTTTAATTACGTCACCGCTAAACTCGCCGCTCGCTAAGTCGGCTTTCCAAAATACCAGGACCTAAAATACCAAGTGCCGGTATGCCTTTTTTACATTTATGGAGATCATAAGTGACCAAAATGTGGTTAATTTTGCAAGGATCAGATTCAGAAGCTGAATAATGCCATTTCTTCTCCTCCAACCCGAAGTTGGAAAAAGATTTCCATAATTGTGTCAATCCGGATAGATCCAACTAATGAATATGTCCATTTTTATTTCTCAATAAATTTTAGGAAATTATGAAGATTTGGGCAATCATGCGAGCTCATCTTCACTGCTTTTGTATTTTCTGTTACCATCTTGTCTCACTCTTCTTTCCAAAGGGGATTATATGAAATCCCACACGTTGTGTCCATGAAGTTGTTTATGATTTAAAGTTAGTTTCTTAACGTTTCAATAAACTACGGTGACACGAGCAATAATAATAAATTTGAGCAAAGACTTTCTGCTACTTTCTTACACTTTTGGTGTTTCATATTATTTTCAGACCCAAGAGCGCAATTAAGTACAAAACAAGGCTTAATCAAAGTCAATCAAATATATTTCTGTGAGACAGAAAGGTTTATGACTATGGTTTTCACAAAGCCATAAAAACAGGTGATTACGAAGTCATAATAATCAATTTATCATTAACTTTCACTCCGTTTCTTCTCCCTCTCTCTATTCTATCTATTCCCCTCTCTAATGGTCACGCAAATTTCATTCATGGCAACATACGAGACATGCTCTAAGTCACAGCGACGACATTAACAACAAAATGATATCAATACATAATTTTGCGATACATATTTCTTTGAGACCACCATCACGGTTATCGCCACCACCAGCGTTCCTAAACGCCACACCGGATACGGATACAGGCACCAATGACGAGCAGTGGAAGATCGCGTTGTGACCGCAGCCAAAATTCCGAAAACAAACGCGTTAATTTATAGAATGTTATTTTTGCGCATATATTTATGTGGCTCAAGGCAATTAACAAATATATTAGAAATTATATCGCAAGATAAGTTACGATCTCGTTAATCGTTAAAACATGAGAAAACACATCTTAAATCGGTGACCCTCCCTTCTCCTTCTTCCAACCCTCCCTTCCATCTACTTCCTCCTCTAACTGCATCGTCCAATTAACGGGACCCAACGCCATTCAAAGTAATCAGTTTCGAAAATGAAACGTCGAAACACTGAAACGCCATCCATCCGAGGCAAACGTTAAATAAACTTGCTGCATGGCGTTTCTTAAAAATGTACATTTATCAACTCATTAGCATTCTGGCCGCTGTGGTAATCATTATCACATTATCGTTATTATTCGTATCATTAGTATTATGACCAATCATTGATGATCATTATCGTCCACACTTCGAATTTAAATCTCAAAAGTTTGTCCATCCGTCGTTTCGCATCATTGCGTCTTACCGGCATCTTCATCTTCGCTCTCTTCGACTACCTTATATTTTACTGTCGAAAAGTGCATCATGTTTCTGAAGCTGTCAATTAATGTTGCTGCCGGATAGTGGTGAATATTTTAAAGGAAGATATTGACAGCTCTTACATGCTAAAGATGCGAAGTGAAGAGTTGCGTGTGTATGACGCAGGCAGAAAGGAAGGAGAAAGATACAAAGAAATGCAGCAGAAAATTCGATTAAAAGAGTAGGCACCACTGTATACCATTAGATCCGTCAAACGGATGAACACTGACCGGCTTTCATTATTTTGCAGCGGCTGCCAACAGTTACAATAACAATAATGACAACAACACAAGCAAAAAACAGAAACAACAGCGAAAACGGCAGCTACTTGTTTTTTATACACTACACTCCGTTTGTAATACAATAAAGAAGGCACGATATACTTTTGATTAGAGTCATCTTCTGAGTACAGTTAGCCATTCCCATGGACGTGGCGTGGGCCAAACACAACGGAAAACTGAGGTTACAAGAGAACGAATAGAGCTATTGCCTTGAAATTTAACAAGAATATTCTCTACCCTCCTCGGTGGATTTTTATCCAAATGCAAATGGGAATTGGAACCAGCGTCACTCCTTCTTCTTGAAGTTAATACGGATTTATCTGTGTTAATATATTAATTCCTCAGATTCCAAAGAGCATGAAGGCAAGATCTTACATTCGAGTTGAAAAATGAACGTGATCTGACCGAGGAACTATGATTGGACTGACGTGGGAATAGTGCTCCCAATGCGTCTTTCCATTCATCCATGCTTTGCCTTCAAAAATCGGGTAGTGTTAACTTCTTAGGAACGCGGAAAATTTACCACCTAAAATTGTGTTATAAAATGTAGTTAACGTCTATAACTGTTAACAGAGTTAATGTCTGTAACGTCTATAACTCTCGGAATGAGTTTATATTACGTGTGTAAAGTGTATGAGCATCGGCCCGGTCAGCGTTCTGTTAAAATTTCGATATTTAATTAAAAATTAAGTTTAATTTTTATTTAACATTTTTTTATTTGAGGAGCAAAATGTGCTCACAATAATTTAAATAAAATTTATTGGCGAAATGCAAAGATTTAACAAAGCTAAGATAGAGAACCAAGCAATATATTAACGTAAATGATAAAAACTTTTATTTCACTGCGTGTTCTATAACCTTATTTCAGATAAATTTATAGATTGATTCCTGAAAATTTGTTATAATTTTTATTAAACAAAGTTTCTATATGTATTAAATATGTCAAGGTTATCTCCTTATCACTTTTATTTGCTTAGGTGGAAAATGAACATTCTCGTTTATGAAACAAATGTTCAAAACAAAATAAAACAAGCTTAATTTTAAAAGCAAACAATTAGTGTTTGTTTAATTTGAAAGGCAATTAAGGTGAATTTTCTTTTAATGCGATCTTGCTTATATTTATTCTCTACTTATAATTTCGAGCGAACTTCTGATATACTTATACCCGTTTCTGACCCAGTTAGTAGAATATTTATCGAAATGTTTGTATTGTGTCGTTGTATCTCCAAGATACATTTATTTGACTTTATAAAACTGAATGGATGGAAATAAAACAGCAATAAAAATTTAGGCCAGCGCAAAACCGTTAATATACTCCCTCTGTAGGAACGAACACATCTGAACGGACCTAACCCATTTCGACCAATTTCCTGGGTTTTTTATTGAGATGAACGTGACCGTGATAAATATGAAAAATGTAACGATAAAAACAAGGGTAAACATGCATTCGGATGGAAATGCAAATTCAAATGGAAAGTAGTAAAAAACCTTCATAGAATTCTACGAAAAATTAAAGATTTGATAAAGAAATGACAAAAATATAAAAAGTTTAGGAAAGCTTGGGAGGTTTATTACTAAATGTTCAAGAAAGAAGAGAAAGGAGTGAGTCAAGCGTATGTAGAGTAAGGCAATCACTTTTGCTTTCAAATTGTAAGCAAATATGACATATTTCAATTCAAATTAAAATCCGAAACAATTCCTTCCCTTCAATTCGTGCCACCTTAACGAATGATTAATTCCACTTTCCTTCGGAAGCGTTTCTTTGATAAATTTCTGTAATGAATTGCTTTCTTTGATATCCAGTCTGGATCTGTTGAAACGTTGATTAAGGAAATTGGTCTCTTATAAGTTATTTTTCAGCAGTTTCGGAGTTATTTACCCCCGATCCTAGCATTCAATTTCAGTAAAGATAGAGGGTTTTTCTACCCCCGGATAAAAATAATATTTCATTACATTTCTTGCACGGGCGAGTTTTGATATTGAAGAGTCACTCCAAAGGAAGAGATGAAATGGATAAACCTCATAACACACGCACGCATCCGAACGCAAACCCACACATGCTTTTTTAACTGAGAATGAGCTATCGCAAAGACATTAAAGACGACGGCTGAAAGATTTATAAAGGCAATCTTAAAAAAATTAGAACGGCATCTTTCTGTGCTTCAATGGAAAAAAATAACGAACAAAAATACAAAGCAACTAAAAACAAAATAATATAAAAAAACATACTTTCACAAAACTTTTGCAAACGCTCAGCCGAATCACGTTTAATTATCATTAAGTACCCTTCTGATAATTTGTCTAGGCGTTCCTTCGAGCTCATTTTCTGAGCAGTTGTGGTTGGTTAGGGCTGTTGAATTTTTCGACACCCTGACCATGAGCTCCTGCCGTGACAATAGTGCAACAAAAACCAACAAAAACTTCTATTCTATTCCCGTATCAGATGTTTGTGAATTGGCAGCTCGAACTATTTGGTGCTTAAACAAAACAGTTGGTCGATTGAGAGTTCATTGTTGACCCTAATGTTGACCCTTGTCATTTCTACTCATAGCGCCCTTTTTGGCATAACGTCCGTCCCACCGAACAGCTGTTTTTGTCCAATGACGGCACATGTGAAATGATCACCGAAATACTTTTATGATTAATTCATTTATTGCACATTCCTATATCTGTCCTCTCTTGTTTGCTTCTTCTCTGTTTCTTCTTCGCTTCTCTTCAGCGAATTTACTGAAATCAGCAAAATTACAAAGGCACTCCATAGTGTGAAATTCTTGTTTTGTTGTTGCATTTTCGGAGGGGGGTGGGAAGGGGAGAAAGGTTTGTTCTCATGTATAAAGTATGCTCGTATGGTCACTTCGCAGCACCGTCTCATGAATCGTGATGTCCTTTTAATAACTTAATCGGCGAAACTAGCGGCAAACGCTGGAACGAAACCAGAAAAAATTTCACTCTAAGAAATTCATTTGCATAAAAAATTCGTTTGCAAAATGTTCACGGAAAACTCTTCGTCACGCAGCCTATTTCCGCAAAAAATTTCACACCTTCATTAGCGTTCTTTTTTCTTTCTATTTATTTTACCTTGAGGAATAATAGATAGAGATAGCAGAGAGAGAGGGAGAGAGAAAATATTCTAAGAACTGGTAGTTCATTCATTTGGTTGACATAAGTCGTTAATCGGCGTGGAGGGCAGTTTGTGGTTAGACCGAGAATATTAAAAGGCAAAATAAGGTGTTGCTGTCACTTTGACACACAAACGTGAAGCAAACAACGGTAAAAAATAAAACGAGGAACAAGATAGAATAGCCGTCAAGATAGAATAGCAAGGTAGCCGTCCTCGGCCTGGACGAGGTCTATTTACCCTACACCCGTAATCCAAATTTATAGTTTAACTAAAGTAACCAATGCAGTACTATCCGTCTAACAGTAGCATCCGGGCGATAAAATTCCAGCTTCAGAATTTCAATAGAAGCCGAAAAATGGGGCTTCACAATCTTATTTCATAAAATGTAGGCGTTGCACTGAACCGATTTTACCCGTTTGTAACCCCAAACAAAATATTATGAAAACGACTATTCGTGCCAAATCTCATGTCGGTACACATATTGTATACAGTGTATACAGACACGCAACTGCAGGCACCCGGGCGGACATAGCTAAATCGACTTTGGAGGGATTATGAGCAAAAATATATTTTCTTTTCTACACCTACCACGCCTTCTTTAATGAGTTACAAACGGTAATACAAAGACGATATACCTTTGAAGTGTAGGGTGTAAAAATAATTCATTTTACGAGGTATGAATTTGCAAAAAAGTTGTTACTAAAGAATTATAAATAAAAGAGGAAGTGTTTATTAACAGAAATTGTGCATTCTTTCGCAGCGACAACATTTTAAGTTTACTTACATTTTGACATCTGGGGTTTGTGTAAATGTGTGTGTAAATTATACAGATCTGACACTTTTCTTCGTCGTTTGAAAGAACTCTGCCAGAATTTAATGACATTAAAATTTTTGAGGTTAACAGAACTGCCGGCCATGGATCTAGTTTTTTGGCTAATTCCTAAAATATCTAAAAAATTTTTACAAAAACATATTTACAATTCACATAAATTTCATTGCATTTAGTAAAAGCGTTTTGACAAAAGACAGTTTTGAATGAACTAATGTTAAATTAAATAAATAGAGACCTGCTTTCATAAATTAGCTCCATTTAATCAAAGCCTGTTAGGAGGGTTAACATTGATTTATCAGAAGAGGGATAATATTGATTTCTCCTAACCAGAGGGATCTTTTTTTTGAAAAAAATTCAGTTTCATACATTTCTTATTCTTACTAGTTTCCGCTCGTTTTACTCGTTTGGAGTTAAGGCTATATCCATACAAACCATTAATTAGAACCTTTTGTGAAGTCAATTCTTCTTGTTGTAACTGCTATTTGCTTTTTATTTCGCTTCGCATTCCACTTTAAATGATTATGTGATTTCGCGTACGTTTTAGAATGAGTTTTTTGCGCGTCAGCACATTTTCTTCACGCACTTCAGTATTTTTCCTTTTAATTAAATTGACGGAAGGGCAAACACAGTGAGTCGAGATTCTCCAGATACTCTTTTTCATCGAAAGTGTTTTTACATTTGCGACATTATTGTTGTTGGTTTTGTCGTAGTTGTTTTTGTCGTTGCTGCACGCATACATCTAATGCACTTTGTTTTAAAAATTGATCTAATGAAATGATATTGGATTGATTTAGTTACTCACCACCCGCTTAGTGAACTAAATTAGAGAGTTAGCGAATGGTGAAGTTGGTGAATCTATAGATTGAGAGGTATTGATTAATTGTTGTATTGATAATATGAAAATAAATTTTCCCACAGCAATTGTGGTGAATGTTAAAATTTAAATTAATTATAAAATACTCGTAAGCAATCGCATTAAATTAAAGTTTCTCTGATAGATTTTATGTATTTTCCATAATTTATTTTATGAGAAAATATTAAATAAACAAATATTTCCATATTAGAAAACTGCTTTTCAATGGTTCCCGCCGAACTTTTAAATTGCAGAGATATGTCCGATCACTAAAGAAGCTTACCGACCCTTGTTCTAGAGAGTGTACAGAGAACTTACTACGCTCTATAATTGGTCTCCAAATGGCGTTATATTTTTCGAATTTGAAGGTTATGTACTTTTCAAGATGATGCATCACAAAAAGACACACCAGAAACAATCAGGAGCGGCTGTCCTTGGTGTGACTTAGTTCGCCTGCTGATCATTCTGTCATCGTGATGATTCTAGTCATGGTGTTTGTCTGTCCGTTCTTCTTATGCCGATCTCACACTCTTTGGACGTCCGCCCATCCACCGTATGGCCCAAGGATGAATAAATCGTTGGCGGAAGTGAATTACATTCGAGAAAATAGTTAAGAAGAAGAATTGAAACATAAAAAGAAAAATAATTCGATTCCATTAAAATTCAATCGTTGGATTTTGGAGCACTAATAGCGTTGTTGTTGTTGTCGTTCTTGGTGCTCTTCTTGGCACTGTTGGAACCACGCGTACAAATCGTCAACGATGACAACAAAAGCAACGAGCAATTTATATCGAGACGATACAGAGAATTGATTAACGATATGCTGTTGCTTTTCCTGCATCGTCGTCAACTTTTACTGATCGTCGACAGCATCGCCGATCATCCAAAAAAGGATTGAAGGATTTTTAATGAATCAGAAAATATCACGTGATGCATTCCTCCTCTTCGGTTTCTTTTGGTATTTGCACCCAATTAAAGAAGGCCTAATTGGACTAAAAGGAAATCTGAGAATCTGACAGTCGGTCTAGCAAATAACCGTAAGAACAGATGGTTGGACTGTCGATCGTCGTGTAAGCCGAACGTGTGGAGATCTGAAATGATGAGATTTCGAGCGAGAGAGAGAGTCCGAGCAAAAACATTGTGATTGCATGACCTATCAAGTAACCTTCCCTTTTAAGGACTCCCTACGCATTTTAATTCATTCTTAAGACATTGAAAACTTTAAAAAATGTTAATTAAAACTAAACACGGCATTGTTTAGCGAACCTTCAGTATTTCTTTTTGTTAGTCCCATGCATCTCCCGACGACTCTAAACGAGGATACGCTCTTTAGCTTCATTCGAAAAATTAACACATTATTGATTATAACTAGATGACTATACGACAATAAACAACAAACAAGTTTTAGGATATCATCATTTACGAATTAAAAATAGGTTTACATTCAAAGAATTCAACAATTACATAGTCTGGACGAAGATGCCTTCATCTTTGTACGACTTTACTTTAGTGGTACTGGTTATACGTACGCTTGGAAGAGAATTAATCTATTTATTGGATGAATCGAAAAAGTTTGGAGGTTATAAAATCCTACCTAAATATTTCCATATCTGTCCACGTCTGTCTTAGGTATTCCTAAATTTCGCTCGAATATTCATTCATTCATCGCTCGAATATTCAAACCTACAAGCAACCGTAAAAAATAATATGAGTTTACAATTTGTCACCTGAACATATTGTGGGTTTTTGAGCCCTAGCACGAAGATTTATTGGGCGTCCTTCCCAAGAAAAAAAACTCCTAAAAAGATTGCTTTGAAATAATTTCAAAAGCGAAGCGTGCAAATTCTAAAGGCTTTACATGACGCATTTATGGAATGAAGTGATTCATATCTTCATTTTTACCTTTCCGTTTGTCATTGAAAACTTAAGCATTCATTGCTCTTCCTCTTCATTGCATTCCTCTTCTGTTTTTGTGGTTTCCGATCGGGGCTTAGTTGAGGCTTAGTTCGTTTTGTCGTTATCAGTAAAACCATCTGTTTGCTCGAATTATTCAAAAACAAGTTTTGCATTTTAAAGATACGAAAACAACAACAAACAGCAAACATCGAAAAGACAACGAGAATGGAAATGACGATGAGCTAAACGGAATTTTTCAACTGAAAACTCATCAACTCATGATCTTGTTCGTTGAAGAATGAGCGATATTCTTTATATATTGCATATCCGTGTGTGTGTATGGATGGGTATATACCTAAATAAGCATCGCTTTTCAGGTTTGCTTTGCAAATGAAATATATCAGTGCTCAGCCAACAAAAACTATTGCCGTCCGAAGCACAAGAAAAAACTATTATTTCTTGCATTTTTAAAAATGTTGTAAATTATAGACTATGAATAATTCTTATTATCATCGATATGAGGTTGATTTCGATGGAATGAATAAGAAATAATTCGGTGCAGAGTTCGTGGAACCGTTTTCTGCCGAGTTTTCCATCAGACTGATTTAGACATTGAACTCCATCCTAGAAAAGTAAAAATTAACCAACTCAACCGCAGACTGAGCAACTTTGACAACAGTTTCAGTGTCTGGTGTCAGTTTATGGAACAATAAAACAGAAATTAGAAGTACTAACAACTACATCTACAGCAGTCACCACTGTGTACTGTTAGATGCAGTAATGCTTTTTGCTTGTTATATTTTGCTACTGATGTCGTTTGTTGTTGTTGTACCAGATATTGCTGTTTTAGATGATATTCTCGTTGGCTTTGTTCGGTTCGTTGTTTTTGTCATAAAATGAAAACTATGTCACGCAACTGCAATTATGTCGGTCGCAGTATCATCACCTCGTTAATTTCTTGTTGCTTTTCTCGTCATCTTGCATTCTGTTTATTAGAAGAAGAAGGAACTGTAGTATCAGAGGCGGCTCAGCAGCAGGAGTGAAAGACAGAAGTAGCAACATTTGCCCCAACATCATCGCTAGTAAAGCAGTCCGCTGCCGCAATAATAATAATAATAATAATAATAATAATAATAATAATAATAATAACAGCAACAACAACAGCAATACTGACAACAACTATAACATCATAACACATATCCAAACTTCACATAAAGTAAGGCGCATTGTAATCTCAATGATGAGCTCAGTGCCTTTTATTTTTCTCTTCCTTTTCTTTTTCTTTTCTCTTTTTTGCAAATGATTTGCGCTTCATTTGATTGGCGTCGTTGCAGCTCGTACTACTGCTACTTTAAAGTATTTCTTTATTTTTGGCAAGATAAATGGCAAGGGACGGGCGCGGATCATTTGCAGAAAAATTATAAAAAGGCCAAAAGGCCAAACCAGAAGCAATGAAAGGGCGTCTGTTAGTCGCGTTCACTTCGCCGACTTGTTCGATCGGTTGAATTGATGGTCGATGGATGGCTTATGGTCGGTGGTCGGTTGTCGGTTGGTACGTTGGTTAGTTGATTGCTCCTCATACATCAGAAGACTTGTTTCCTTTGTTGTTTGCTGCATTTCAATTTATTTTGATTAAAATCTTTGCCAATTTAATTTCCATTTTGTTGTTGTTCTTGCTTCGATTGTCTTGGTATTATTGTTGCTTCCTTTTTTCATTATTATTCATTTATAATCGTTTTGTTCTTCGGGTTTCATTTCCTAGTTCAACCATGGCCACCCCTCAAAATTTCAGAAACGTATAAACTATAAAAAATAGCCGGTCAAGAAAAATAAAATTTTAAATTTCTCTTGTTTGTTTATTTTTTGTTTTCATTGAAGTTCGCCATAACTTTCCCATAAAGATATTTCTTTATAAATTTCTATTCATAATTATAAAAAAATTTTAATTCTCGTTATTGTATTTTAATTCTCGTACTTGCTCAGTGTCTGGCTGACTGACTGTTTGACTGACTGACTGATTGCTGCAACACACTTCACCGTTTGTTTGGGGCCACGTTTCAATTTAAATTAAGTTTCAAGTGATCCATGTCAATCATTTTTAATTGCATGAATCAGTCTTCGAAGAAGTATGAATAAGAACTAAGGAAACAAAGGGCAATAAATGAAGTCTATTTATTTGTAAAAATCAAGCTCGATCATTTTTGGTAAACGTTTTTAAAAATAGAACGCTGCTTCAATTACTTCATCCTAATAATTAATTTTTACTGCATGGTTCGACATAGTAAAGGAAAACATATTGGCTTTTTCATATCAATGATATATGTATAAATAATAAAAACAACAACGACATCCAAAACTAACTTATGGTTAATAAACGACTAAAATGTTATTACGTGCCATCAGAACAGAATTCTAAGAATTCATTAGAGTTGATGTAAAAAAAGAAGCAACACAAAGACTATGAAAAATCAGACTCAGAAAAGACTCAGCAAATAAAAACAGAGACTCTGAAAAACTTAATTTAAGCAAATATTGTCGATTGTGAGAGTCATCAATGCCTCATGGAAACAATTTAATATCGCTAACAAAAGTAGCTGGAGTAACTACATCAATAGAGAGTAATCAAAGCAATAATGTATCAATTAAAACAACTGTAAACAATAATCCCACTTACTATTTTGGACTAAAATTATTGCCAGTTTCTGAAGACAATCCAATTTTTTTTGAAAATATTTATAGTATTTTAATAATTTTAATCGTATAAATTTTATTATAAATAATAAAAGTAAATTAAATACCAAAATTTAATTCTAGAAAATTATAAAACATTTAATATTACACTTAATATTGTCGGATTAATTTAATTCAGATAAATCAAATATTAGTTGCTTCATTTTATTTTGTAAATATTAATTATCAAATTTATCTATTAAATGTTTTATCTTATTTTATATCATTAAGTTGAAATTGTTTAACTTAATTTTTTTCTCTATTCGATTTAACGACCAAACCATACCAATTATTTGCATTACACTTTATGAAATCCCATTGAATACTTCTGGGGAAATAATAATAAAAGTTTTAAAAAATATAAAAATTTTGTTTGATAACTTCAAACTTCTTTGATGATGCGCACAAGGGTTAAGAGTGCAACTAGAAAAGAAAATTGTTGCTGTTTGCCTGCGGTGGTAATACATGCGTGTGTTGCCAGAATTTGTACGATAAAGTATCACCTATTCTACAAGAATTTAACAAGGTGACAAATGATCACTGTCGAAGTATAACAAACAACTCCTGTTGTTGTTTTTTTTACTGTATCATTAGCGACAAGATGTGGTCAGGATCACTTAAATACAACGCGACTGCCGCCAATTTGTTGAGAGAGCAAATTATTAAAATCGTAAGAACTTCGAAAAAGAAAAACGAACAGAGGACGGAAGAGAAACATATATATTTTAATAAGCTTCCTTAGAAATTAGAGGAAGGATTTTCCTAGGAATTAGCCACCATTTCGGCTTTAGGGACAGTTGAAGGTAACGGAAGAACATCCAAGAAAAAGAGTATTATCCCTAAGATATAAGACGTACATAAACGAGCTTGCTTTCGTTTGGAAAGCTAAGCGTCTACAATATATTTGCCTCACCTTGATTTCAGAAGTACATGAATTGAATTGTAAACATTTTTGTGACTTTCTGAGTTTGTTGTCCTGAAACAGAACTAATTTCCCCAAAAACCAATCAATAAATGCACTCAACAATTATTGAGGTCTATATGTGATATATACTGGTTTTCTATTAAAAACAGCGTAAAATAACACGATTTTTCTTCAGAATTTTTCATTCCCGGCTTATGTCGAAGCATGAAGAAGGTGACTGAAGCATGAAGGGGACTCGCTTACCTTTACCGAAAATGGTAACCGAAAAAGAAAAAAAATTGCAATGAAAGGAAAAAGACAAAAGCGTGGGGATTGAAGTGAGGAGGGGAAGTAAGGTGACAATAATGTAAACAAAACAAAAAAACGACAATGAATTGTAACGCCAACATTAACCATTACTGCCAAAGTAACCGCAACGTGCTTATTTGTTGTTTTAATAATTTTCGTTATATTGATTCATAGAGTAAGAAACAACTCTTATTTCTTACTCTATGATTGATTGTACTGAGTCTTTTTACCTAGCATCACGTTTTTAAAGATTACAAGTAAGAACGCTAACTTCGTCCTGGCCGAAGCTCATATACGCTACACCCGTAATATAATTTTCTTTTCTTTAAATCCAATAAGTAGTTATCGGGACACGCCCCGTTTAATATTTCAATTCAACTTCCTTGTTTAAATTCGGTCTAATAATTAATCTTCAACTTAATTCCTCTTAAAATAATCCGCGCAAAGTATGATCTAATAGTGGGTGTAACACGCCTAACTTCTTTGGAATTATTGCGCGCAACAACGCCTTCTCGTTCATAGAACTTCAGGTCTCCGACAGAATACGAAAAATTGATCATTACAATTTAATTGGATAAAAAGTAGGCGTGACTCTGATCCGATTTTGCCCACATTCTATAGCTCTTTGGCTTGTGATGAGACCTGATTTGGCTGATTGGCTGATTCTAATCGAATCATCATCAATGAAATCGGTGAAATTTTCTCCCGCGGCGATTTGTTTGACCTTTGACATAAAAAGAATGTGAAAAAACAATAACAAATATAAATTTAATACTTTATTTCACTCTTACTTCAAGGCCGAATTTTTAAATAATTTTTGGAAGAAAAAATAAAAAGGATAAAAAAGTCATGAACGTCAGCTCAAAAATCACCTCGAATTATGAGTGAAAGTTACTTTTAATTATTATCTGTTGTTTCAGCAATTTTTTAAACCGCTTCTGTTGCTTTGTTTTACATTATTTAACAATAATGTAATGCCAGGATCGATGATAGCCTACAAACACACTTGCAGACATAAACAGAGAATGTTTCTTTTGCCTTACGTCGCCAAAGGACGTGTCATTGAAATGAAATTTATGAAATTTTTAATAAAATGTAATGTAATTAAATTGACTTCATAAAGTTTTTAGTATTTTCTTTTTGTTGTAGAGAAAAAATGAGCAAATTAGGCAAAACAATTAATTTCAGTAAACCAGTTGAGAAAAAAAGAAACGGATTGAAAGGTTTTCCCTTTTGTCAACAATAAAAAACGGATTAAACGAATCTCTAATAAAACCAAATAAATTAACGATTAAATTTTGCATCTAGCACTAAGTTCTTTTATCCTCTGTATTCTTTTTATTTCTTGTTATAACCTATCCTACTTCCACACGCTACCAACCTCTCACTCTCCCACCATAAAATTCAATTTAAGGCTCTGTGTCTGTAGTTCTTGCTCTTGTTTTGGATTTGCTTCGAGCGCAGTCGAGGAAATTTTATCGGAAACTATTGCTTTAGCGCATAATTTATGCAATTAACGTTCACTCGATGTTTAAAGTTAAAACAATCAGTCACAACAATAACAACAAAAAGCCAACAGCAGAAACTGGAAATATGTCCTAAGATTCCGCATGCAAATTGCGCTCGATTTTTTATTGCGAACAATAAAAAACGGATTAAACGAATCTCTAATAAAACCAAATAAATTAACGATTAAATTTTGCATCTAGCACTAAGTTCTTTTATCCTCTGTATTCTTTTTATTTCTTGTTATAACCTATCCTACTTCCACACGCTACCAACCTCTCACTCTCCCACCATAAAATTCAATTTAAGGCTCTGTGTCTGTAGTTCTTGCTCTTGTTTTGGATTTGCTTCGAGCGCAGTCGAGGAAATTTTATCGGAAACTATTGCTTTAGCGCATAATTTATGCAATTAACGTTCACTCGATGTTTAAAGTTAAAACAATCAGTCACAACAATAACAACAAAAAGCCAACAGCAGAAACTGGAAATATGTCCTAAGATTCCGCATGCAAATTGCGCTCGATTTTCCTAACTCACGCAACACACACACATACACACACAAGCGTCCGCACACACAGATAATTATACACATGTGTATAGAAAATATATGCATATTATAAGCGATAAGTGATTAATAAAGAAAGAAAATAAGACTAAAACGAGGAGGAAGAAGATGAAGTAGTAGCTCCGATAGATGTTGGTTGGCTGCCGCAGCAGCAGCAGCACTTTATGCCTCAAGCAATCAGTGTCATTTCCATTTTTCTGCAATTTAGCTGTCCATGCTGTCGTTGTTGTTTATTCATGCTGTTGTGATGCTCATTCCTAGCTGGAATCCATTTTGTGCAAATTGTTATATCAAAAACTATTGGTATTTCCCCTCTTCTTCTTCTTTGTACTCTTTGTTTTTCTCAAATTTTTGTTTTATCGTTTAAGCCATAATGGCGTCAACTTGGCGCGTTTTGATGCTACTGATTCTTGTAAAATTGTTTTAGCTGCGATTGTTTTGACCGCGATTCATACCGGGATGGATACCGTAGTGCTCATGCGCAATGTGAGTCGCGATGCAGTAGAGGAGACACTAAAAAATGCATTTCTATATATATCGAAATATCAATCGATCCGCAAGAACAAGAAAATATCGGCAATCATCAACTCGATCAGAACCCAACAGGTCGCCGCAGAAATATCTAAGGTAATTATGGAATTGACCTTTTGAACGCTTACCGTTCGTCTTGTTTCCATATATTTTTTAGGGACAATATTACGCAAACCGAAACGACGGCGTTTCGACGTAAAGACGTAATATTTCTTCGTTTTCTTTTTATGTTTCTCGTAACGTTTCTCCGCTGTGACCGCTTGTAGATAAGCAGCAAATAAAAATTCGGTTGACACGAAATAAACAATTGTTGTTGGTGCTCACGCGCGCATTAAAGCCGAAGGCCGATTGCCGAAGCCGAATATTTTTGTGTACTGGAAACGAAAAAGCTAATGAATAAAAGAGAGCAAAAAACTTTTCGCTCCGTGAATTGTATCTAGGAAGCTTTACGAAAGTTTTGAATTTCAAGCGTTTCATCATTATTATATGTCAGACGTCAGCCAGCGTCTCAGTCTTTCCAATCGTTTCGCGCGTAATAAGGCTCTAAACATGACGTAAGTGGCTTTGAAGTAGAACAAAAATAAAGCAATAGTTTTTTTTTAATTTTATTTTTGTTGTTTCATACGTCCTTTCGGCCAAATGACACTGCTTAGAGATTGCGGAAATGTTCTGTAACAGATTCAAAAACGAAGAGTAGAGACCAATCGTTTGTTATAAAACTGTGAACATTTTGCCGCGGGAGAAATTCCCCACCAAACATATTGCTGATAATTTATGAAGAAACAGTTAGGAAAAGAAAACAGCAGACGGTACGAACGAAAATTGTCTGAAATCTCAGAAATCAGATTGCTCTCATTAGATTGTTTGAAGTGAAGAAAGTCCGTGTATGAAAGTTCAATAATTACCGGGATCATATATTACATGTATGCTCCATTTTTCATGACGGAATGAAGCAGACATGAAAATTGCGTACATAAATTTCGAGTCAGATTCTCTATCACGTGCGTTTGACTGTCTGCGTTTCTTCCTGTCTCCCCAAAGGATGCTTGCGTAGATGCTTGTCTGTAAAAGTTACGATTACAGGAGAAAGAATTCGCCATGGATATTCTCTGTCCTCCTTGACTGTTTAGTATTAAGTATGGACGGAACCATCGCCTTGCACGCCTACTTTTTTAAGCTCATATAAGTTTAACTAAGCTTGTATGTGAAATTAAGAAAATTTCAAACTAAATTTTCAACTCAGAATCAAAAATGTCTACATATTCTTCGTCTCTTGAAATTTTTGCTTCAAACGTTTCTTTGGAAAGGTCTGATTATGTAAATTCTTAGTATATTTTTCAAAATTTATTTTTCTTATTTTTATGAAAAATATTCATATCAAGGGCGTTTCTTCGAGGAAACTTTTTTAAGCGTCAGGAAAACACGTTTCAAGCGAGCTGAATGAGCGCGTGGGCATTGTCGTAACTTGTTTATGAGAACTTGTTATTGCAGTTGTTTTTGTTATTTTTGGTATTTCTATGCAGTTGTATTACATTCCAGCAAAAGGCGCAGCAGCAGCGATCGTTTCACAACCAAAATGTGTTTAAATATCTACCAGAAGTTTGATTGCGAAAAAGGTGTATTTGAGGTTAAATATCTCTGAGAAGACAATTTAAAGAAATGACTCCTCTAACGCACTAGTACCGTATCGAGTATGGAGGTTCATAATTAAATTGTTTGACTTTCTATTTATAAAATTCTACCTCTGAATCTCGCAAAACTCTCCCTTCCTGATTCCACGCCAGTGAAAGTATTCTTAAAAAACGTTTCCGTCTTTCGGATAGAAATCAATTCATAATGATTTAAATGGTCTAGTGGATTTGCGATGGGCGTTTATGACGTTTCCATGCATTCCTCCCTTTCGTTTCACCTAACCGACTTAAATCTATTTCTCTCGTATTCAATTTACGCGGTACTTTTTTTGCTTACAATGACGGAATCCATATTTTAATCCTTCCTTTCAAGTTTAGAAACATACCATATTTATCTTTCACAAGGTATTTCCGCTTTTCGTTACCTCTTTTGTAGCACACTGCAGAAAATATAAGACCCATCCGCTACTCTATCCTTCCGTAAAACTCATCATAGGAGGCGAGGAAATTATAGAATATTACGTGATTTTCATGTGAGGAAAATTTGGCCTGAATTTTCTACTATACTGCTCGATATTGAATCTAATTGATTCGACATCTGTTTTATGTAAAAAGTGTTAATTTATCAGTGTTTAAAGCTCGATTTCTCAGCGAGTAAACTGGACCATCTACTAGAGGTTGAACTAAAAATTGCGGAAGACCGATTAAAAAATCGTTACAAATTTCGACACAAATATTTACTGGCAAATAAAAAATTATTTGTTAAATAAAAAATTTAAATTTTTTAAATAGAAACAAAGAATTGTTAATTGCCACGCCTAAATTTCTCGGCTTGTCCTTCAAATTTAAAAATATTGTTTTCTTTATCCACTACTTTGGATCAGTTTGGCAGAAATTTATGTTCATAAATGCTCCCCTAGCTTCCCCTTCTGTTCAGTTATTTTCTTAAACATTTTCTTCTACCAATTATCTCTTATTTGTAATCAATATTTCCTTGCCTCCCATTGTAGATAGGTTACACCCCTTCCCAATAATGGTGGCAATGGCCCGCATAATTAGTTATTTCATTATCGACATTAATTGTAGTTAAATAAAGAAATAATAAAAACTCGTTACGAGTACTAGAAGGGTTCGTTGAATGGCCTCGTTTCAAACATAATGAAAAGAAACCCATAATTAAGTTGATGACATTCCGCGGTATTTGCAGAAGAAGAAGAAGAAGTTGAATGTCAACGTTGTTAATTATTGTTTTTGCTTTTGTACCAAACAATTTGAATAAAGTGGAATCTAACCGTGAGCATTTAAATAGTATTGACAACATAAATAGAATTATATAAAATAATAAAATGGTATGGTTTATAGAGAGATCTAGCACCCTACAAGACACTACTAGTGTTTTGCTCTTAATAATTTCGATTTTTAATTAAAATTTTCAAATATTAAAATTTTAGCTCAAAGGAAATTTTTATCTACATTTTCTATTTGCGGAGACTAATCGTAATTATATGTCCTGTATATATGATAACGATTATTCAGTAGGCGAAGGTCCAACTTTTTTGGGATGGGCCAACGTCATCCACTCCGGACAAGTGTTTTAATACTTTCATTACTAAAAAGACAGTCACGAAATTTTATGAAAATATTAGAAACATAAAACAAATCAATGGTCCTTTAGTAAAAATAACGATTTATATTTTTACTTACTATCATTTATCTTCTATTTTTTGCTTGAAGTGAGCTTTCAGACATTTCCATAACTTTCAACGTCAAAGATATTTCTTGCTCTCTAATCAAACCATTCCATACTAAATTTCAAACCCCATAACTAACAACCTAAAAATATAAACGATATAAGTGTTAAACTCTTGATTATAGCGACTGTTTTAATGCCCCAAAGACCGTCCCATTCGCTTAAAAAAATTAAAATAGTCCTCTACAAATGGTATTTTCTGTTTCTATCGATCTTTCTATGACCGGTATGGCTTTCGCGTGGGTTCGGGGGTGGGTTATTATGGCTTGTTCAGTCAACCTAGAAATAGTGGCAATCATGCTTGCTCACACCGGTCTATTTAACACTAAAACTTCATCGGTAACAACGATTAATAATTAAATTTAATGGAGGGATTAAAAAATCAAAAATTGTCATTTTGTAAAAAATATTCCTTAAGCGAAAGTAAAAAAGAGACCGTATTCTGAAATATATAGTTTGAAAACTTTGAAAATAAATTTCGTCACGAGTCGTTTTCAATTCCCTTAGTTTGAACTCATTTGAGGTTCCAATTGATTCAGTTAACTCGAGCTCATTGGCCGTCGTTACGGCAATGACAAACAGCAATAAATCAAATGTCAAATCGCCCTCAAATCGAAGCAGACAAATTGGTTTAGTTTGAAAACTAACCTCTTTCGAATAAACTAGGTGTAGCGACGCCGAAGAATTGCGGATTGTGGCGAATGCCTATAGAACATGGTCAATGGTTGGGCCGAGAAGGGGGCGAGAAGTTCAGGAAGTCGAGTGAGGTCGTGTGAGGTCATTCAAATAATGTTGAACTACTTCTCAATTACTTCGTTTGCCGCTGTCTGTCTGGGTTTGTCTAAAATAATCGGTGCAAATCGAGTTCATTGTAAGTCGTGTATGTATGTGTATGTAATTGTATATGGCGTATGTGCATGGTTGTGTTCGTGTGTGAGTAAGAAATCCATAAATAATTTCAGAACAATTCTTTGAAATATTAATGAAAAAATTTATAAAAATTTGAATTAATTTTTTACAATTTATATTATTGGAAAAAACTTAAACCATTTTTCAGCAATTTTTTTTTAAATCATTTATCAATTTCTTTCTCTGATTTCCACAATTTGTTTGACAAAATTAAATAAATTTTAATACAAATCTTCAAAAATCTTCTTTATCTTAATATGCGTTGACTTTTTAAAACCTTGATCATGAAGCTTTTGTTCTATTACATGCTGTTTATCTAGCACTATATGCCATCGGAATAACAGTACAAGAAAATTATTTAAGTTTTACATTTAAATTTGGAAAAATATTGCTACTAATTTTTGACACTTTAGCGATAACCGGAAAAATAGTTCTCAAACGGAACGATATTTCTTAAATAAATATATTGAAGAAATCTGGCTTATATGTTTTTAAAGAAGGAAAAGGGCTCTGCAAATGCTTAGGTGGTGTCAATAACAGTTGTAAATAATTTTTTAGTATTATAAAATTATATTAGATATTAGATGACATAATTAATTGATATCGAGAATGTCTTCAGAATAAGTAATTAATTAGCTATATCTCATGATCCGTTGCATTTTATTTATATGATTTCTATTCTAGAGGGCTAATATATTGGCGACACTCATCAACAGTATCCGTTCGTAAGAGTATCCGTCATTTAGTTGCCGCAAAAACACACTCATATAAGCCGCCCCTATTTGGATTTGCATTAAATGTTTCGTGTAAAGCAGCGACGATAGCGGCCAAAAGATGAAAAACAAGATATCGGTGTTGCGTTTTTTCAAATAGGTAGACAATGTCTGCATACTATATGCAGTCTGTTTGTGGTTGTAGATATCGATTCTCTTGATTCTCTTGATTCTCTTTCTGGTATCTTCTTCTTCGTAAGTCATTTTGTGATATTCCGTAAATCAATATTTTAAAAAACTGCGCACAAATATATCCCTCAATTTTGCGCTCTATTACTTAGTGCTTGCTTCGTCTATATTTAGATTTAAATGACAAATTCACGACAGTCAATAGAGAGAAGGAAACGATAGTAATCAGTCGATAGAACATTTGATTGAGCATTTGAATTTATCGAAATTGAAATTTATCAAAAAATAGAAAACAATCCCGTCGGAATTGTCGGAAATGGAATGTCATTCTACCCAGCCCCGGAGGATCTTTTTCAGAGGAAATTATCACATATCTATATCTTGCCCAATCACTTACTATCATCATACGCGTTCTTGTTTAACACGAGACCGTCTTCGAAATCGTCATGATTCTGGAATTCGATATTTCTGCAACCAGTTCGAGAACTGCTTCTTCAAGAAGAAGCGAAACAGAAACAGCAGAATAAATCTTCTTACTAGATCGCCAACGCTTGTCTGCCGCAAGCGTTTTTCATTCCGAGAACTCGATTTCGTGGTTGGAAGTCGATGACTATAGAGTGATAATTTTGTATCTCCAGAGTGATCGTAATGTATCTCTTACAAGAAACGAAAGCATACGGCCTCTCGATCTATATTTTATATACATCGAGAATGTAGATCATCCTCTCATCCGGTGGCGGTGTGTTATAGCGCAGTATGGTGGAGTGTGCTTGTGGTACGATGTAGTGGTATAATCGCATTCTGTGTTACAGATGATGAGAAATACAAAAAACAAATTCTCCCTAAAAACCACATTTAAATAAACAATGCGTGAACTTTTTGGGTATTTTATTTTTATTTTGATTTTCTCTTTCTTGATCGGTTATGCTGTTGATATAGTGATGTCAGATCATTGCCTTGACAAAGTAAATAAATAACTCGCGACTGAATTGTGTGGCGGCTGTGGTAAGCGTTAATGCGCTTTATGCTGGTTTTGTTTTGTAGTTCTAAGTGTGAAACTGTGTTGTAGAGTATCGCAGATGTGTTACGTTCAAACGACCCATTACTCAGGTCGGATCAATGATCGTGGGCTGCTGCAGCAGATCATGTTATATGCCTCGTGTAAAAAATGTACGCAGTTAGAGAGAGACGCAATAAATATGTGAAAGGAGGCACAGAGGCGGCTAGAAAACCGAACAAACAAGCAGGGAAATGGATGGATCGAACGTCAGGGAGATCGTTTGAAGTGTTCGAAAATAAGAAGTAATCGAACTTTTTTGTCCATCGTACGCTCAATCACCCTAAACCTGAAGGGGTATTAGCTTTGTTTTTCCGTTTGTAATGCATTAAAGGGGCGTGGCAGGTATACAAATTATATGTATTAAAAATAATATAATATTCATGCTAAATTTATATTGACTCGATTATTTGAAATTAAATTTAAACAAACACGATCATAGTGTACTTCGGGTATCCCGACAAAACGAATTAAAAAAACACTTTATTGAAAGCACAGAAAATTGTTGGTAATCATTTTTTTAAAAAGTTGCCAAACGATAAAACTTGTATGTATTAAGAAGCATTACATGCAAGTAACCGCAAATTTTTTAATTTATTGAATGTTTCTTAAAATTTTTTTATTTCACATTTATTATTTTATAATTAAATTAATAAATTTATCTCTTTTGAAATTTTATTTTCGAATTTTGTTTTTTTTTTTTTGATTATTTGCTTATTTTTATTTTGACTTTATTTTTTTTATTTTTTGCTTTTTCGAGATACCGGCACAGATTTTATCACATTATTTTTATACAGATACAAATACAAATACAAATACAGATACAAATACAAGTATAAGTACAGATTTTATGAAACCAAACCGAGCAGCAGGCAATATGATACGCATTAACTTTTGTTGTCCTTAAAATTGCAGGCAGTTTCGCTTTTACATTCTGCTGTTGCTTCTCCTGTTTTTCTTGTTTGTCGTCAGGACAGAATCAGTAAACCTTGGGATTAAATAAATAACAAAAAGTGAATAAGAAATTCAAGAAAAGGCGTATAAAATATTATAATAAATTAATAATTGAATGCGCCTGTGGGAGAACCGCATAGGAAATCACGCGATGGCGACACCCAAATTTACGGTCTTGTCAGCAAATGTTACCAAAGTCGGGATAAAGTTTACTTGAAATCAGTTCGGAAGTTTTGTTTTATTTGGCAACAAGACGCAAACGCATTTCACTGCAAAACGACAAACAACGTTATCGAAATATTATTCCTTTTTCTTTCAAATTCATTTCTTGGAATCTTCGGCTTTATATAATTTAGCATAAGATGAATTTTAGGCGAGTCTGACAGAGCGTGAGCGGAGAGCACAGCCTTTGAAAACTGAACCCCAACACAATGTTTTTATGTTCAATTTTAACACTTCTAAGCAAGTCAGCTTGAAATCAACTTTATCCGTGGATTTCTTTAAAGTCCTTTCGATTAATTTTGAAAAAAAATATAATAAACTGCATAATGAACATAAATATTCACATTCCTTTTTCTCAATTCTTGAGTTTAACTTCACAATTCAATTAAATAAATTCCTTAAAAATTCGGGCCAACAAACGCTTAAAACCTCTAAAAATAGACACACTACGCACTAGCGCCTGCCAATCAATTCAATTCTAGTTCTCTGTACAAACGAACAACAACAACAAAAACGGCGATACACAATCCGACAACTTTTTAAAAACTAAAGGGAAACTTTTTCCAGAAAAAGAAACACACAAATCGACAAACAGGCAAAGGAATCGACAAAAAAAGAAACAGACAAATAGGCAAATGTAAAGGCGTGGACTAGTGGACGCATTTTTAGATAAACTCATAAATTCATAATCGAAGCGGGAGAAGTGCCAAGCAGCATTAGGAGGAAATTCGAACCAAGTACAAAAGCGCGATATTCGGCAAAAGGGGGACGAGAAAACTTTTAAGATTAAAGACATTCACATTTTCGTTATAAAAATAAAACTTAAAAAGAATTTAACGAAATTCTAAATTCTTGAAATTATTTCCATCTTACGCTTCCGTATTCCATTTTGATTCCATTTCTTCATTCAGCGAAATGTTTCTATAGAAACTACTAAAAGGCAGCCAAATTATTTTTTACAATGCAAAAATGTTAAAATGCAAAAGCTTGCCAAAGAAATGCTATGGATATAATTTTGAATATGTTTGAAGTCGCGCAATTATATACGTAGTCTCTATATTGTATTTTATTTGGAAGGGATTATTTAGGTGAATCCTTATCCCTTACAGGGATTTCGTGAATACGGTTCATTCAATTTGTTAAGCAAAATTCATTTGGCCCTATTCGTTAAATTCGATGTTTATTGAACTTTGTTCTTTGGGATTCATCCAACTCCATCGGTCAGTCTATCCCATTAAATCTATTTGTTATGCCCAAACCTCGAGACATCTTTCATTGCATTTACTATTCTACCAGTTTACTATTCGAAACTTATTTTCCCTTTGCCAATCCGTGTCACGGTACGTCACAGTTCACATTCGTCTTAGAATTAAATAGAAGCCTTAATTCAGCGGACGACCGTAATAACTTTTGCAATTTCCTTTCAATTAATATTTTTTGGCCGTTGCCTTCTCGGTTTACTTCTTCTTTCATGTTTAGGCCTTAACGCGAACGTGTTAATAAGCAGCACCTCCATAAATAACAACAACAATCACTATCATCATAAACTGGTCGACAATCAACAATTACAAACCGGCAATCGGCGATGACGATCAACAACTGCCAAACTTTAGGCATAATTTCAAATGTCAAATATTGCGAGTGGGTGTCTGATTAATGGATCCCTTTCGAAATCATGCGCAGTATCATCAATCAAGATAAATCGAATGACAGACGGCATGGCATGGTTTCGTTGCATCTAATTTCTTGATGCAACCAACTAACTCTGTTGGCCAACCACTCAAATTGTTCGAACGTCAATGAATCGACTACGCGCGTATGCATTTTTTTATGTTTCTTGCGGAATTATGAAAACATCATAAAGTTAAATAAAAATATACCATTATGAATTTGATTAAAAAATTGATTGCTATAAATTTCGGTTCAATTTAATCGCATCGTACTACCCGAATCAGTCAAACCCGAAAGGAGAATGGTCAGATAAATCGGGAGCGAATTTCTAAAACGTGAAGATCTAGAAGAACAAAATGATTCTAAATAAAATTTAATTAATAAAATATTGCATACACAATTTAATACACTGCAATTCGATTAGTTTCTTTTGGAAAATGCTAATTATTTAAAGGTTTTATGGAGCATAATTTGATTTAAAGGCCCATCGATTTTCTTTTTAGCCTAAACGTATATGAAATTAAACCCACGGGAACGACTTAATTTGGTAAAGTCATAGGAGGAATTAAGGGCGTTTGAAGAAAAAAAATTACAACATGGCCATTTTCCATTCAACGTAGCTTTATCTCTGAAGCGAGAATTAAATGAATGCCGCGATCTAAGGATTCAATTTCCAATTTATTGCGCGACTGCATTTTAATTAACTAAAACGATCGGCAAATTTTACAAATTTATTTTTGATACGATTCCATTACGTTAAACGTCATCAGCGTCATCAGCTGTTGAAATAATGAGATCAATCGATTGGGCGACGCAGAATTAATTGAACGGAACAGTCTTATATATAATTCCCCTCAGCGCAAGGAAGCAGTGAAGCAGAAAATTGCTAAGGCTCACTTCGTTGCAACAGAAACTCGCAGCGCGTTGCAGCATATGTCAAAATTGATGAATTTCCGCTAGTGATTCAAACACCGGGTGTCGATAAATACAACCGTCTTTCATATACATCGTTTGGTAACCAACTGATGGTTTGGTAACCAACTGACGCTTGTATGACTCGTGGATTTACTGCAACAAAAGTAGCACCTTTTCTTGTCTTTCCTCTGTTGAAATTTTCCTGTTTATAACATTTGATACCATTTTTAGAGGCGCTAATTTTCTTTTCTTTAAACGAACGTCCGCTCATTTTCTCTCATTTCTCGTCCTTATGTTTTTTATAATCTTCTAACCGACAACCTTAATAAAAGATTATTATTATTTTAATTATTTTTATCCAATTCGTCCAAACATCCAGCTCGTCCAAAATGGCTGAAGCTTTTTGTTTTTGTATAAAGTTTGTAGAAAAATAATTGAACTGTATTTTCCAATGAAAACATTCCTCCACGAGCTTGAACAAAAGTTAGTCGTTTTAATTTTGAATTTGATTTTAAAGTGTCCCGAGGAAACATTCGCATCAACTACACGTTGTCGATCTTTCCGCTGTTTCTCATGTTGTTGCTCATACTTATTATTGTGCTGCTGACATACGGTCTGATAATGCAAAAACGTCTTGTTAACTCCTTCCTGAAGAGGCGCCTCAGCCGTTTTCTGACAGCAACTAACTGTGTTCGTTAAAGTTGTTGCTGTCTTATTGTTGCGGTGGCGGCAATAATGGTAATAGTGATTGTTGTTGTTGTTGTTATTGCTGCGTCGATTGTGGCTGAATGCAGTCACTTTTGGGCAACGTCAAAAATAATTGGCAAGCACGCGTACGTGAAACGCCTTGTTCGAACTGATCCCGCTGTCATTGTCGCTGCTGTCACTGCTTTGTTGCTTGTTATCGTTTTATTTGACATTTTCCTTGCTAGGTAATAATCGGTGGTGCCTCGCCAGTTAACAAAGCTCTCATCGATTTTGTTAAACCCGATTTTTTTCATTTCTAATTTTTCAGATTTTCGCTCTCATTTTGGCGCAACTGTTTCCAAAGTATATTTTGTTTTCATTATCGTCTTACTCACTTCGCTTTGGAAATCAAATTCAGCGTCAACTCTAATCAACAATAGGCCGATGTTTATTTGGTTCTTTGTTCGAATTCATTAAAATTAATTGACGTTCACACTTTTCCGTTACTTTTTAATTAACAGAAAAATATCTAAATTTATTGAAGATATTTGTAATTCAAAAATAAACTCTTCAAAAAGGCAATTGTGATAATAAGTCTATTATATAAATAAAAATAAAGCTTCCTTTGAAAGCTTTTACAGCGGATGTTCCTGATGGTCTCATTCAAGCGTGTTATTGTATTCTATGTTTCTTCTTCAGTCTCGGCCGTTGCGGAAGCTTTCATTGGCTAGCTATAAACCTACGATTCGTCACCAGTTAGAACCAGTTTCGACTTTCAGAATGTCCAGAATGACTGTTCAGAATGACAGTTTGATCGGAATATCCTTTTCGGTTCTCCAGTTAAATTTGTTAGTTCAATACGAGTTATGCCGCTGAAGGCGGTTCATATACTTCGGTTAGGATAATGTTAATATCTCATATAATTAAAGCCTTGCATTTCCTTGGATTCCCGAGAATTCCTCTCTTATAATAAATTCATTTTATCACTTCCCTCCCGGCTATTCCACTTTATATCGTCCACTTTTCTCATAACCCAGTTAATTCTATACTCCCACCAAAACCCATCGTGATCGCTTGCGAGTAAATATCACAAAAATGCTTGCTATTTTAATGGCCTCTTGTTCTTTTACTATTGTTCCTCTCCTTTACTCTGAAGCAGCAATGACTTTGAGAATACGAATTAATGAGAGAGCACTAAGTTGATCGCGTGCAAAACTGCACGCTTCGCCGCGAAAGCAATGCAGCACAATTCGTTCTCTTTATCGCCGTCATTTAGACGATTAGATTTTTTAGATTTGATTTTATTTGTTTTATGTTGTATCGCTTTGTACATACAAAGCATATACTTCATAACGAAAACGCTTTCACGGAAGAACGCTTGACTTGCGATATTAATGTAAATATTTAATAATAAATTGCAGACTTCACAAACGTTCGCTTTCCTCTCGTGATTCCCCGACTCCTGCTTCATCCTTCCTCGTTATGTGCCATAATTTCGAAAAAGATTTTATCTTGCATTTCATTATTAAAGCGAGGCTAAGAAGGCAATTTTATCTGACTGCCTGACTGGCTGATGAACCATTCAATAGGTTGTGACTAAGGAACTGTAACTCACAGTTTATCTTCAGCATAGTAGCATGAATACCAAATCAATCTTACCCGTTTGAATCCCCCCCTAATTCCCTACAACCTTCATTCTTTCTTTTCCGCTCATTACGAGTTCGCTTAACTGCCGCTCATGCCAGAAGCAAATTTTATAAAAAAACTATTACAAAAACAATGTAACACATAATGAGATTTTGCTGGAAGTAATAGCCACGATGCTCAAATGTGATTTGGCCTAAATTTGCAACAAATCATGTAATAAGAAAAATCTTAAAAAATGGAACCGAAACGTAAATCATGACCGATCTCGTAAAAACAATTTTGATAACAACTTCTCACGCCACACGATGTTAGAAAATTATGAGAAAGACATGAAAAGGAGAAAGCGAATGGTGGGAGGAAGACAGAAGACAGCAAAGAAGGATTCAGGGAAGGTTTCTAATTTAAACAATTCAGCCACGAAACCATAAACGGCAAGAGATGGCTTTAAACGAATTCACGGCAATGTTCTGGTCAAACAAAAAGCCGCCAAAAACAACAAACGACAAGAAAAAACAACAACTACGAACGAAATTTGTTAACGAAACGTAGAATTAGGTTTCATCGGTGGCGATAATTCATCTCGATTACAACAATATTGAGCTGAGGGCAATTTGGACAATCTAAGCTCGCCTGATCCGCCAACAATGCAACATCGTTAAAAAGTTAAACGCCGTTAAAGGTGTAGAAACTAAAAAATGATGTAAAAGTTTAG
This sequence comes from Physocephala rufipes, assembly GCA_963966595.1. Classification (NCBI taxonomy): domain Eukaryota; kingdom Metazoa; phylum Arthropoda; class Insecta; order Diptera; family Conopidae; genus Physocephala; species Physocephala rufipes. The sequence continues at coordinate 21,082,220 of OZ016504.1, forward strand.
CACATGGGTGAGAAGTGAAGACGATCCAAAGTTAAACACACTAATACTAAGTAAAAATAACAACAAAGTATACGTGATTAGAAACAAAACGTGAATGGAAATGATAATGAGTGTTAGGTGGTGGTGAAGGAAAGTGGTAACACGGTAAGAGAAGGTGTAAGTCGTGACAAATGGCAGTGGCAATCCGGCGAGATAAAAACATTGACCGTGGTAAAAGAAGGTAAACTCCTGGTAAGTGAACGAAGCAGAATATTAAATTAGGGTGACAACATAATGAAGAGAAATCAACAGTAGATGAAGATGGCAGCGTGCACAAATAATGGAAACCAAGGCTCGTAATAAAATATAGTGGTAAAAAACCAAGAAAACCAACAACCAGGAATAATCACATAACGTCCTTCTATATCTTCATCATACCACACATACGCACGCACTTCCATTGAAAACAAATTGTGTTGCCCTTTCAAGCTTTTAAGTCTAAAGTCATGTTGCTTTTATTACTTAAAAAATAAATTTGAATTGGTGATTCCCACCACTTGGATACCGAAAGATCTCTTTGACATTGAAGCAATCAATCACTCCATCATTCACTCTTCACCTTTACTCCTCTACTGATTTTCTAGCTCGAGCTCTAACAAATGTAAACTGTTCTCTTTAGACACGTTTGCCGCTGTCGATGACGATATACCGTGAACACAACATGACAGCTTTCATGACACCAGACTAGACGCTAGTTAAAGTGGATCTTCCTGGAAAACGCTAATTTAAAAACAACTACAATAAAATCAACAACAACTTGTTGCCAGTTATGCGCGTTTCATAGTGGGCGCTGTAGGGCGGACACACACAATTCAGTTCTGCGAGGTCGATTAGACGTGAGACATTATGACACCATGAATATGAAAAACAATAACAACAACAACAAAAAGTACATTAGAAAATCCTACGATCGTGACGCAAACATAACGTCCGACGCATTTACATCCATGTAAATACTCAAATACGTAAATGGTACGAGGCAATGCATTTGACTGTGTGTTATCTTATCTGTGTTTGCCTGTGTATGTGTGGAGACGTGCTTTGCGTGGGCGTCTCTTTTAATGGTTATCATTGTTTCCATTTTTATTGTTGTTGCTGATGCTGTTTTCGCAAGGAGTACTGCTGATGCTAATGCTGCAACTTCATTTTAATGGTCATCGTGTGGCTCGTGGGATGATGCGAATATTTACAAGAGTCAGAAGCCGTAACTGGTTGAAGCTTTAGTTGTTTCTCGCTGAATTTCATTTTGTTTGTAATTTTATTTTTAATTTTTTCTTTTTACTTCTACTTTATTGTTGCCAGATACTTGATGATGGCTTACGTTTGAGGAACCGACAATTTTGCAACAATTATATTTCCCTACCCATAAGTTCTTTTGAGGTTCATTATTTTGATTACGTTAATTCTGCCGAAAAGAGTTTTTTGTGTTTATTCGACCATTATAATTTACTGTCTCTTTCCATCCTTTTCCGAATTGAGTTTTTATCAACTCTTTTCCTCTGCCTCGGTTGGCCTCTCCGTAGTAACCCGAACACCTTAATATTCTATGTATGTGTTAGTAATCACTTTGGAAATTCACTACCTCGTTTCTCACCTTTTTCAGCACGCCACTGACTTCGTTTCGAGGCCTTTCTCGTCTTGGAGAATGTTGCCGACGTTTTGTCTTACCACGATTTGTTAACTTTTTGACGTTGTCTTTGCAAATTCGCTGCGCTTCATCGTATCAATTTACTCTCCTGGTATCCTTTTTTGTTTTTGTATTTTACTCCATTATGTTATCTTTTATATTAATGCGCCTCCATGCAGCTATTTAGCTACCTTACAAGGTCGCGTTAGTTTATCTGCTGTCTAACTCCTACCATATTTCTCATTCTATTCAGGCATTCGTGTGTCTTCTAGCTGGTTGTCTTTTATTGCCTCAGCTAAAGGTTTCCTTCTAATTGAGCAACTGTTAAGATTATAAATCGTGTACGCCGGGCCGCCACCGTAGTTAATCCACATTTTATTTAATTAGTCACGAGTATCGGTGTCACATCAACCCTTTCCAGCATCAGCGATTCGATCTCTTTGAGTTTGGATGTTTTTCCATTAGAAAATTCAAAGTTGGAGAATGAGGTTGGAGGTAAGGATGACATCTATTTGGGATAGGAGAAAAAAGGAATAAAGCGGTAAAAAGTATTCAAGCACTTTATTTCAAATTAAAAAAGTTTTATATTTTTTGGAGGTGAATTTGGTAAAAAAACATCTTAACAAAACCCAAATAATTAGACCGATCACGATTTTCGAATCGACATCGTTTGATTTCAATTTCATTGCGCACATAAAACAATTTCATTCTTCCAAAGACTCAATTGTGACTTAATATCAATTGACATTAACATCGACATAAACTGATCGACTGTGATCGTTTATTGATTTTGATTTGATTTTTGACGACAATTATTTTTCTGCGATATTTCCAAAAAGAACACCGGTAATGATTCGAATAATAACGATCAACGAAACGAAGAGAGTAAATTATAACACCAACAGAAACAAACTCAAAACACAAGACACTGAATTTCGAAGTTATTCAACGATCCAATATAATCGAACAAAGAATTGGCGACAGAATGAATTAGGGCGATGGTCTAGCGATATAGCGATTACATAACGTTAGATAACAACCGCATCAGTCAAAGATTACACGAATTGCAAAACAATCAAAAAATTAACGAAATTTAATCAACGATTAATCGATTGTTAGCATTATTCAGCCAGCGAATAACTAAACGGATAACAAAACAGATGATTCAGAGATATAAAAGAAATTAACGAGTAAGTCACGTAGTCACGTAAGTCATAAATAACAATATGTGTTTGTGGGTTGTGGGTTGAACAATTATACCGACGAACTAACGAGTAAATGGGAGGTTAAAGAAACGATTCAAACAAACGAGCAAGATACAACACGTTACAAAACAAACATTAGAACAAACCAACAAGCAAAGCAATCAATGCACGAAGTCAACCAACCGACAAACCAAACCTATAAAAGCCAACCAGCCAGCCAAACCTATAAAAAAGGCCAACAAACTAAATCGTCTGTATGTGATGAAACCGCAGACATTTGGGAGCCACGACAAATCTAAGCGAAGTTGATTCGAAGTAAAAGCAATGACACTGACGGCAATGACAAACGGTAGCGATGACAAAATCAGTATTAAACGGCAATAATAAATAACAACACCAACAACAACAACGACAAAGGCAGTAACAATAATAAAATCAACCCAAAAGAATAACAATAAGAATAACAATAGCTGCAAAATTGTAACATGAAGCAAACATCGTGAGATTTTGGCAGCGCATTTGAAAAACGTTATCGACGTCAACGATGTGTTGTTGACGCACATAATGTTTTGTGTTGTGGCACGGAGTGTAATGGTGGTTTTATGCAAAGTAAACCAAGCATAGGGCTAAAGAATTAGAAAAAGCAACGATTTGTCAATGTGTGTGCGTGTGAGAGTGAGTGTCTGTATGTGGGAGCAATATGTGTCGGGGGCGTTGAAGTCAACAACAATACGTTACGGTGTGCACGTATATCGTTGTGATTGCAATTATTGCAATAATAGTATCGTTGCTGATGTTGTTCTTGCTATTGCTCTTTTTATTCTTGCTATTTTTAGTTATTATTTTATAATGTTTGCCGCAATTCTAGTTGTTGTTGCGGCTGCGTCAACAGCATACTGAAACTGCGTCAACAGCATACTTTTCGTCCCTCGAAGAAAGGGGGAGTTGCAGCACTCGTAACAGTTGCTCTTGCTATGTCCTTAGTTATTGTTATCTGTTGTTTGACTATTTTGTTGCATTTTTATTATGTCTGCCGATAATGCGACCGTCTATTTTGGGTTCTCATTACAATAAATGCTTCTGCTATCGTTGTTGTTGTTGTTTTATTTCAGATTGCAATTGATGGCGAATATTATTTTCGATGCAAATTATGCGCTAATATTTATGTATTGCAGGTCATTCCCAATAATAATAATAATAATAATTGTAATAATGTCATAAAGACGGTTTTGCTGCTATTATCATTGTTGTTATTGTCGCTTGTAACCTGTTGTTGTTTTGTATCCCTTTTTATTTTCTTCAGTATTCAACTATTTTTGTTATTGTTTCTATATTTATTGTATTTTACGACACAAACAATTTTCATTTAAACAGACTGACCAAGCAATATTTTTCCTGTTTCCAACATTCATTGATGAAATCGTTCTTTGAAACAATATATCATTGTCTATCTGCATTTAAGTATTTGTTGTTTTCTAGTATGACTTTTAAATTATCAATAATCGCAAGTATCGATAGCATGGATACTAACAATTTTTACCAAGCCTTTCGAACTGCGGTCGAACATAGTTGAACAGAATCTAATTGAACTTAATTATCAGTTCATTCTTTAATCATTAAAAATATTGATATTTATGAAAATTAGTTACTTAAATGAAAAATCTTACAATCTGAATTTTCTAATATTTTATGATCTCGAGGCTATTTAATGGCACCAAAAAACATACTTGTAACAATAATATTACACGTACAATAATATATGTATGAATAATTTTTGAATTATATTTGAAATAAATAAAAATAAAATCGAATAAAAATCCAGTTGGAAGAAAGAATGACAATTGGGGGGAGTCTAAATATCGTATTCTTTTAATTATCCCAGATATCCTAATGGTATATTTTCCTTACATGTAAAAATAAGTCCCATTTATTTATTCCAGTAATCGGATCAAAACCTGCTAGAATTAGTTGTCATTCATTTAAGTCCTTCCGCTTGGAATTTTTAACGATTGCTTAATGCACGACAAGCAATTTTCAGTATTAGTGATCGCCCCTATCCAAAGGCTGAGATCTGAGATCGGCATTTATTGTGATTCTAATAGCTTTTGAATCCCAATAAATGCCGATTTCAGATCTCAGCCTTTGGACCACTTTCAAGCAATCTTCTTTGATTTTTAATTTGACGTGCACGCAAACACCTTGGCGAAATTAATTCACATCCGGATTGAAGTTTTCTTTAATACTATTGTTTAATATTCTATTTAATATTAATTGAATTCAGTTAAACCTAATCCGGTGTTTTTGGCTCGGTACGTAAATCGTTATATTTTTCAAATTTCGGTTAGAATTATTTTCAAATTTCCGGAGTTTGATTTGATGCGAAGCAGAATTCCACAAATTTTGGTGTTTTCGAAATAACAACGTCATAAAAACTCGCGCTTATTCGATGACATTTTATGTTGATTTGATTATCAATTGAAATTAATTATTCTTTACGAATTACGATTTAATTTATTTTGGGACATTTGTTAATAAAATCATTAATATGCGTGATCGTTCTATTCTTCAAGCTTAAGTCTACGATTTAAATAAGTTGGGCTTAATTTAATTTTCGGCGCTGCAAAGCTCGATTCTAATAAAAGGTCATAAATAACTGTCACGATTACAAAATAATCAACTGGATTAAGTTAATGTTATTTTATTAGACCTCCGTCGGTAACAGTAAAATGCAGTTTGAAGGTTGAGCGACTAAAGTATTTCATTGCTACTTCGAAATAATCTCGAAAAATTCTAACAGATAATTATGGTACAGAAGTGATTGTTATAATAGTTCGCATTATGGAAGGCTTGCTGCTGATGCTCGTTCTAAATCGCTCAAGGTGAATGTTTTTAGAATAAGGCTGAGGAAGCTGAGAAAAAGTGTTACCAAAAACTTACCAAGCAAATGAATGAGAGAACAAGAGAAGCAAAAGAAGCAAATATTAATTCCGATAATACTCTAGAGTAATAAAACACCAAGTGAAGAAATCGAAAAACGAGAAAAACTGATAACCAAATAGTGAAGAACTGAAGACATTTGCAGTTAAATGAATAAATAAAATTGTGCAATGAAACAACAAACAAAGCAACATGTAACGATAATAGCAATAGCAGCGCTTTTATATGTTGCTGACAAGTGCATTTCGTAATTAGCATAAGCCTAAGTTTACCAACGATGTTGTCGCCCAGACAAAATTTAAATTAAATAGGCAGGGAGAGCCGCTTGTCGTTACAAACTCGGTTCGCAGTCAGAAGAGCTGAATCATTGCTGAAGTATTCATAGAATCGGTTCGAATTTGAGAAGAAGGTAGATCGATACGATATGAAGATTTAGAGAAGAGTTAAGAAAGGTCTTAACTCTTTGGTGTCTGATTATAAAAGCTCCAAAAATGTCAACAGTAATTCATCGCATAGCAGCTTTTCAAGAGTAAATTTCAAAACGGTTCACAAACGTTTTGATGTCTTCGCATTTGCGATATTGTGTATGTTTGTGTTTTAAGACTGAAGAGATATTTGTGGTGGTTGTTTTCAATAAAAATCAGATCAATAGAATAGAAAACGGTGACGAGCATTAAAGAATTATAATTGTTCGCATAACAAATATTCCGGAAGTCCGTTTTCTAAACTTCTTTAGAACTTTGAAAAAATATGACAATGAATTTAATTTTACTTCTTATAGTTTTTATTTTGTTTTATATCATTAGTTATTAGTTTTTTTCTGACTGTGTCAGAACGTATGAAACCTGCAGTGTTTGTTCTGTAATTGTTTAAAAGATGCAATCTTATTTTCTATCATCCTTAGATCACTTTGTTACTTTTTTGTACTCCGTGTCTTTAAATTGCTTTCAATGCAATGCAAACAAAATTGCTTTTGTAATCAAATTAAAGAGTTTTCGTTAACAATAATTAATTCGAAGCAGTTATTTCGCCGTTATTTCTAAATGAGAATTCATTAAGTGCTTTCCAAGCACTCTGGATTAAAAATACTTTTTTTGAAATTTAAGATAATTTTTTGTTTTTGACTTCGCCCATTATTCTCGATGCAACTCTCAAACACTTGAGAGTTTTCAAGAAGGAAAAAATATTTAAAAATAAATCCAACAGGCACTTCAATTAAACAGATGGAAATTGGTTTTCCCCCCTACCCCCTCTCACTCCCTTTCACTGTTCTGTCTATATCTTCAAAATTATTTCACATCGCTGCAGTCGTTAACCTTTTTTAAGCAACTGCGTAAGGACTTGGTTTCATTTGCTCACGCAGTTCTACCCTTTCCTACTGAATTGAATTGGCATCGCCAATTTAGTTAAGAATTGGAATGAACAGCAGCAACATCGAAACAAATTTGGTTTGTCAAATTGAAAAGAAACAATTAATTTGTTAAATGTTTTTATAAAAGATTTATCGAATCAGAGAAAATCTGTAAAATCCTGATGCAGAAAAGTAAAACCGGTCGATTACCATTAATTATTATAACAATAATTAATGAGGAGAGAAGGAAAATCTAGTTTTTAAAATTATCTTTAATACGAGAAGCTTTGACTAGGCCAACTGCAATCACTACTAACTGCCACTAACTTTAGTTGGTTTCATAAAAACTAAATAAAAATTTTTCTTCATAAATTTTTATTACACTACCATGATTTTACTTTTTTCCTTCAAGAGTATTCGTTTGGCTTAAATTTATTCACGAAATCGCGGTAAACTTCCAAATTAATTGTGTTACGCGATAAAACTTAAAAAATAGATTTCTGTAAAATACCATCGGAAAGGCGGGATCACATATTTTGCTGGATATAGACTTGAAATTAGGCTTCGCTTTGAACAATGGCTTGAGCCAGCGAATTTCACTAAGCGGATCATCGTTTTGTTCCATGATCTCTTGCGCTTAACATTGTTATGCAGAACTCATTTTTCGTCTCCTTTAAAAATGCTTTCAAATCCTTTAAAATCATTTTCGTGACGTTTTAGAAGTGAATCACAGACGTCAACCTCAATGTCGTACGCGTGACGTCAGCAATTTGATCCGTCAATATCAATATCTTATCTATTTGTTCTTATTTAGCTCTTATTCAGTGCATTTCTATGTATTCTATATCTTTTTTTTTGAGGGAGCGTATTCTTCCTATCAAAGGGAGGTCATGCACGAGAAATCCTTCTATAGAGTCATAGCATTTTACATACAAAACACGCTTTATTAGATTAAATACTGGAAAAATAATAATTTTTACACCTGATTAGTTTTTATCACGAAAGCAACGATCTCCAGTGATTCAAGTTCGTACAACGTCGACGAACATTGACTACTAGTGAGCCGTGATATGCCGTGCTCATATTTAATAACATAAAACAGATTAAATTTCTGTTCTAAAATTGATCAAGCTTGAGAGGCTACCTTTTTGCTCTTAATCAAATTATACTCCGATGAAGAATAAGCAGAAGAAAGAAGAAGAAATCTAAACGAAACTTCGTAGGTGTGAAATAATTTTATTACTTGATTCAGATAAGTTTCATCATTCTATAAACTTCGATGGTTCTGATGTTTTTTTGAAACGAGTCGTCGAATCGCATTTCAATTTTAAAGCTTAAACATAATAATGATATAATTAAATACGATATTTATGACAGCTTCAAGTCAATAACTTGGTAGAACTAAATCAATTCCACCGTTGCACAGTGGTCCCAAATAGAGCCATGTCAGCGAGAAATCAATAACATTCGAAGGATACGAATTCCTTAATTTAGTTTTGGGTTCTGGATTTCAGTCAGTTATTTTAAGTAAATTGCTGCCAAATTGTTTGCTTATCTAATTACTGACAATATATTCAAAACATAGTCTGTTTATTAATTATGATAACTAATCAGTTGTCATTTGGCAAATTGGTAATTGCTGTCAGTTCGCTTTGTGACATTTTTGGGAATATTTTTTGATATTTTTATAAAATACAATCTTCATTTATTTGGACAAAGATATTTAAATTTGTAGAACATTTTCATAAATTAATACTTTAGTGCTAAAAACAATTAGTTTTCTTTTATCAATTTCAGGCTTTTAGTGGGCGCGCCTCTGGATAAAAATTTACAGCCGGAAACCAATCATTCGGGTGCTCTCTACAAATGTCCAATAACGCATCGGTATGTCGATTGCGAGCAAATTATCACCGACGGCAGACGAAGTAAGTTCGTTACGTATAAATTTTTAAAACTCTATCAATTTTATTGAGAATATCTAGGTTTCGAATGTTATAGAACAACAAAAGGACTCGAAGGATAATCATGAAAAATTTCAAAGATCAGAATTCTCATTTATTTAACATGTTCGAATTTATGGAATGGACCAATTGACGGTGAAGATAATTTCTAAATTCGAATCAAAAATTATTTCATTTATTATTTCATTAAATTTCAAAAAGTTCAATATAGTTTAGATATTCATTCCACGATTTGGTCATAAACATGATTATTAGTATTTATTTAATTTGATAACTCAATTGACAGAGCTGTTGCCAACTGATTTCTCTTTTTGCGAAACTAAAAAATTCAAATAAAAATGTTGTGAATAATTTCTTGTCCGTAGAATTCAATTGAAACTTTCAGTAGTTTAGTACTTGCTTTTTATTTGCCCTTTATAATTCCTTTACTAATATATTAATAAATAAAAAGCGTTTGAAAACTTTAGCTCAAACCTGGAGAAACGTTTTTTTAGAAAATTATAAAATTGTGACTAAAAATTTAGCGAAGAAAATCTAATGTAAATTATTTGCCAAATGCTGCGTTCAACTAAAATGAAAAACACTTTCTAAATTTTAGAAAACATTAATATTTAAAAATATATGCATTCTTAATATTTTACTACAGAATTTTTAGAATTGTAAAAAATTTTCCATTTAAATTATTTAAACTAAAAAAACTTATATAATTATTATTTAAATTTAATTTTTCTGCTTTCGTTTCTTTCTGGTTTTATATTGTGTCTACTCCTTGAAAATATGGTGCTAAAAATGGATTTCTGCACACACACACAAAAAAATTTGTACAATATTAAAAATTGTCTCAAAAAATTGTTAAAAAATGTTTGCTATTGCGAAAAAAATTAATATAAATCATATCTATTCAATACTATGAAATTTACAATTTAATAATAAATAAATATATTTATTAAAAATTTATAAAAATTAAAAAATTAAAAATTCTATAAAAAAATAAAACCAAAATAAAAACACAAATATCTATAAAAATTACAAAAATTTAATAAATACATAAATATACAAAAAATCTAAAAAATGCTAAATATTTGTATATTATTTAAAAAAAATCCAATTCAAAATTTAAAAAATGTGTAAAATTATGAAACATTTTTGAAAAATCTTAACCCCACTAGCGCCTGGCGGAGCTTATGAACCTTGTAAGTGGTATGGGTGCTTCTTTCGCTATTGTTGTTGCTGTAATTTCTCATTTGATTAACCACGCATCGAATCATACTTGATTAACTCTTTTCGAATTTATTAAAATTTACTTCTAAAACAATTTTAAAATGCATTTCTTCGTTCATTACTGTAATAAATTTAATTTAATTCCAATATTGGATTTGTTTTTAATTAAAACCAACGCACAAATTAAATGTATTTCTCTTTTGTGCATGCTTGTTCGAATTTGATTAAGATTCTTAATTTAGTAAATATATATTTTTTTGTAAACTGCACAATACGTTGTTTTGCATTTACATTCATTAAAAACTTAATTGTATTACATAAATCCTCTCATGCTCATTCCTAAAGTTGTTTAACGCTTTTCAATTGTAAATGCTAGTGGGCTCGCTTCCAAATGATCGCTGAAACTCTTCGAATTTCTGTAAAAAATTCTTCGCTCGCCCAAGCCCGTTTCCTAGCTTAGCCACATAAGACCCTTCATCAACATATTCTTTAACTTTAACTCATGTGTAAGACCATAATATTCATTCTGGATCCGTTGGAGAAACGTTGGACCTCGTCCATTCCTTCTTTATTATCATTAATTAGTTCAACTTGGATAGACGATTGCGTAGCGCTTGTATGTTTCGACTAGGCCGAATTGAATACTCACTCGTTGATACTTCGATCTTGGCACCAGTTGGCACTTCTATTTCGTTTTTTTTTTTGTATCTTTTATTCATTTTTTAACTCTCTAAATAAACAAATTTTAGAAAAAGTATCAATTCAAAAAGAGTACAAAATAAAACAAAATTTTTAAAACAGACATGACAAAACAATTTGGCATTTTTTATAAAAAAATTTCCTGGTCTCACCCACCCTGTTTTCCCCCTTCCTAGCCATTTTTTGTCTTCCTCATTGTTGGAGTGGCGCCAAAAACTTCCCCGGCTTTTACGTTTTTCCTTCTTAATTTACGCTCTAATTGTGATTATGACTTCTGTTAAGTCTATGAAATAAAAATAATGGAATTCAAAATAGGCGAGTATCTTGAAATAACTTCTAAAAAGAATTATAGTAATAATTTGTTATTTTTTAATGTTTTGTAGAATTTTCGCAAATTTTGTTGAAAGTAAATTTGAAAAATTTCTAAAAATTCACGATTTCGTGATTTAAAAAAATTATTTAGTATATTTCTTACACTCGGAAAAAAGGCGTGAGTAAAACCAGCAATTTTACACTTAACAACAACAATCTTTATTGGTCACTTCATGACCAACAGTTTTTTATTTTCGCATTATGAATTATTTGGTTTTTGGCCTCTCAGCGAATGTTCATTTTGATTCAAAATCAAATGTAAAGCATACCAAAAAAAGCGACAACAACAACAATACTTTTCACATTATTTACAAAAACATATGCGCAACTACACTCACATCGTATACATTTACGATTTATGCTGCTACTGCTTTGAACATCCTACCCCCCTCCCCCTGCTCCCTTTATAAACACTCTCCCGGCACACAAACCATCTAATATGCGTCTGTCTGTTTCACTGTCTGGTTGGATATTATCCAACTCATGTCTTCCTCCCCACGGCCTTTCATTTTAGAAATGCGTGAACTCAAAACTGAACCGAATCGAATCGGATAAGCTTTCCGAACTTTTTCCTTGAATTTTGTACTTTGTCGCTTTTTTTCTGCTTTTTTTATATCATAAATAAACTGCGAGCATAAAAAGAAAAAGGTTGTAATATTTTTTTGAATAAAGGAGTAAACAGAATTACAGGATTGCAATCGGGCAACATTATAACATCTCTTTTACCGATTTCTCTGCGGTTTTTTTGTTTGCGATCTCGCTTTCACAATTTCATCTCGCCAAGACAATATTTTGATCATCCTCCCGGTTGGAACAAGAAGAAATCGCAAACCACAACCCATGTGGGTCGATAATCTCGCCTGGAGATTGTTAAGTTTTTATTTTCGTTATTATTATTTTTTCCTACATCTCGGTTAATTTCTTACGTCTCCTCGCCCTTGCTATCCTCTACGCTCTTCGACGACCTCCTTTTCCTTTTTCGTCTTCAACGAAGTGGTTGTTGGAGTTCTGGTGCATATTTTGAGTTTCCGCGGGATTATGCCCGGACTTCATATAAATGATGTTTGTTGTTGTTATTGTTGTATTGTATTATATTCTTACAACATCTATAAATTTTAGTTTGAAATGTTTCTTGGTGTTACTTGTGTTTCACCATAATTTTTGTTGTTGTTGTTTCTGTTGTTTTTCTACTACTTGTGCTTGTTGAATTTCATTAGGTCGACATCGGTCGACATGAGAATATTCTATAAATAAAAAAATTATATTTTTTTCGAAAGATTTTAAAACTTGTTTCTATCGCGTATGAATAATTACATTTTTGTAGGGAGGACCCTTCCGTTAGTTTGGTCTCATACAATTTTTAGTTCCAAAAATAATGTGACTTCGACGAGATCGAATTCGATCTAATCCAAAATCCTTATAGTAAGCCTTAAGGCGCTCCAACAACCAAAATCTGATCATCTTTATTTGATGATTCGTGAGAGGAAAATTTCTTAATATTAAAATAATTCTAAACCAAAATACAATAAATAATGAAACCTATGTATATTTAATGAAGACCAAAGTAAATTAAGAATATATTAAAATTAGATATATCTCGCAAATTATGATGCCGCCACAGAAATCTGTTAATATTCAAAATGTTCAAGGGTCTCTTTTCTAAACCACCGCCCAAATTTTTCAACGTAATTTAACTTAACTGAATTTAGTTTAATTTACATGCATTAGTCGTAGTCATTCGCTTTCCTCCTCCACGTTTCTCACGCTCTTTTTCTCTTTTTGTCTTCCATCAGTCCATTTTTTTGCAACCAAGAATTTAAGCATCTCTGATGATCCCTATATAACGAAATTATTGTACACCTCGCTGGTGAGGCCAATCTTGGAGTATGCATCGCCAGTTTGGAATCCTTATTACAGCTGTTATATTTCTCAAATTGAATCAATTCAGAAACAGTTTTTACTTTTCTGCCTTCGTCACCTCCGCTGGGATGAATCAGTTCATTTACCACCATATGAATCCCGCCTGAAATTAATTAACCTACCAACACTTATTGATCGCAGGAAAATGTTGAACGCTATTTTCATCATGAGCTGCTTATCTGGTGCGACTGATTCTCCTCATTTGCTATCAAACATTCACCTTACCGTTCCTCGCCGCTCATCTAGTCGATATGAGCCGCTTCAGTTGACTTTCAGTAGATCATCATACCTACAATTCGAACCTCTTCGGGATGCCTGTTTGGACTTTAATACGGTGTATTCTGTTATTAATTTTTGTGATTCTTTTGCTATAACAAAACGGAATATTTTGAATTTTTTATCTAATATTTAATCTATTTTTGTCTTTGTATTTTGTTAATTTTCTCCAATTTATTTGAATTTTGTATTTAAACTATTCATTGAACTATAAAACATAATGTTTAGTTCTAATAAAGACAAACTGTCATGTTTTCAATCAATCAATCTCATTATTTTGGCATAATTTTAAACGATAACAACGCTTTTCAAATTGCGATTGGTATTTGTTCTCTTCCTTTCGCGTTTCAGTTAAAAAAGGAAATTGATAATTACAAAAATACACCAAACGACGATGACAAGCTTTGACGAGAAAGGTGGCAACACGGTACATGACAATACTCGTGCTCTATTTAATTAAATGCTAAAATGAAAAAGCAGAAGAGAAAAAATAAAAAATTATGCTAACAATCTGCTGCGTCGTCAATCTATAAATAATTTAATAGGAATGCAAATGTACACACGCTCAAGCCAATGCACACATGCATAACATTGCGAATACATTAAAACATGTTTGCATTTCACAAAATTTTTGCATTATAAAAAACATTAAAAAATGTGTATGCATTTTTCTTCATTTCGACCTAAATGAAGAAATAAAAAAAGAAAAAATTAAAAGTAGTCAACGAAAAACCGACAAAACGACACTTAAAATTTCGACAAACAGCATCACACGTCATGACAATTACTTCCTCTGGTCGGACATGTTTTGTCCTGAACTGCCGCCCCTTTCTTCCTGCCAAGCATGCTGGACAGATCCAATGTTTCTTTATAGCGCGGTTCATACGGAAGCACATTTGGTTTTTGTATTGCATGGATAGAAATCGTTGCTATTGGAGAAGTATTTCATGTAAATTCTGTAGATACTCGTCGGAGTAAAACTAATGTATTCGCGATCACATCGAAGACAAGCTCAGAATTTTAATAGGCAAAGTCGCATAAGAAAGTAGCTCCGATAGAAGCGATTTAGTCGCTCGCTTTCTGTTTTCCACAAAATTTTATTATGATTTTAAATTCTGTTGTTTTGTTGCTGTTGTTGGTTTTGTTTAGTATGCTGGTAGAATTTAAACATTGCTTGAACCCAAAACCAACCTTGCTTAATCAGATTATTGAATTATTTAAGATAACTAGATGGCATCAGTTATTATTTCGATAAATTTAGAACCGTGTATTATAATTTATTGCCAGTATTCCCTGATGATCGTGCAGCCCGAATTAATACATTACATTAAATAATTTTACATAAATTCACGGCTTTAATGACTTCTAATAAAGATCAGTCCTAATGAAATTTTTAAATGGCTCTCACTAGAATATCGGTCACTCCTAAGAGTACAGACTGGATCGCGACACTGTCGTTTTCATATCTTCCATGATTATTAATAAAGAACGCGACTCTTGATCGCAAACGCCGAATTCTTTCTTTTGAGCCACTGCTGGTTGTAACAGACTGCGTCCTTAAACCTTCGAACCACAATCGTGTTAACCATTAGAAATATTGTAGCGGTGTATTTTCTTATTCGTTGATATTTGATTGTGATCGCGATTGCTTATTTCGTTTTAATTATCGCTTCTGCTGTAGCTGCTTCTAATAGCGTCTTATTGTATTTCATTACCCGCTCAAGTTTTGCTCTTCAATACTACTACTTCTTAAATTCATCAATTTTTTATCATATTTTGTGTTTTTGTGTTTTTACGGCGTAGCGAAAATTAATCCTCGGATTTCCACGGATACGAAAATTAATGTTTTAAAAACTCCAAAGCGACGATTTGCAATCATTCGTGTGTGTGTGTGTATGTTCGGGTGCCAGTCCCGTTGCGGTGTGGGCAACAAAATGGCAGTGACTGATCAGGTCTGTTTTGGTTCACTAGGCACGGACTAGACTTGGCTAGTTCCGAAGCCTTACCAAAGGCGATAAATTGGTGCCACGGGTGATGCACAATGTATAGGGGTCTTTCCAACCCCGCTAAATATAAAGCCCACATAGATAGTGCATCGTGGGTAGGCCCCCTAGTGGGAGCTTCGTGGTGGCTGTGGTTGACGCCCAAAAATACGCGGGTAGAGACCTTGAGTCTCCGCGAGAGTTGTGCGAGGAGGCAGACCTCCGTCAACTCATATGCCGGTGAGGGTCCCCACCGGCATAAGGCTTTAGATAGTGCCGCAATAGTAACCTGCGAGGAATGTCCTGCCACACACAGGCTTCCACAGGTACATGACAAAGCTACGGCTGGCTACCGTAAGCAAAATGGGCGCCGGTTGTCGCTATAAAGTAAAAAGGTACGTTCACAGAGTTCGTACTTGCAACCCCGTGCGGGATGGCCCGCCTTGGACTTAAGCCTACCATGGCAGGTGTCCAAGTAAAACACCAGACAGCAATCTGTGTGTGTATGTTCGTGTGTATGCATGCATACTTGCGAATAATCGCCTCTGCGATGCTGCAGCATTTGCTAACCGGTTGCGTTGTTGACACTTTGCAAGCTGCGCGCTTTCACTCAAACACTGAACATGATCAACATCAAACATTATCAGCACCCAACATGATCAGCGCCAAAACCATGCATGGATAAAACCTTACTCGTTCTTGTTGTTGTTCGTGTAACTATTGTTGTCATTGGTGATGCCATTGATACCGCTATGCCATCAGCATTTATTTTATGACAGGCCTCCATGCAATGTTTTATGCATCTCAACCTACGCGAAATATAAAAAGAGAGAAAACAATCATAACAAGGAAGCAAATTCATAACAAAAGATAAGCGACCACTATCGACACCGGCCGATAAACAGCGGACCAACATCGACAAATCTTATACTTACAATCTTCATCTAGTCGACGATATTTGTCCAGTAAAATTCATTAACTTCTTTCCCCTCTAGTTAATTATTGTGATGCATTCAGTCAGGCATTATTCATCTTTCCGAATTGAAACGGATCACTGTCTGTTTTGCTTCTCGTCAAATTCACCGGTAGGCAGTTGTTCCAATGATTTGAAACGAATCGAAAGCGGTTTCTTGTAAAATATTGAAACCGAGTTTATTGAAATTTTTATTTGTTCGAAAATTGAAACCTTTCTCTTTTAATTGTTTTCCTCTGTTTGTTACGCAGGTGATTGTTTAATTCAATCTTCTGATGGAAAATTGTTACAAAAATTTAAAATAAACGGATGGCCAAAAGGTTTCTACAGTTCAAGCAGACTGTAACGAAGTTCCGCGTGCCGGTCTATAGCCGAGGTATCCTCAGCGAGTAAACCAGGGTCGTCACAAAATTTATTTGTTGTAGACACTCTAAGTTTATTGTGTTAAGTTTTCTTTTATTATTTTTAAGATATACAGAAGTATTACAGAAGTATTCTATCCTAATTGACCAGAAGAAGGATTTCTTGTATATCGCTTGTTAGGCTAATTGTCCAACAACGGTATAGATATTGACGATTTCTTTATACGCTGAGGAACGATAGTGTCCGTGGCGACGCAATGCGATGTACAATCTTGTTCTTCTGACTTCTCTACCGACCTCTTATTCTTGTGACTTGCAGTAGACTGATGAATGCCGATATCTCTTTAACTTCATTCGGAATCGGACATGTATGCCGAAATGCTTGCGACGACTTGTGCAAAATGACGACGGTGATATCGGTATCTCTTTAACTATGTGAGCAATCGGACCCAAGTGCTGCCGATATGCTCATACCCAAATGACGATGCTGATACCGATATCTCTTTAACCTCGTACGCAATTGAAATCTTCAATGAAAATGGCGACTGGTTTCAACGTTGACCACGACCAGCTCGGTGATGTGACAATGGTTGAACTCCCCTTCGTTTATGACCAAAGTGAAAGGGAAAAAAAAAACGTGCGACTTTCCGTAGATCGGATCTAAAACAAAACTTTACCCCAGTAAGTCATTGGAATTGCTGTCCCAATTAACCCAAAGTAATAGGTGCCCGATCGGTAAGATCGTGAACACCTCTTTTATCTGTGCCCGATCAGTAAGATCGCGAACACAGTCATTTATTGGTGCCCGATCAGTAAGATCGTGAACCCCAGTGCCCGATCAGTAAGATCGCGAACACTTTTAAATTTTCACAGCAATTCCCCAACCGAATTTATTTATGTCTCACTTGACTTAATCGAACTAATTTCACTAAGCACGTTGTTCCCTCACCTTCCTATACTTCGTTCGCCGTGTATTCTCTTTCTCTCTGCTCGTGTTGCTGCTTATACCGCGTCGTCGCTCTGTCACCAATCTATCAACTCCTGCCTTCCGTAAACACGTCTGCTTGCTTTGCTGGTCCGAACTCAAGTCCCGAGGCAATAGTCATCTACTCTCATAGCCTCTGCTCACGCTATTACTTTCTCTGGCTCTGTGGCAGTCATATGTTACTCTCTCATGCGTGTACTCTCTCGCAAATAAGAGATGCTCACCCAGCAACTGGTTTGCTCACTCGCCTGTATGAGCGTATGCCTTATATTGGTGTGTGTGTGTGTGTGTGGTTTATGTTGAAATGCCTACTCTTCTCCTGGTCATATACTTAAAATTATTATTTACAAAACATATACTAAGGCAACTTATAATTATGTATGCTATCGAGAATTTATTCATATTTATTATTAAAAAGAAAGGAAAAAAAAGATAATTCAAAATGTATTCATTACAAGTTCAAAAAAAAAAGTAAAAGTAATAAAGTTCTTTAATAATACAGTAAATAGTTAAATGCAAAAATGTATGTTCAGATTTATTGTATTATAAAATAAAAGAGAAATCTGGGCGTCACATCACCTCCCTCCTTAGTGGATAAATTTTACTCTCACCTGCCCCCCTCGGGACTTTCGTAATAGGTAGTATCGGCCGTTTATTTCGATCTTCCGCGTATAGAGTTTCCCGGGGCGAAGTTGGCGAATTTCCTGGACGGCCAGGTTTAGTGGTTCCGCGTCTTGTTCGCAAATTTCTGAGCCCTCAATCAAGTTGTATGCGGTCTCCGTAGGGGTCGGCTGAGCCAGTCCCAAAACCTCATCTAATGCTTGTAAAAACCCAGGCGATAACGGTTTAGCGACGTTGGTCCCGAAGTCTGGCAGAGGTGGTATTACTGCTACCGAATTGTCTTGAACTGCTTGGGATTCTTGGAAGTCGGATGGCGGTGGTGGCGAGGGTGGTGTTGGTAGTGGTGATGGGGGCTCGCAATTTCCACCTTCGATCGCCTCTTGACGGGGTGAGTATGGCTGCTCAACTACCGGTTCTTCGGTGGATTCGCGTTCGTCGCGGAAGTTGGGATCGTAAACTGTGAGGCACGTTTTTGTCTCGACGCAGAAAGTAATTGACCCTCTCTCTTTCCACCGACAGCGATGAACCTCTAACTCAATACGGGCCCCTATATCGTTCGGCTCACCTTCAGCCTCTGTCTTGCTCCGGTCATCTTCATCTTTGCTCTGATCTCTTTCAACCGTTTGCTTTTCCTTTGCTGTGCCCATTCCGGCTTCGTCACCTCCATCAGCTTCAGGGTCGAACTCAACTTCGTTTACGGCCGGCCTGTCGCCCCTCTCATCCGCCAATATGGAGTCTATGTCGTCTGTCAACTCGTCGGAGAGTAGTGAATCGTCCAGCAGTGGTGATATTGGCCTAAGACCCTCCTCGTCAGACATCTCGGAATCGGTGTCGATAACAATAATGTCATCTTTCTTATTGGGGGGCAAGCCGGTTGACGTTGGGCGTGGGCTGTCTCCTGGCCGCTGCGCTAGTGGTTCCTCTGCGTCCTCAACATTCACTTTCGGCGGCTGTGGTTCGGGGGCCATTCTCTGTAAGCGTACCCTTGGATTCTTTGCGGAGGGTTCGATTAGGGTGGCTCTCCACTCCGGACTTAGGAGACGGGTCCGTGGTCGCCTCTCTTGCTCTTCGGTTAGCCTTCTGCGAAAGGCTTCTGCAGTTTTATCAGATTTTTGTCGTTTGTTGTTGGCTGATGACATCTTTGCTATACTTGTGCACTGGTTGCCTGCTTGCTTACTACTGAAAAGTTGTTTACGTGCGCGTCCTTTTATACCTTTGCTGCTGGTGCAGTTAACTGATGCTCTCTGCTTCGTCTCTGGCTGCAGTGCTGTATTGGCACATTGCGATGCTCCTTCTGAGTGGAAAACTTTAAGATTGGATATGTGGGTGACTTTCGACCGTCTCGTCCCCATTTGCTGGACTTTCACTATTACTGGTGATATAAAGCTCATCACCTTGTATGGTCCCTCATACCTGGGTGCTAACTTAGCTGCGAATTTGTCCGCCGCTTTTGATAGTGGGTGCGTTCGTATAAGCACCAATTGTCCTATTTCTGGCTTCCACTTTCGTCGACGGAAGTTATAATATTTCGACTGGGATTGAGCTGATGATGCTAAATTTTTTCTGACGATGGTAAAAATTTCTTGTAATTTGCTTGCATTCACTATAGGCGATTTTTCGTTACTCTTATCCCCTGTTTCGCTGCCGGTCGTAGGGGACTGTTGTTCGTAAAGAGCATTTGGTAACCTCGGCTCTCGGCCCTGCACCAGAAAAGCGGGACTATAGCCGGTTGACTCCGAAACACTCGTATTTATTGCTAGGCTTAATTCCGGGAGGAGGTTATCCCACAAGTTATGTTGATTTTCTGCGTACTGTGCAATCATTGTCTTGACGGTGCGATTCATGCGTTCGGTAGGGTTTTCCTGTGGCGTGTATGGTGCGGTAAGCTGTTGTTGTACACCCACATCTTTCAAAAAGTTTTGGAAGTTTTTACTGACAAATTGGACGCCGTTGTCGGTAATTAAAATCTTCGGAACTCCGAACCGAGCTAATACTCGTTCACGGAAAGCTTTGATCAGGCGATCACTCGTTGCTGCACGCATCGGAACCAGTTCTACCCACTTGGAAAATTTGTCTACCAGGACTAGTAACATATTATTACCCTGCTTGGTCCTTGGAAGTGGCCCAATAAAATCGGCTGAAACGGTTGCCCAAGGACCATCCGCCGTTCTGGTAAACATCTGCCCCGCCGGTTTCTGTTGGCTATATTTGTATTTTTGACAGCTGGTACATCTTTTCACGTAACGACTAACGTGGTGAAATAACCCTGGCCAGTAATATTTCCTGATGACGCGGGCTATGGTTTTCCGAACCCCTAAGTGCCCTGCCGTTGGAGCATCGTGGCATTCCTCTAAAACTCTGGCTCTAGAATAGCTGGGCACGCAAAATTTCCAAGGCGCGTCGTCCTCTTCATCAAACCTGGTTGGCCGGTGACGGTATAATTTACCATTCTCAATACAATACTCCGGGTATTTATCGGGTTGGCTAGTTACGCATTTCTTCATCTTATCATACCAACTACATTTACGATCTTCCCTCCCTTCCATGATTGTTCCGCACGCTACACCTACTGGTTGCCGTGATAACGCATCTGCGACTAAATTTTGTTTACCCCTGCGATATTCTATGTCGTATTGATACTGCTGCAGCTCTAGGGCCCAGCGCGCTATTCTCCCAGAAGGGCTGTTGATCGAATTCAGCCACTTAAGGGAAAGATGATCGGTCACGATGGTAAATGTATAGCCCTCCAAATATTTTCGCATTTTCCGTACCGCCCATACAATGGCCAAACACTCTTTTTCGGTAGCACTATAGTTAATTTCGGCCTTATTTAAATGCCGGCTAGCGTACGCAATAACCTTCTCCATCCCATCTATATTTTGAGTGAGTACTGCGCCTATTCCGTAGTCACAAGCATCGGTCTGTAAACAAAATCTCTTTGAAAAGTCTGGGCACGCTAATACAGGAGCTTCAGTAAGCCGTCGCTTAACACCTTCGAAAGCTTGTTGTTGTTCCTGGGTCCACCTGAAGTGTTTTCCTTTCCGAAGCAATGAGGTAAGCGGTTGTGTTAGTTGAGCAAAATCGGGTACAAACCTTCGGTACCAAGACACAATACCCAGGAATCGTCGCACCTCACGCGCATTTGTTGGCGGCTTCAACTCCATTATAGCTAGCACCTTGTCGGGGTCGGTATGGATGCCATTCTCGCTCACTACGTGACCCAGGTATTTTATTTCCTTACGGAAAAACTCGCTTTTGTCTAAATTAATGCGTAACTTTGCTGCACGAAGTCGACGTAGAACTTCTCTCAAATGCTCCATGTGTTCCTCCAACGTACTGCCTATGACAACAATGTCATCCAAGTACGCGAATGCGTGGGGCTCCAGGTCTGGACCAATGACACGATCGAGTGTTCTCTGGAAAGTCGCAGGAGCAGAATGTAGCCCGAAGGGCATAACTTTCCACTGAAATAGGCCGCGGCCTGGCACGGTGAATGCAGTATACGCTTTGCTTTTGGATTCCATCGGTATCTGCCAATACCCGTTCTTCAGGTCTATCGTGCTGATGTACTTGGAATGTCTTAGTCTTTCAAGAATGTGATGGATTCTTGGAAGGGGGTATGCATCGGGAATGGATTGAGCATTAAGTTGACGGTAATCCACGCATAGACGCCAGTCGCCGGTCTTCTTCTTAACTAGCACTATGGGTGCGCTGTACGGGCTTGACGACGGCTCTATGCATCCCTTCTTTAAGAGATCATTGATTTCATTGTTTATGATCTCCTGCATCGCCGGGTTACGGGGATAATAGCGCTGCTTTATGGGCCTTTCATCGCGCATCACTATCTTGTGTTCGGCTAAATCTGTCACGCCTTGTGCCCCTTCTAAACTGGTGAGTTCAGTTTCTAAAAATGTCCGTATCTTATCTTCCTCGGTCGGTTCTTGTGCTACGTCAACAAGGCCGGCTCGCAGATTCTTCGGTGATTTCTTCGTGAGGCCGAGTTTTAGAACTACTCCTGCACAGTCGATGGTTGCCTTTACTGCAATCAGGAAGTCTAGCCCAAGGATGAGATCGTCGATAACTGTCGGGAGGATCAGGATCTCTAACGCTACCACCTCGCTTCCAAATGAAACCATTGTTTTAACCGCCTCTGCGCATGTTTCAACCTGGCCGTTTGCCATGTCCACCCGGATGTCTGTTGAAATTATTTCACCCGAAGCTTCTTCGCACAGTCTCTTCGCGAAATGCTCGCTAATAAAACTACGGCCAGCCCCTGTGTCAATGGTTGCATACATCAAACAATTTCCAAGGCCCACCGTTGCGACAATGCGTCGATCTCTGAAGCATAACTCCTTTACTGATTGTGAGGCTTTGGATTCGCCGTCTCCGTGGTGCCTCGCTGCCGGCGGAGACTCGATTCGTTTCCCTGGTTCTTTTGGCAACACTCCACTGTCAATGTATTCTTTCTGCCACATTTCCTGCAGAAGCTAAGCGGAGGATTCTGACAGCCCCTTTTGACGTGTCCGCTCTGGCCGCAACGCCAACAGGCTTTTTCCACATCAACACGAGCGGACTCTTTAGCGTCTATCAGCTGTCTGTGTTGTACCACTGGCTTGCTTGTTTTCTTTTCACTTCCATCGTCGGCAAAGCTCAGGTTTTCGAAATCTCCTACAAGGTCGAGCAGTTCTGACAGCGTCGTAAATTCATTCCGTTTTACATAAAGTTGTACGTCTCTGCTACTGTTACGATATATCCTTTCCAATTGTTGTTGCGGACTGATTTCTGTATGTCGCATAAGACCTTGAATAACGAGGACATAGTCCCTAAACGGTTCTCCACTTTTCTGATGGCGCTGGCGTACCTCATCTTCTAATCTCTCGAAATAACGAGGGGGTAGAAAGAACTTCTGAAAATCTGTCTTGAATAGGCTCCAACTCTCCCAACGACAATTATTGCTGCGGTACCATTGTAGCGCTCTGTCTTGCAGTAATTCGGGCATCGCGCGAGATAACATATCCGGGTTGATACCATATGAATCCATCAACTCTTCTACTCTTTCGATGAAAGTCAAAGGGTTCCCGTTTCCATTGTATCGTACACCCCATTTACGTACGCGATCCATCATCGCCACGGACGAAGCCGTTGTGTCGTTTTGTTGTATACCTGCGGGACCAGCTGGTGTTGTTTGCACAAATTGTGCCGCCATGGACGTCTGCTTATGAAGTATAGGCGTGAGTACCTTTTCTTCAGTTTCTTTAGCCGCGGTTGATTGAATATTCTGCATTGAATCAGTTGGGATCTGCAGACTTATGGGCTCTGAAACTCCAGTTACTGGGGAGTTTTCCCTCCAGTGTTTGCTTTCCAACTCTTCCAGACGTCGAACAATCGTTGGATTGTGATCCCCTTGTGCTATGAATGAGCTTATCCGTCTACGAAGGTCTTCGACTGTGCCACCGGCTTCTATGCCGAATTCAATGGCGTATTCTTTTAGCTCATCCTTGTGCAAGTGACGTACCCACGAAACACGTACCATTTTGCCTTCTCAGTCTCAATTTTTATTCTCTTATTTGGTCTTAATTCACGCTTATGGTCTTACAACTTCCAATCTTCTTTTACAGTTATTAATCTTTGTCTTCTTGCTCGTTTTTCAACAACGTTTTATTACTTTAGTAGGCAAGTAATCGAAGCGATGATTCCGACATTCAGTTCATAAATCTTTGTAGTCTTAGAGCGTCCCTGCTCGGGCGCCATGTAACGAAGTTCCGCGTGCCGGTCTATAGCCGAGGTATCCTCAGCGAGTAAACCAGGGTCGTCACAAAATTTATTTGTTGTAGACACTCTAAGTTTATTGTGTTAAGTTTTCTTTTATTATTTTTAAGATCTACAGAAGTATTACAGAAGTATTCTATCCTAATTGACCAGAAGAAGGATTTCTTGTATATCGCTTGTTAGGCTAATTGTCCAACAACGGTATAGATATTGACGATTTCTTTATACGCTGAGGAACGATAGTGTCCGTGGCGACGCAATGCGATGTACAATCTTGTTCTTCTGACTTCTCTACCGACCTCTTATTCTTGTGACTTGCAGTAGACTGATGAATGCCGATATCTCTTTAACTTCATTCGGAATCGGACATGTATGCCGAAATGCTTGCGACGACTTGTGCAAAATGACGACGGTGATATCGGTATCTCTTTAACTCTGTGAGCAATCGGACCCAAGTGCTGCCGATATGCTCATACCCAAATGACGATGCTGATACCGATATCTCTTTAACCTCGTACGCAATTGAAATCTTCAATGAAAATGGCGACTGGTTTCAACGTTGACCACGACCAGCTCGGTGATGTGACAATGGTTGAACTCCCCTTCGTTTATGACCAAAGTGAAAGGGAAAAAAAAAAACGTGCGACTTTCCGTAGATCGGATCTAAAACAAAACTTTACCCCAGTAAGTCATTGGAATTGCTGTCCCAATTAACCCAAAGTAATAGGTGCCCGATCGGTAAGATCGTGAACACCTCTTTTATCTGTGCCCGATCAGTAAGATCGCGAACACAGTCATTTATTGGTGCCCGATCAGTAAGATCGTGAACCCCAGTGCCCGATCAGTAAGATCGCGAACACTTTTAAATTTTCACAGCAATTCCCCAACCGAATTTATTTATGTCTCACTTGACTTAATCGAACTAATTTCACTAAGCACGTTGTTCCCTCACCTTCCTATACTTCGTTCGCCGTGTATTCTCTTTCTCTCTGCTCGTGTTGCTGCTTATACCGCGTCGTCGCTCTGTCACCAATCTATCAACTCCTGCCTTCCGTAAACACGTCTGCTTGCTTTGCTGGTCCGAACTCAAGTCCCGAGGCAATAGTCATCTACTCTCATAGCCTCTGCTCACGCTATTACTTTCTCTGGCTCTGTGGCAGTCATATGTTACTCTCTCATGCGTGTACTCTCTCGCAAATAAGAGATGCTCACCCAGCAACTGGTTTGCTCACTCGCCTGTATGAGCGTATGCCTTATATTGGTGTGTGTGTGTGTGTGTGGTTTATGTTGAAATGCCTACTCTTCTCCTGGTCATATACTTAAAATTATTATTTACAAAACATATACTAAGGCAACTTATAATTATGTATGCTATCGAGAATTTATTCATATTTATTATTAAAAAGAAAGGAAAAAAAAAGATAATTCAAAATGTATTCATTACAAGTTCAAAAAAAAAAGTAAAAGTAATAAAGTTCTTTAATAATACAGTAAATAGTTAAATGCAAAAATGTATGTTCAGATTTATTGTATTATAAAATAAAAGAGAAATCTGGGCGTCACAAGACATTCCAGCGAAGTTTAAATATCTTTCAATATTTTTAGTCGTATGTTTTCAGAAATAATCGGATAGTTTAAAGAAATAAACAACCTCCAACATATTATGAAATATTTAATAGCACTTTTTAGCATTTTTATTAGAAACTGCCTAATGGCCATATCAATAATTTTACTTCCACTTTCATTTCCAACCACTTTAATTTTTATTCCTATTCTTTCATTCTCGAGAAAATACACTGTAATGTCAAAACCAATTGCAACTTCCTTAGCGAATCGTCGCAATCTTTATACGCAAAACTTCTATTCCTCTCTCTCATCGTCTTTATATTTAATTGGTTTAAAATCATCTTCAAAATCCTCGTTAATTTCCAGAATGGCGATCACTTCACACTCGATCAATCAAATCGATTATATCCTGATAACTGATAGATCAATCAAACGGTTGATCGATCGATCGATCGATAAATTTGGGTTGTCTGTTTTAATGAATAATTAAAATAATAACTTAGTAAGTGTTCTAACTGAATGTAATGCGAGTGCATCTCTCTCTGTATATATATAGATGTGCATATATGTGTGTGCGTGTGTTTGTGAACGATGTTAATACAAAAACTAACCTCAATTTAATTGCATTAATTTTTCTTCTACATTTTAATAACACTTTCACTTGCTCAGCACTTCCACTTTCACCTCTTCCTCTTCTTCTTTAGTTTAATTACACATTATTTATAATTGTAAGCCGTTATAATCGCTATTTGTTAAGCCGAACGTTTAAAAGTTTTTATAATAATATCGATGTAGCTTTTCCTGCTGCACGATTTCTTAAGTATTTTTCTTTTTTATTTGTTTTTTTTTTGTAACTTAGAAATTCATTTGCTAAATTTTCGCATTTTCTCCCTCTTGTAAATTTAATCCAACAACTCTTTAAAATTTTTGTAAAATGATTCATTCGTTCGTTGACAAAATAGAAAATAACCAGAAACTAATAAAATAACTTCCTTTTGTCTTTTCTCCTTCCTTTATTTACTTAGCATTTTCGTTTCTTACACCTCACAAACATCGCAAACAGTGAGCCTTCAGAATCACAGTACGTGGATATTCGGAAGGATTTCAGATCGTTTTGGAACATGCCAAATTGTGTGGGGCAATCGATGGGAAACATGTTGCGATTTCATGCCCCAAAAATTCAGGAAGCACATATTTCAACTATAAAACCATTTATAGCATTGTCCTTATGGCGACGTGTGACGCGATGTGCCCCTTTACTTCCATACATGAAGGGAGTTGTGGAAGCCAAAGCGATGGAGGTAATATTTATAATATTATTGCAATAACATCTTATAATATAATTTTCATTAGGGATTCTACGAAATTCACAATTTGGAATTTACCTTATTCGAGGCAATCTCTCATTACTTCCAGATGGTCCACAGTTGCCCGGCTCTACTGAACACTTTCCCCCCTTATTTTGTGGATAATGCGGCGTTTTCATTAAGGACAAACTTGATGCGACCATATCCAGATCACATCCAACACATTTGCCTTCAATTAAGGATGTTTTTAATTACAGGCCCTAGAGAGCACGCCGCACCATCGAAAACAGCTTTGGCATCCTAACCTCACGGTGGCGCATTTAGAGGACCGTAATTGAGTACCGCCCAGATAATGCAGAGGAGATAGTACTCGGCTGCGTGGTCCTCCATAATTTCGTTATGCTTAATGACAGCGGTCGATGGTATTTTGCGGAGAACTACGCCGATTATGAAAAGGCTAATCATGAATTGCAAACGGGCAACTGGCAGTCAGAACTCAACGGCATCGGTGGATCACTGCATTCCATACGTTGTGTTGACCGAAACTCATCAGCGACGACTTTTCACCCCAGGGATGCCTTGGCTCACTACATTGTCAACGACGGAGTTGTCTCATTTCAGTAGAGAGGGGCAGATAAAAGGAAACAAATTTTATAAGTAAAGATTTAATAAAAAAATCGTAGTAACATTTTATAGTCTTTCTTATTGGAAACAAACAATATAATCATCTATTCATTTGTCCATTATTAAAGGATTAGTTGGGAAAAAGTAGTGAATTTTCAATCATAGAAATTGCCAATATTCCAATTGAATTTCCATGGCCAAATTGGTAAGCCGCCGCATGGCTACCGCTTGCTTTCTGGGGCATTTCAAATTGATTACCATGTTGGCAATCATATCGCTAAATGCGTAAATGCGTTTTTCTTTTGGCACACTCGGCCTCGTACATTTTCACAGCTCCTTTGATGGCGCTCTCCACCTCATGCTGCCGTTTTCTGCTGCTCTTCGCAGAATTACTGGAAGGCGTAGGTGAATGCGATGATGCTATCGACGGAATTGGTGTCGATGGTGAGGTAGTTAGTGACGGGGATAAGGAAACTGGTGGTGGGGAGAAGCGAATTGGTGAGACGGAGAAGGGGAAAACTGCTGCACGGTGAGGACGTGTTGAAGGAAAGTAAGGCTGTATGTGGCGCTGTCACATATCGAGTGATGTTAGTGCCGGAAGTCGTAGAGACAACATGGAAATCGGAATAAAATTTTCCGAACAACGCAATCTTTAAAAAAAGATTTATGTGAAATTAATTGCTTGAGAAAACTTACAATCTTGGTGTTATAAGTGGCTCGAGAAAGCTCATGGTATAAAATAGAATCCAAATCTCGTTAGGGTTCAGTGTTCCGCTGCCTGATAGTAGGTCAAATTTTTTCGAGCCGCAAATATTTCTCCCGTAGCGACGTCCGCACTCTCCAGCAATTGTCGACTACAGAAAAAATCGTCATCACGATTCAATAAAAAAAAACAGGACGCACAGCTTTCCTGAAGCTCCCATTTGGAGATACCCACGCCCATGTCTTTCTGCCTTTCCGAAGTCAATCTATATGATGGCGTTTTTTGTTGTTGTATAGAGCGGGGTTACTCCTGGACCTAGTTAATAAATTTTTCCTCATCCATATTATTCAAATAACAAATATTTATGTCTTCTACTGAAGATTTTATGAAAAATGTTCAAATTGGTGTCAGATTGTGTTCCATGCAAAAAGTCTCAATCACGAACAATCCCTGGAACCTTTATTAAGCCAAAGAACAACTTTTTTAAGATATGACTACATTGCACCATTAGAATTTGAAGAGATGAGATGTGGCAACACGATTGAATTGTCAATTGACGCTACTTATGAAAATATCAAAATCGGTTTGATATTTGGCTAAAGTTCAGGTCAAGTGTCGTGTTTTGTTCAACGCACACACAAACGTCATATAATGATAGCGTATAAGTAGCCCTTAGGGCACCATTATCAGGCCATTAGGACGCTGGCGAATGCGGGTCGCGTATTTGTTTGTTTTTGGTCGGGAATTTGCTTATTTTTTTCTTCGTTTGGTTTATTGTTAGCTCGCGTCAATGCTTGATCGTTTACCACGATTCCGTTAAATCGAACAAGTCAGAAATATATTAAGTCAGGAAAACTTAAAAAATCGATTGCTAATTGGACTTAATAAAGGTACATTTCATAAAATAGAATTTAATGAATATTAAACACCAAATAAAATATTTTCACATAAATTAATTTGCATGCAAAAAGGTATATAAGGAATTTCAAAAATAATTCGCTCAGCAGCAGGTATTTAAAATTCATTAAACCACTTTCGCCCCTAGAAATCAGTTAAAAATCTTATGTTCATCCGTTTCAAAATATACCCAGGATAAATTAAGCACAAATTCTCATAGGATTGTCCAATACAAATATAGATTCCGCATTCATCGACTTCGTCCCAGGGTATATGTCTCATATCCTCAAAATATACCAAAAAAAGACATATGGAAAAATCCCACAAGTATATATAACTTAGTAGTTATCATCCACACCCTAACCCTCAACTCTTTGAACATATATACATGCTGGCATGCACGCGAAAAGCATTCAAATTCAGAACCACCTACGCGCACATAAAGCATTGATGCGTCCCAATAACAGTCCAAACGAAAAAACGGGGAGCATAAATAAGCAAATTGCCACACAAATACATGTCCCGCATTCTTCGTCAGTGTTAGGACACTGATGCCTAGTAGGCATGTGAAAAACAAAGCAAACAGTACATCTACATGCACATCTACATCCACAATTAGGGAGAATATTCGGACTGTAGTGATCGTTTCCCCCCTCCCCCTTTTTTTCTCTCCCAATATTTTCGCCCACTTAAAAAGTAAGCGTCCGTTTCCAAGATTGATATGTTGCCGGCTCAGAGATCATCAGAGATCGTTATTCACGAGACCCGAAGTTTTATTCATCTTTCATGATCGTTATTCTCCAGAAACCGAAGTTTTACGATCTTCGGCGATCGAAAAGTTGTGAAAAGAAACATTGTTTTCTTTCCGAAAGATATTTATCATTGAAGATAAATGGCATTCAGAGTGGGAACGATGATGATATTTTCGATCTGGGATGGCAAAATATATTTATATTCTAGAATTGAAAGCAGGCCCGATGAGCCGACGATTGAGAGAGCAGATGTTCTCAGAAGGAGAACACATTTAAGAGATAAGCTCACGTAATAGAGTCTAAACATTAATTTCCAAAGTCGATTTTTGTAAAATTTCTTTTTGAAAATTCACTCACTTAAAACATTTAAAGTAAAAGAATATTTTTCACACTAGTAATTCATTGTCATTGCAATTTTTAAACAAAAACACATGAAATTGAACATTAACACACCGACGTCAACAATTATATTCCGTTTCGCTCCGTCATTACGCTACCACACTAGGCTTGTTTCTGATATGAAGACAGTCTTTTCATTTCTTATCAACTTATATTATCGTACTGCAGTTGTTCATTGTCACGTCGTATAGAGCTGGACAAAACCAACCGAAACCACATTCAGATCTCTGAAAATGTCTACTGAGATTTATTTTTGCATTGCGTCAAAATCAATCTGAAACAGTTTATCTTCATTCGTTAAAGTGCATAAAATAGAATTACAGAAAACATTTACATTACAGTCTTGGGCTCAAATTGTAAATACGTTTGCTCACTTTATCTATTTCTTACATTAATTTACATAAGATCCTGCCCGAACGGATGACTGATAGCAATTCGAGCGATATCTTTTATTGCTTTTTAAAATGTATGCAAAATTGGCCAAAGTGACAATTTGACAAACAGGTGATGACACTTTCTATTGAGACTAAGTTCTTATGGGCACACGCCTATCCTACTCCAATTAAGTCGTCGTTGGTTTTTAAGGCTAGAAATATACTGGAAATCTCTCTCGATGTCTGTCGCGGCGATATGACAAAAGAGCGCAGGATCTTATGGGGATTAAGAAAAAATAAATCCGTAATCTAAGCATTGTCGATTATCATTTGTGACTCCACAATTACCCCGCGCTTCAACATCGACATAAAATACAGCCTTCATTCTTTTATTTTTGTTATTAAACAAAAATAACAAATTTATATAAAGGAAAATAGATTGGTTGAATTTGCGGAATATGTCTAGAAGAGATAAGATCGGAAGCTTTTTTCTCACCAAAAAAATATATGTAAAATATGTAATATATGGCAAGCTTTGAAAAAGTTCTAAAGTAATATTCACGATTTCTCTTAATATTCATTTTATAATACCTTACCTAAATTTTTTCCTTCAAAAGTTTGTTGTATTAAACTGCTTGTGGGCCATATTGAACTATGTGATATCATACCACGAACCATTGGATATCTAGCGGTAAGAACTTTAATACTCTGCACCAATTGGACCATTAGAGGGAAGATCCGGTCATTTAATTCGATTTTTCTTATCTGAATTTTGTAAAACGAAGGAACGATGGTATATATTCATTCCCTCAATAAATTTGTTTCTGCGATATATTAATCTATGCCCTTGATACAATACCTCACTGCTTTATCGAATCAAAATTAGTCTTCTCCAACAAGTATGCCCGTATGAAAATGAAGCGTTTAATTAAATTTCACAGCCTATGTTTATGTGATTAGAAAGAAGTTTGTAAAGCAGAGGCGCACTTCGTATTAAATTCGGGTGCAACCAATTTGTGCATTCCTTTAGAAGATTTTCCCTGATAAAATTCCAGAGCTTATGCCAGAAGGATAATTGATATATCATGCTAGCCAATAAAGGAGTCAAAGAGGCGAAACCAGTAGTATATTTTTAAAGTAATTAGAATTTGTATAACCCAACGGGTTCCAGAACCTGTTTCAGTAAAATACGTGAGTGTGCTCGGTAGTTGTTAAAGCATTACGTTAAAATATAATTCGCTATAAAAGCTTGTATCCTTACAATTTGTTCACAATATGTTTGTTTCGTTGTTATTGACACATTTAGAAATGAAAATGTGGCAAACTAGTTTACTAATCTGTCTGGTTTTAAGTCCAATTATTTCGAGTACCTTTACTGACGGAGTAAAGTCCTTGCATCAAGTTGTGAATGGCACGCATGCGAGCGATAGTGAATTTCCTTTTATCGTAAGTTCAGACTTAAAACTGTTCCTTTTTTAAAATTTGTCTCCTTAATTAACCTCATTTGTAAGCTATATATCGTGTTTCTTAATTTTTTAAATTATATATAAAAATTTTACCTAGAATTCAAAGATTGGCATTTAATTTTAAAGGGCTAAAAAGGTTTGGAATTGTATCTTCTTGTGAGATTGTGGATGATAAATAGTAAGATAAATCATTATTTAGTGGCCACGTGTGCATGCTGAATACCCAAAGTATGGATGGGCTATCGGTTAGTTCTCTTTTGTAAATGCTATAAAAATAATTTTGTTCAACATTTTTTAATTAATTTTACTTTACAAATTAAGCCGCTCGATGTATATAGAGATGGCGAAGAGCGTTGGAAACGTAGTGATAGGTTTCCGGCGTTTTAGCCCTTTTTGGTGATACTGCCAATAACATTATTTTTAAGTTTCTGAATCGTTTCTAAAAGCGGCTTTAAATCACATCAACAAAATGGATTTTTTTTAAAAGATTGAGAACTTACAAGGAGTATATTGTGTAAACTTTCTGGAATTGAATGCCATGAGGAAGGAAATATTTACTGCTGGAGGGCACTTTACATAATTTTGTAATGATAAAACCATAAAAACTTTATTTTATACACTACTAAATTTAAATACTACTTAATTTTGAAATCAAATCGGAAATCTAGGATGGCAAAAAATTGAAGAAGAAAAGGTAGTGTATTAAAGGGTTTCTTACGTTACTGAAATTGTGTAGGAAAGTTAGTGATGGAAAAATACATTACTTTCTTTTTAGGTTTCCCTGCAAAAGGTCCTTACTAATGAACACATTTGTGGTGGCTCGGTATTAAACAGGATTTGGGTTCTCACTGCAGCGCACTGTATCGGGCCCCATCGATACGTCAAAAATCTGAGAATAGAGTTTGGCAACACATTACTTAAGAAAAATGCCAGTTCAAATTTGGTGAACGTCGCGGAAGCTTTTAGGCATGAAAATTTTAGCCTAAAACTCAATTGGAGTTTTGACATTGCTTTATTGAGGTTGGAGCGACCATTAAATTATAGTAAAAATGTGCAGTCTGTGCGATTGCCGTCTGTCTATGAAGAAACTGCCGAAAATACGTCTGCCGTTGCGGCAGGTTGGGGTTATAATGCGGTAAGTTATTAACCCGATCAAATACTGATACGATCAGCTACGACAGGAAGAATGTATTACGTCAGTACCTTCCTTATTTATAGACGAAGGGTGGACGGGTTCAAGATGAACTCCAGAAGGTTACTTTACAAATATTCAGTCACGCTGAATGCAGTAGGCGGCATAAGAAGAAACAAACTGGTCACATTATCTGTGCTGGTTCCCCTAAGGGTGGAAAAGGATTGTGTGGTGGTGATTCTGGTGGTCCGCTTTTAGTTAACGGCGTGCAAGTAGGCGTCACAGCCGCGGGTGTAGTTCCCTGCGCTGTTGGTCCTCTTCCCAGCATTTTTACCAAAGTTTCCGACCACATTCATTGGATACACAAAACAATTTTTGATCGTTTTAGAAAAGAAATTTAATAAAGTATTTTAACTGAGGTTTTCGGTCCAAAATATTTGATTTTATGAATGATATGAATGTTTTACTTTATCAACTCTATTAAAACGTCTGTGCGCATACAGTCATATCTTAGAATATAATCGATTATAGATGTTTTTAACTAATAAATTTGTCAGTTTTTTCGAGAGAATTTAATAAAGATTGTTAAAATATTTTAATTTTCATTCAAATTTTTGTCTCGAGATATTCTTTAGTCTATTAACGTCTTACTCCCTGGTGCAGGCATGAAGCTGATTCCATATTTCCGTTATAAACATCCATAAAAATTATCTCCCGGAAAACGGGAGTGGTCCGCCCACTGGGAATAGAAATCATGACTGTAGGGAAACCAATGAGATAGATAATCGTGTTAAATCGGAAGGGAAGGGTATTCCCTTCTTGGTGGTAAAAGTCAAGAATATCTGCTTACTGCTATGCCTACTTTTATATAAAAACCCAAAAGTGACAGGGTTTTTCACTTTTTTCAGGCTTTCCTAATTGAGTGTCTAGTTTTGAATAGAAAACTTTACAACCCGGACAGTCTTCATTACGATTTTTCATTTACGATTGCACGAAACTTAAGATGTTTTCGTCCGAGTTGAGATTTTATAAAATGAGACAAAAACAGTTTTTTGTTTAGCTTTTATTTGAACCTTTTTTACATTTCATAACTCTATGAGTTTCAGAATGAACGGATTTAATTAAAAAAGTCATGAATAATTTCAAAATTGCTTCAGTACGTAACTAATTGACGTATCTGTTAACTAACATATTTTCTACAACCTTTTTAAAATATTTTGCGTGAAGTAAACAGCGAAAGAAGTGGTTAAAATTTGGCTCTCTTGGCAAATAGGCTCTAACGTCGTCCGTAGGTAACATTCAAGGTACGTAACACTTCAACGTAAGGACCACGCCTGATTTTGGACGGATCTATCCAACAGAGCCATTCTTAATTAATTTAGTTGTCACAAGTGTCCTTGCTGTTGGCTAAAGAGTACATGACATGTTTTATTCTGTTTCGTATTATATGCTGCGCCTCGCGCCTTTTATTCGTGGAAGTACAAACCTCCAACGTAACGAACATTTACGAACGCAAATTTCAGGGGATTTCCGGCAAAACCGTATTGTCGAATTAAAATATCGAAATTTAATAAATTAGTTAAAACGTTAAGAGAAAGGATGAACAACACTGTTCCTGAATGTTCTTAAATATCTTCTACGATTCTATGGGTTGGAAATTGCCGAACAGCTTATTATATTTCCCCAAATTGATATTCAGTCTTTAAAAAAACATCCTAAAAGTCACTAGTTATACTTAAGACCGTATCAAAATCTTGTTTTCGGGGAACAGTATGAGCCTATTTCGGATGCAGCAAACGGATGTAGTCCAATGTTGGAGATTCTAGATAACTACTGTTGCGAATATTATTATTTATTAACGCCAATTAACTTAGATTGACGTTTCCAATTTACAATTGAAATAAATTCTTTAATTAGGTGAAGGGAATACGTGTGAAGAAAATATTTGTATCCTTGAGGAGAGTTGCTCAACTTTAGTGAGTGCTCATGATTCAGAGTGAATAAACTATTTGAAAAATAGCCATATTTTGCAATTACCATTAAACTAATTAACTAATTGCGTCAACTTTGTAACGAATTCCATAAATCTATAAAATAGAACAAATATTTAAAATAGTTTTTTTTTAATTTTGACCAGTAGTAATCATATTAGCGTAGTTGGTATTAGCTGATCGCGATAATGTTATTTCTAAAGACAACAGTTTTCTAACAGACAACGTAATTACTATCAGACCGGAGATAATGAGATAGGATACTCGGTGCTCTAGATTAAAAATTCGTTATAATGGCCGTTTCCGATGGTCTGCTGAATACACACGTATACAACGTGTGCGAACTCGTCCGTTTTTGTTGATATTTGGGGCGCACTCACATAGAGTACATTTGTCGCGAGACATTGAACTATTCATTTATTTGTCCCGGATACCGCTCACGGGGGGGGAGGGGAAATTGGAATGTAGGTTGTATCCCCACGTTTGATTTTTCAATAAGACTGATTACTACATTTTTCTATCTTTATATACTTTTTTGCTAAATGGTAGCCTTGTCAATACTTTTGAGCATTATTTGATTACATTTCAATTTGTGGTGTGCGCTATATTGATTATGGAAAATATTGAAGAAATTAAAATTGTGTTCATTTCTGTCGAAACGTACTTGAAGTTTTATAACGACTACTTGCTGCAGCTGTTAGAGTGGTATTTTTTGCCGCGAATCACTACTAGTGCATACCATTTTCCAGTTGTTGTTTTTTGTTTTAGTGGTGGCACATTATTGTTCATTTCTGTTACTCGAATGACTTCACCTGATTTCGCCCCGGTGGAGCAGGTTAACACAATAATTATGACTCCGTCAAACATATTTAGTAGTATATTTTTGTTGCCGTTAGAAATTGTTCTTGTATTTGCACGTTGTTAAGCTCATTCTAGCGATAAAAAAAGCTGAAGATGAAGAAGATTATTCCTTAATCGATAAATAACCGAGTGCCGTGCTTTACGATCTTCATCTTCTTCTCCTACGGGTTCATCGTAGAACTTCTCAAGTAAGATGTTTTTAAATGTCCAAGCCTGAATGTCGAAAATGTTGGCATAAAATTCTACTAAATATAAAAAAGCAAGAATAAAATCAGTCACGGTGAAAACGTTTGTAACGTCAACAAAATAACAATTACAATAAAGAGAGGACGGAGAAAAGGGAAATTTTAATTAGGAAGAAATTAATTATTTCAAAATTGTTTCAAAAGACCTCCTATAGTGTTTTTTTCGTTATCATTCTCATTATACACGTTATACTTCCACTCGCCTGCCCTTTATTTAAATTTTCAGCATCACATTCATCTACATCCTTGTTGTATCACGTCGACAGCAGAGCCACTATCCAGATCCACATCCTTGATCTTCGCCTGTATGAGCAGCTGTTGCTGTCTCTCTCTATTCACTTGAGGGTATTTGCTCAATTCGTGGTGGCTGGCCATCGCGACAAGAGCAAATGACTTTAGTTCAGAAAAAGGGAAAAGAAGAAAATCGATTACTTACAGTCAGGTACTCTCCAAGGGAAAGTTCTTATTCTTCCCATTCTATAGTGGCCCATACAACCCCTCTTGGTTTTCCTCCTCCATTTAATCAAACTATACTTAAAACTGCCCCAACAATTCTTGAGAAAAAGCAGTAATTTTCTTTGGATTTCGCATTTAATTACCATTACTTCGATTCAATGACCAGTATCATAATTTTTATTACTATTCACATCATCACCTTATTCATCGATCAGAAAAAATCTTCATTTTCATCAACATCTCTTTTAATGAAGAAAGAGTTTACTTTCACAAAGGAAATGAAAGAATTGTGTATTATATCAATTAATTCTTTTTATATTTTTCAAATTAAATTCTTTTGTCAAACAAGCAATCAATTCAAAGCAGCAAAAGAATCTGCTGCTTTAGGGAACTCTGAAATAATCCCGTATATCAATTTTTTAAACGAAAAAAATCCTTCCACCCTTTCAACTCTCGAGCATATAATAAAATATTTTATTTCTTCAACTAAAGAAATGAAAATGTTCGTGATTATTATTAATTTTAATTGATTTTAAGGATCTTCACGTGATGAAACGCGAGTGAATAATTGACTCTTAAAGCGTTCAATCGCAAGCAATGCTTTCCTTTAATTATTTTTATAGAATATAATTTCGTTTAAGCCCTCATCTTGTCAATGAGGACCAAACTGAGGCGACGACTTGAATGCGTTTTCAATGCGTTTTGCCACGTGCGTACTTCGAAAATACGCACGACAAAGTCGTGAATAAAAAGCCCCTTTACCAAAGGGTAAAAAAATTAAATCTACCCGAGTCAAAGTAAGGAGCTACATAACATACTATTAATAAATACAGAAGAAAGGGGT
Organism: Physocephala rufipes; assembly: GCA_963966595.1. Lineage (NCBI taxonomy): Eukaryota > Metazoa > Arthropoda > Insecta > Diptera > Conopidae > Physocephala > Physocephala rufipes. The sequence goes on from OZ016504.1 coordinate 21,120,137, forward strand.
AAGGAGGAAGGAAAATGAAATACTTAGTAAAATTTTTGGATTGTAGAAAAAGAATTGTAGCGCGGATTAAAGACGTGTGTTACAGAAAACGACGGGAGAGAAGGACGGTAACGAATGGAGAGACGGGAACTATGGAGAGACGTGAGATTGCTGAAATTGAAGATTGCTCTCGTTCATAAGTTCTGTTTTCCTCGTTTCTTTCCTCTTGGCAATGGTTTTCATGCCGCTGGTAAAATGTATACCACGTTATGAGATGTGGGTTCTATTAGTCCCAAACCATTGCATTTTTAATAGTGTTGGGAGCTGTCGATTGATTTCAACTATCGATAGTTAGTTACTGAATGATTTTAGCTATCGAATGAGTTTTTCGTTCTTCCATTTATTCATTCACTCGGCCTATTCTAGTTCATGTTAAGCGGTTGTACATAACCAACTAACTCGTTGCTCTCGGTCATCAAAACAAACGCAGCCATAAGTGCTTGTACGTCAATTCAACAATTGCTCGGATTAACATGTTTTATGAAATAAAATGTTTTATGAAATAAAATATCGGCGGATTATATAAATATATTTTCTATTTATATTTAAATTATTATATTTACTTTTATAACCAGCCTGTAATGACAGAGAACATTCATTTCAACGCTCATTTTTTATGAAACAGTTATAATTGAGGCGTAGGCGTGGCAGTTTTCTGATTCCACCCATTTTCAACACCACCCATCATATGATGACAGGTAATATTTGTGCCAAATTTCATGGCAATATCTCTATTCTTACGCATGAACGCCTGTACGAATTTGTTCTAGTGGGCGGACCACCCCCATTTTTTGGATTATATTTTCAAATGAGGTAATATACTCGGATATACAATTTCACCTTTAAATTTGTACTCAGAGTTGAGAAATTGAGCTCTAAACGCGATTTAATTTTCGATACCAACCAGCCTATTGCAACACGAAACATTCATACCAAACTCATCGACTCAGGGGATCATTCTGAGCCAGAATATATATACTTTTCTATATCTATTGTAGCTCCTTCACTTCGTTACAAACTTAGTATAAACGTTAATATATCCTTTTTCCCTTTTTTAAAGGAAATAGGATATAAAAAGTATAATAATATGGGTTTAATTTGGTTTGTTTTAACATTCTTTTCAATTTTGATCAATTTTTTTCATATTCTTTTTTATTAATTTAAACATTATTCCCATTTATGATAATGACGTCGTTATGATAATGACGTCGATGTGATGTGACTGTCAATTCACGTTTTTTTAAAAAAGTAACGAGTTTAATGTCAAGACACATCTATCGTCTCGCATGAGGCAGGTTTTGTAGCTGATTTGTGACACACTGTCAACCAGAAATGATCGCCTTCAGGGAGATTAGTAGTAAAATATTAGAGCGGCAGAGACATGTTGGAAGTAACTAATATATAATTTTCTTCAATAATTGGCTTACTTCCAATTGCAGTTTTTAGTCATTTCAAATATTCTTTAGGGAATTGCCTCAAAACAAACCAAAATTCTTTATCGAAACAACGGTCTGTCTCAACGATATAATTGATCAATCAATGGTTGTGGCGTGTGAGCAGGTTTTGTAATTATCGGGATATATTTATTGGGATTTGATTGGACGGACCAGATCAGTCCGTTCATTAAAAAGCAAATTCCTGAAATATTGGTAAATATTCTTAATTGATAAAATGAGTCAATATTCCAAGAAATTTAAACAAACCGTAATTAAATCGTTTATTTCCTTTGCAGACGGGCACGTAATATTGTCAACAATTATTGACTTTATCGCTCCGGTTTTTGTTATTTTTTTGTTGTTATTTCATTCTTAATGAATTTATTGAATGAATGAATGTCAACATTTTGCGATCAAAAATATACGAATTGTATCATTTTCTCATTCTTTACCTTTTTGTTGACATTACTTTTTTTGCGTATTTTGTCGACAACTATTGCTAAGTAATTGCAACAACAACATCACAAATATCAATAATAAGAAAAAATGCAATAAGCAAGATTCTGACGCTTCTTTTATCTTCAGATTTCACGTCCAGTCTTACTTAGAGAATTTTGTGTTAGGAATGGATTCAATTAGTCCCTGACGGTTGACTCTCTGATGGCTGCTAATGCTGATTTTTACTGTTGTTGTTCTTGATGTTTATTGTTAATGATATTGTTCTTTTTAGCAATTCCGGTTTTTATCGAATTTTTCTTATTCCTACGTGTCGAATTGCAAATAATGTCCAAACGAAGCGTGTTTAATTGCAATTACTCAATTCCTATTTTGGTACTTTTTTCTTTAGTATATATTATAATGAGCCAATCCATTGAAATCAGTCAAAGTTGTCACGGCCAAGGTTTCTTTATTGAAAAATAATAATAATGAAAAATAATAGAAATATAATTTTAAAATTCATAATGAATCTTCCGTTCTAATCAGAGTGCGGAATTGCTCGCTCATGAGCTGCTCAGCTCACGAGCGCGAGCCGACTGACATTTTTCATAGGCTCACAGCTCACGAGCAAGAGCCAATCAAACTTTTGTTCAGCTCACGCTCATGAGCTGTGAGCAAATCAGATAGCTCGGGCTCGTGAGCGATGAGCCGAAGAAAAACTTCACTGTAGAAACAGAATCACTGCAGATGTGCAGCTGAATCTCTCTCCAGCTGCGCATTTAAACACAATGAGCTGCACAACAGCTGCAGCTGTTGTTGTAGCGTCGTTAGTCCAAAGCAGAACGAAATTCTCGGATCGATTGGCCTGCCACGGTCAAAACTGTAGCCAAATGATCCTCCAACACTCTTCGCTTTTTGGCCACTCATCGCTTTGAGTATTTTCTCCAAATTGCTCTGCATTTTAGAATTTTGGTTTTAGTTTAATTTTTTCTTTTTCGTTTTCTTTTATTTGTCAAAAACATATGTTTTTGACTCTCAGCACTCAATGAATATTAAGGGATTTTCAGTAAAAGGTAGGCACTACTCTTTTGGGATAAAGAGCCGTAAGCACTGCAGCTGAGAGAAAAAATGAATCGATTCTATTTCAGCTGCGCAGCTGTGCAGCTGTGAAGCTCCATAAGCTTATGTGTAAATTTTGAGCTGAGCTGCACAGCTGCAGTGATTCTGTTTCTACAGTCAGTCAGCTCGCGATCGTGAGCTGAGCAACAGCGTCCAGCTCACAACTCAGAGCGTGAGCTGAAAGTGCAGCTCATGAGCGCTCGTGAGCAGACTGAAGAAATATGTATGGATTGGTAAGCGTTGATATGCAAAATAGCAATTAGTTAAATGTGGGCGCTGGCAAGTGGTTGGTGATAACCTAAGTGTTCACAAAAGGGTTTTTTAGCCAAATTTTTTTATTGCGCCAATGGATATCAAAGGTAATGAAACAGATTTGGAACATGGTGGGAGGTGGGCGTGGACACTAAGAAGGGGCGTAAGACCACGCCCACTTCAGACCATCTTCCAAATCCGTTTTGCGATATTTGCTATCGATTAGCGCAAAGTAATTTTTTTGTAAAAAAGCCCCTTTTTGGTGTCCACACCCACCTCCCACCATGTTCCAAATCTGTTTCATTACCTTTGATATCCATTGGCCCAATAAAAAAAATTTGGCTAAAAACCCTTTTGTGAACACTTAGGTTATCACCAATCACTTCCCAGCGCCCACATTTAACTAATTGCTATTTTGTATATCAACGCTTACCAATGCATACATATTTCTTCAGTCTGCTCTGAGCTGTGAGCTGGACGATGTTGCTCAGCTCGAGAGCGCGAGCTGACTGAAGTTTTTCTTCGGCTCACCGCTCACGAGCGCGAGCTATCTGATTTGCTCACAGCTAATGAGCGTGAGCAGAAAAAAAATTTGGTTGGCTCTCGCTCGTGAGCTGCGAGCTATCTGAAATTGCTTAGCTCGCTCATGAGCGAGCGCGTGCTGAAATGAGCTGCTCGCTCGTGAGCAATTCCGCACTCTGGTTCTAATTAAAAAATTTGAGTTTTTGAAATTTATTTTAAAATAACATTCATAGCCTTCATTGTATTTGTAATATTAAATTAAACAGAAAAATCTTGGAACTATAATCGCTTGAATAATTTTGAAAAAGGAACAGATTCTCAGTTGTTAAATTAGCGGTATTGTTTCCCTTTCTGCAAAGGTGAAATATTTATTTCAATTAGTTTTTGTACAACAATTCTTCAAGCCTCGCATCGCTCTAAAGGTCAAATTGTGAATATATTTCCGAGAACAAAGGCTCAGGCTTTAATTAGTGTTCGTATATTCAGAAACGTCTTCACACGTTCTGCTAATTTGTTCGAATTGTTTGCCCGAGGGTCTCTGCAAAAACCATTGAATCACAAAGAGTTTTTCTTAATCTTTTTTGGCTTCTACTTTGGTTTTACTTCTTATCGCCTTCACTCCGCCAATAAAATAGCAACAAATCCTGCCATTTTGCTCACAATCGTTTGTATTTTAAGGTCTCGATTCTGGATTTTGGCGACCAAGCAGAATGTAAGGCAATAGGAGGAGATTGGTGGTTTTCTATACAATTGCTTCGATAATTTGGTGTCTGAGATCATTTTCATGAGAGGGACTAGGATAACAACTCGGAAACCGACACGATTGTCGATGTTGAAGAACTTTTCATTTTCCCAACGTTTTCGAAATTCCTCGAAATATTGCGATTCGAAGGCTTGAAAGTAGGTGCCCGATTACTGAAACTAGTAAAACCTTTGTTTCTTATCTTTTAAAATTATTACCGTTTTAAAGTTATTGTTAATTAATTATTATTAAGTGGACAAATGAAACTATTGAAAACTATACTAGAGATTTTAGAATATTTTGATCTTTAGTATATTTTGATCTGAATATGTATTCGTTGAGCGTTCCGGCTGCAAAGGAAAGTTTTTCTAAAAAGTAATGTTTTTTCTGTTCTTCAAAAAGTGTATAAGGCTCAGTCAGAAATGATTGAAAACCCATTCTACAATATACATTCCACAGTCATTCCCAAGAATGGATTTCTGTGAAAAACTATGAAATTTTTTTAATAATACTTTTGACCTTAACATTAACAACGAGTTATACCTTTTTTAAAAAATTACAAAATCCCAACCAGGTTACGGCAGAAGCAAAGAAATAGACAAAACAGACCGACTGACAGAAACAAAAAAAGTAGTGACTAGACTTTATCCAGCTATCGTTAGCCAAACATGCGGACGAACAGTCGGCTCACATTGTATTATATAGTTTGTAACACTTAAAAGTGAACGTGTCTTAAATGCCTCACTTGCCGCTTCTGTTGATTTCTAATTTGTTTTTCGTTCCCCTTTTCCCCCGCTTGTTCATGCTCTTTCTTTTAGTTGCCTTTTTTCCTTCCTCATATTTTGTATCAGGGCATGCTTGCGATGTAGTTCCAATGAAGTCGACAGGAGTAGTGTTAGTGACCGAGACAAATTTTGGCAACCTTTCATACGCGGGTCATTAAATTACGCGGGTTTTGGTAACTTCAAGCTCTTCAGTGCGATTTCAGATTTGCTTTGATTTAAAAATGATTTTAATCTGAAGAGATATGATTAAAAGTAATTACTGCAAATACAATTATTATATTCCAGAAAGCCATCTTTGACTTCACCACCTTTCGATTAATCATCATCGTTTAATTTCTTCTTCGGGTATTTTAAGCATAGTGTGTTAAAAAGTTTTGGTAACGCCTTGACGATTGGTCTGGTATGAACTCTTGGTTTCAAAGATTACGATCAAACGCTAATACTTAGTGTACTCATTTAGGGTTCTAAAAGTAAAAGGCAATATCAAAGTATTACGAAATAATTCGTGGAAAATTAAGCTAATTAGCTACAATTTTTTATGAGTTGAAAACGCGGTACCATAAATTAAGTTACTGATTTTTTAATTCTTTCAAAGAAAACACCAAAAAATCGAGTGATATCTGATAATGAGGATCACATTTGATGATCTCGATTGTTTCAAGTCTTTGTTTAGCATGGTCGTATGGATTTCAAAGGTTCTCGTCAAAAGTCACGCAAGTGTATCGCATGACTACTATACTCACCTCTAAAATGACAGCTAAAATGACAACTATGTATATAAATAATACACTAATACACAAATACTACACTGAAAAAATGTAAGGAAGGATTTGCTCTAGGATGTGCTGTCCTTTGACGCTTTTGGTTTAATTCAAATGTCATTTTGGCTTTGGCTTATATAATATTGAATAATATCGTGTAGGAGTGACCACAAGAAGAATTATTAAAGTAATGAAAAAGAATTATTAAAATACAAGGAAAATGTGTTTCATTCAAGTTTCCTAAAATTATTGTTTTCCTTAGAAGTTTAGCACAATTGTCATTAATATTAATTCAATAATCGATGAAATATTAAACTTTAGTTTCGCTTTCCTCGAAGGTATATTTATATAATTTATAAATAGTATGTTTTTGTTTAAATATAGTTATATAATAACTATAATATAGTTTTGTTTGAACTTGATTTTATTTAAAAATTTTAAAAATTTTTACGTGCAAATCGAAAATATTTCGAATATCGTCAATCCTGGAAACACACGCTTGAAACTGAGTCGCAACGTCGAAAGCTGGAACCGTGGAAGATGTTTATGCATTACTAATTAGCGTAAACTTAAATTCAGTAAGTTGCTCTTCGTTAATTTTCAGGAGCGAAGTTATCGGCGCAACACAACGAAGCAACAACATCGTACGTACTTAAATAATAATTTTGCTTCTAATAAATGCTATTTGGTGCTTTCGTGTTTGTTTTAATTTTCTTAAACCAATCATTTCTATTTCCAGACACTTCCCTTCTCTGCCACTCCCTTAGCCACTTCTTCCTTCCACCGTAATACAAATTTTTCAGCAATTAATCAAGACTCAAACAATACAAAAACAATGCTAAAACCATGACTGATGATTATTATTATAATTATGATGGAAACTATGATCATTAGGATGAGTACCGTGATAACAACATCCGCAGCTTAAACAACAACAATTTCTACATGATATATAAATGTTATGAATAATGTATGTAGAATATTCGTGCATAAATTGACTTCGTTGTAACGACGACGCCTTTTGTAATGAAGTCAAGCTAAGTCAAGTTAAGTCAAACCCATTTTGGTTATTATTATTACAATTTTATTTATTACTAGTAGCTCGTGGAGTCATTAATCTATAGGAATGTCACAAAACTAAATTCATGCTTTAAACTCGATTTAACCGAGCAGCATCAGTTTGACTGTTATTGTAACTAGCTTGATCATAATTCATTTCACTAATAAATTCAAGCGAAGGGATCCTGCCGATGATCGTCATGATGAGAGCAAAATGATACAGCGACACATTGGAGTGGACTCTTAAGATAAATTATTTTCAAATTTCTACTTTACGAAAATGTCTATGCAAGATTTTAGAATTAATGTTCGTATAAAAAATTGCACAATATTTCTGATTTTTACTTCGAGCTTTCTGAAGCTGAAAATGAAAAACAAAATGGAATTTTCACTAGTCCATTAATTCAGTCACTTCAGTCGCAATTCATGATTCAATAAAAAAACTCCATTTATAATCGAAATCGCAAAAGTTTAATCAATTATAAATACGCTCCTAAAAACTCCCCCTTACTAAATGCACAGACACAATCACTAAATGTGTCGCTTCATACGGCTCAAACGGTCACAATAAGCATTTGAAGACGAAGAAAAAGAAGGAGGAAATAAGAAAATAAAGAAGATTTGCACAGCTGAACATTTTTCTTTTTAATCAGCTGAAACGAAAGTCTGGGGAAATCAGCTAAAGGTGGTGGGTGTCTGCTATCGGTTGTGGGTGATCAATCGTGGGCTCCTGCTGCATCACGGGAACATTTTATGTTTTCCGTCTAAAGAGAAAACAAACGAAGTAGTTGGTTGCTTTGCAACAAATGAACCCACTGACAATTAAACAAACAGGCAGGAACATGGAGGGAAAAATGAAAGGTCGAAGGAAAGGAGATTTGGTAGTGGTAATTTATTTAATAAGATCTGCGTTTTATTTTCTTCGTGATTTGTCTACGCCTCAACGATCACTAACACTAACAAATAAAAAACAACTTTATATCACGCGCATGCACCGTGAATTAATCCCGTATGGTATACAACACCGTCTCCGATTTGTTATAGCCGGTTTTGTGGATGATCAACCTTTTTGAAGCTTTTTAATATCTTCGGAAATCAAGGTAAAAAAATCTCGATGAAACGATAATCTCCATAGTTTAATAAATACAAAATATTCATAAAGGGGAGAATAGAACAAACCCAAAGCAGGCACCCGTTTTTCGTTCCAAAAAATAAAGGAAAAAATCATTTTCAAAAAACAAAGGAAAAAATAAATTCAACTGATATCGCTTCTGTTGATATGCTGGCAGCTCTCAAAGAGCTTTTTTACCAACATATTCTAGAGTGTGGCAATAATCGCACCAGCCGTGATGACTAATTATTTGTCTAGTCGGATGTTACCCCTTTACATCTTTAGATAGATTTATCCTGCCATTTCATATTTGGTTTTGAGTTTGCCATGCTAACTTTCTGATCTGATATCCACCTTTAAAGTGATAGTGCATATGGCCGACTGTCCCTCCTCTCATATCACTTTGATGTGTTAGTGATTTCATCGAATTGCCATCAGTTGAAATTTAATGAGCTTTATACTTCATTATTTCAATTTGTATTTTTTGTTCGGATATCATGCCAAATCCTTCGTGTCGCTGGGTCGCGCTGTGTCGTATCCATTTTTCTGCTTCTTTTGAAAGTTTCTGCTCGAGTCAATGACGATCGGTCTTTGCCACCACCGGTAGTAAACCGTTTTGACTGTGTTCGTAAAAACTTCATCTACGACAAGACGTAGTTTTTAATTCGACCACAAGAAAAGCTAAAGAAGTGAAATAGTGGCAAGTGCGGGCTATCGACCAAGTTTGTTTACTAATCTTAAATATAAAACTATATATTTCTCTCCAGTTGGGCTCTATTTTGGTTGTATTTTACAATGTTTATGTTATTAGGATTGCTTTGACGGCTTTGTAGAAGTGATTTCAAAAAGTTCTGTATTTTAAAGCTTCAATTTTTTAAGGTTAAAATCTCTGCGCGGAGTAAATGTTTATTGAATAGTTCATATTTATTAATACTTTAGAGTGTTATGAAAATTCTATCCTACACCATGTCGGACCGTTTACTATCATTAGTATTATAAGACTTAATCTGGAGTAACACGAAGGCACGGACGGAACCCTAAAAATTTGTGTTACTTTGCGCTATTGTGATCTTTTAACCAAAATGGTGTTTGCTAAAATATAACTTTTAATTTAATAAAATATTAACTTCAGAAGCATCCATTCAGTTCCTCTACGTGACTCAAGTCAATTAACGAAAATGTTGTAAATCATGTCGTAATGTAAAGTACTGAACCGTAAAACCATTAGTTTATGGTCTAATTTTTAAAACTAAATTTTTAAACTTTTTAGTTTCGATAATTCTACCTCTTTTCTCCCCCGTACCGCCATTCTTCCTAGCATCACCCATAACCACCGCGACCAATTAACGCTACTCAACGTCATTCAAATTGATAAATTTCAAAAATGAAACGTTGAAATGTTGAAACGCCATCGACCCGCGAGGAACGTGAAATGAAGTTGCTGTGTGGCGTTTCATGGATACGCATTTACATTTATCAAGTCATTGGCATGGTAATCATTACCTTCATAGTCAGCATAATCACCAACACCTTTATCATTTCAATCATTATTATTTTGCTCAAACACTAATTATCATTATCACCGTTAGTTCAAATCTAACTCTCAGACATTTATCCATTCATCGTTTTGTTTCATGGCTCTTCGGCTTCTTCTTCTTCCCAACAACAACAACGATGTTCATTTATTGGATCCTTAAATAGCATCATCATTGAGAAGTTGGCGGTATACAAAATTCACCAAACACGGGAGTGTGGGTTATTTGTGGGTAATTTTCTCGAATTTTCGGAGTATTTTTCTTCTTTAATTTAGCAAAAGTTATAGAAGAGAACCCACTGTACCTCGAAACGGATGTCCAGAAGGCGCTATTTTTTGTATTTAAAGATTATTCAGTTTGTCTCCTGATGTCGGTATCACACCCCTCGAATGTACGTCCATTGACGACGACCGGACGCCTTCATCATTTATTGCAGCAGATAATTATCTTTCATAATGATGTTTGAAGAAAATAGTTATGAAGAGGAATAGATGAAACAAAAATTGAATTAATGTGATTCCGTGGAGATTCAACTGCTCGATTTTGATGCACTAATGGCATTGTTGTTGTCGTTAACCAACTGACCAAGCGCTGTCGTTGCGTCATCATCAATTTTTACCAAGCGTCGACAACATCAACCGATTGAACCAAAAAAGGTATCGAGGTATTTTTGATGAAGCAGAAGCACATCTTCGATTACATCTGGCATTTGCAGCTGATTAAGGGATGCCCAATTAGACTAAACGAAAAGTTCAATATCTGACAGACGATTGGACGGATGACCGGAAGACAGATAGACGGATTTCCTTGAGGAATACCAAAGAATTCTTTGGTAAAAAGGAAATATGAGAGGGAGAATTTGTGGATTGACATTTGTGTTGTCGAAGTTTGAAAGTAAGGCAGTGAAAAGCGAAAGTTGATGTTGCAACATGAACGCTTAGTAATAAACGCTCTGTTTGAGAAATTATTAAACGTAATTATTTCGCCAACTAAATAATTTTCGTTTTTACGTTCTTCCTATGTATCTTAATTTGTTCTTAAAATTTAGAAAAAGTTACACAAAGTTAAATAAAATCGAAAAAACCAATGATGAAGGATTGTTCCGCTGATTTACAGCAAAGCACACAAATATTTCTTAATCCTTCTGCTAACAAAATCTCCTTAACTCATTAAAGTCGACGGTTACGAATTAAAGTCCGCGAACAATTTTGGAGATCGTCGGTATGAATTCCAGATCGATGAAATCAAATGAAGAAATTTGAGCTAGAGTTTGAAAAAGTCGTTTCTAGCTGAGTTTTTCGATCAGAATGCAATTTTTCTCGGAACGCTACGTCAGATTTTGAAAAACCTGGCCAGGAGACAAACCTCGCAAATCAAACCTGTGAAAGGATCAAAGAATTATCAGTAGAAGAGTGCTCCAGAAATGAAAAATGAATGGACATTTTCTTAAAAAAACATACCAATTTGTCCAAACAACGAACCTTCTTTAAAAGTTTTAAAAGTTTGACTTCATAGAATTTTATACAAAAGTAGAAAAAGAAGACGAACAAGAAGGAGAATATGGGTTGTGATACCGGTTCGTATTTATACTAAATGCACCTCAAGCAAAAGAATAAAAGCAAAAAGTGTTTGTCGTACATGCTATTGCTGTTCTTGATGATATTCTTGCCGGCTTTGTTCTTGATAGCTCGCGTTATAAAACGAAAACTATGTCAAACAGCTTCGATTATGCCAGTCGCGACTCCTTTCATCTCGGCAATTTGCTGCTCTTCTTCTTCTGTTTACAAAAAGAAGAAGAAACTACAATGTCAGAACCAGACCACTTGCATCAAGAACATCAGCCACAGTAGCGAATAGCAAAAGCACCAGCATTCGCCTCAATATCCTTAGTAAACCAATAAGAGCAACAACACCGACAACATTAATATTAACTACAACAATAATACCATAACACCACCATGTTCCCAGCATTCATCGTGAACATCGTGAACGTCGGAGCAGTAGAAGAGATCGTCGACGATGTTGGGATGGGGAGTGAGAAGTAATCAAAAAAGCAAAGCGAACCAGCAGCACGTTGAGCATTTAATTGACGCAACCACGCCAACCACAAGTTATGAAGTTTGCTTAACTCGTTTTAGCGACAAAGTCAAAGTTGGATCCGGGAGATACTTTCTTCATCGCTGTCAACTATATCGTTCAATTTCAGGTTTATGCGATGCAAACAACCAACGAAGATGCTCAAATAGTATCAAATGGAGACTTGATTGTGTGAAATATAGAATTATTGGATATACATAAAACAGTTTTTAATATATATTTAGTTAATTTTTACATGTTTCAGCCGCAATCTCTCACGCTTGGAGAATTTGTTCACCACGTCTTATGTTATTTTGGTATATTCCTAGCCAGTTTTTGTAGACATTTTTAATCAGCTTTCTCACATTTCTAATCAATTATTCTTTAACCCACTGTTCTTAAAGTTACAAACTCCTTCATGATAAATTTTTGGCCATATTTAGGCCGTCCTTGCTGATATTTGGAAGCTTTTACATGTCGCTCGAGAATTTTAGTCGATTTTTAAATATTTTGATGATAAACAATATGTTATAAAATATGTTACTAAAACAATTTGAAAAAATGTATAATAAATAAAATCTGAATAAACAAAAAGAATTATCTTCTCATAAAATAATCCCTTCCTTCATGCTTTTCCTCCCGCTAAAGCAAATAATTCTCGTTTCAATTAGTTGATACAACTGCTGCTGTAAAATATCTTATAATTATTTAACAAGCGGGGATTGCTGTCTTGTGGTTTACGTGAGCACCTGCCATCGGTGGCTTAATCTCACGGCCGGCCATCCCGCACGGGGTTGCAAGTACGAACTTTGTGAACGTACCTTTTCTCTTATAAGACGACAACCGACGTCCAATTCTCTTTCGGTTTGCCAGGCCGTAGCTTAACTTGTACCTGTGGAAGCCTGGGTCGGACAGGACATTCCTCGCAGGTTACGATCGAGGCACCATCTAAAGCCTCTTCCGGTATATGGCTACCGGCAGTCGAGTTGAAATGGGGTAGGAAGCCTGCCCCCCACGCAACTGTACATGGAGACGATGGTCTCTACCCGCGTGTATTTGGGTATCAACCACAGCCACCACGAAGCTCTCACAATGTGAGAAGCCTACCCACGATGCGCTATCTGCGTGGGCTTTATATTAGCGGGGTTCGAAGAGCCCTTGGTGCGCATCACCCGTGGTACCGCTTTTAAGCCTTCGGTGAGGCCTCGGGACCAGGGTGCATAGTTCATGGCAAGTGTACCCAGCATGCACTCTGGTCACTGCCATTCTGTGCTCCTGCCGCAACGGGACTGGCACCCGATTAACAAGCGGGGAGGGGGAGGGGCTATGTTTGGCGGAAAGAGCATAAAGAACGCCCCAAGAGGCCAAACCAGATGGAATCAAAAGATATCTGTTAAACGCGGCTGCTCGAAATTTCAATACATTTTACTGAAAAATTAAAAAACAAAAATGTTGAATATACAAAACTTTGATGAATCGTACACGAGTTAATGTTTTTATTTAAAAGGAACATTATTATCTTTGGCCTGCAACGATATACGGGTCGCGACAGAGATCGCCAAATGAGGCGACGACATCTTCACCATAGGTGCAAAACAGAAATACAACAGCGTCATCGGCAACAACAACAATTATTTCAAATAATTATGTTGCTTTTGTTTCTCTTTGTACATTGGGTTAGGAGCTGAAATGGATTTCGTGATATTTTATATTTTGCGTAAGTGTCGATCAGATGATATTCATTCAAATTCGCCGCGATTGTCAGCGAGAACATAAAAAATAAGTCAATGGAAAGAAGAACAAACAAGTAAATGAACAAGAAAAATTAAAAAGCGGGGAAAGGGGTCGAGAAAAGGGAGAGTAAGGATATGTAGGATGACAGTACTAAAAAAACTCAAAAATAATAACAAATTATTAACCTTAACCCTTCTTTACTTCATAAACAACTGCAGCTTGCTTGTTGTTGTTGTTATTGTTGTTGTTTAATTTTGTTCCATTGACTATATTTGGCCGCATCACCCCAAGAAACCTTGAACGATTCTTTAAGGCGGTTGCATCATCTGCAACAGTTGAAGGACGACAAAAGCAACACCAACAACAACAACGATTGAATAATTGAAGTTGCTTGACGATCTGAACCGAAGTGGCGACTTGCCACGATCGCGCATGCGATATTGCGACGGTTGGTATCACCGATACTCGCGTGGTTTGTATTATTGCTGTTTTTTTTTTTTGCATTTACCACTTCTTTGCTCTTTAGGTAAATCTACTGTTGTAGCTCTTTTATTTATCTTTGCTCTTCTTATTGTTTTCAGTCACAGTTAAAATTTGCATACAGGATAACCACAGAAGAAGAAGAAGAAAAAGAAGCAGCACTGTGAAGTGGATTTATTATGGATTTATTATTATTACCACGAGCCATAACTCTTTCTAATAATTGTGCGTTGTTGTTTTTTTATTATATTGGTCATCCAATTGATGGAAATATCGCGATCGATGCTACCCAATCAGACGGAATCAATTCTTTCTTTTGATATTGCATCGGCGTCGAAAAGCGTCTGAAGGTTTTAATAATTTAATAAAATTTTAATAAATAAATAAATTTTTCGTATTCGCTTGTGGTTTTAACAAAAATAGTAATTAAGTTATAAACAATAATTTTTTTGTTTTAAGCTTGAAAGAATAAAGACTTGAAAGGCATTTGTTGGCAGAGAAAAAAGGATTTGTACTTAACTAAAGGGAAGCTAATACGAAAACCAATAGAAAAATTGTCGACTGATATTTGCCTGTAGGTCCCTTTTCTCTTTTCTTTCGATACCCTGTTCCCGAAGGATACTACCCATTTGTAACGCATTAAATGAGGCGTGGGAGGTAAGGAAAATTATATGTATTCTGGCTGAGAATCGATTCCGCTCTGGCCGTCTATTTGTCTGCCTCTCTGTCTGGGTAAATCACGATTTCAGGAGAACGAAAAGATGTATCTCATAAAATTTGGGACAAATATTCTCGATTAATTTATGCTGTTTTGTATTGAAAATGGACGAAATCTGAAGAGAACCACGCCCAATTAAGATATGTGTTGCTCACTTTCAAACGTTTTTTAAAGCAATTCCAAGACAAAATTTTATCCTTGAATTCATCTACGAATATTAAATATTTTTTACGAAAATTGAGCGTGGTCCGTCTATCAGAACCACAATTATAGAGACTGCATTACAGGAAAACGAGTGTAGGCTATAGATGTGATTAAATGTTGCGCGAATGTTTTCTGCGTATTGTAAATTATTTGCTTTTAAAAATTGATGAAATCGGGTGGTGACACACCCACTTTTTATGAAACGAAATTGCAAGTCTATTGAAATTTTGAGCCTGAGATTATATGACCAACGTGACAGTGTTGGACGTTAAATCCCCAAAATAAGGGCGTGCCCGCTATATGATATACCATGCGTGGATTTTTTTAGCTATAGCGCATAATTTATGCATAAAGCGTTCATTCGAAGTAAAGCCTGAAAACAATTACTTACTAAAAATAATAATAAGAACGTCTCAAGGTGCAAATTGAGCTCGATTTTAGGAATTCACGTGCACGGCATACGCGTTACGCGTGTTGAGTGCGGATGAAACTTACAAACGATAAATAATTAAAAAGAAGGAAAAGAAAAGACAATACGTAGAAGAAGAAGGAGACAAAGAAGGCAAAGAAGTAGCAACTGTATAAGCTGTTGGTTGGCTGCTGCAATAGCATTTTATGTCTCAAGCAATCAGGATCATTCCTATTTGCAATTTTGTTGTTCATGCAGTGATTTACGTCGTTGTTACTGTTGCTCTTAATGTTGTTGCCGTTGTTTTTGTTCCTAGTTGGCATCCATTTTGTCAAAATTGTTATAACAAAAGCTATTGATATTTCTTCTTCTTATTTTTTAAAAGTAATTTTAGCTGTTTTCCATTAAATTTTGTTTTATCGCTTAAATCGGAATGGCGTCATCTTGGCGCACTTTACTGCTACTGATTATTTTAATGTTGTTGTTATTGTTAAGATCGCATTTCAAGTTGCGGCCAGCGAACCATCAAGCGATCAACAAGAACAAGGAAATAAATAACAAATCATTCGTAGGAATTTGGTCTTGAAAATTATTACTATACACTTTTTAAAATGTATTATTATTATTTTTTTTAAGAAAAATATTCATATCCTAGGCGTCTCCTAGGATGAAATTTTTCAAATATCAAACGAACTCGTATCAAACGGGCGTGTGCTTCGTCGCAACTTTTTTGGGATAACTTGTTTGTTTTTGTTATTGTTGTTGTTTTTGTTTACTTGTATTGCATTCGGCAACCTCAGACACCGTTTCGCAGCAATCGGCCAAAAATGCTTGCAAACTCTATCAGGAAAGAAATAATATGGAGAGAATTTTTGAGCTTATAAATCCCCGAGGTTAATTTAAATATATCGCTCCTTCACCACACTCTGCAGCCACGAATTAGTTTGATCGTTTGATCATGATTAATTGGTAAATTACTAGAATGGATTCACTCGAGACTCTTCCATCTTGGTTCACCGCGGTTTTCGTCTTTCAATTAGAGAGGTTTTTAGCTTGACGTTTGTGACTAATTGTTCCACCTTTTCATTTCTCGAAACCCTCCTAATTAAGTGAAATTCTCTTGAAGGTAATTTACGCGAAATGTTTTCTTTCTCCTAAACCTCGGAACCTCAGTTTTGATGCTTTATTTGGGTTTTATAATCTTACTAATCGCGGTTATTTCTACATCACCCACCCCCTTTCTCTTCTCTCTCTTTCCCTATTTCTCTTGATCTCCCGTTCAAAATGTCTTTTCGCTTTGCTTTCATTTTTGCATGCCTTACATTTAAATACATAAGACTATACTTGCTGGTTCTGTCTTCTAGATTTAGTCATATAGTAAGAAATAACAAGAGTCCGAATCTGGTACAAACAAAATGTTCTATGGAGGGTCCAAATTTTTACTCATTCCTGAGTGTTATTTTTTACTCTACGATTTAGTTAGAAGAGTCAAGGAAATTGTGAAAAATTGCTTGAGTAATTTAATAGATTGTGTGGTGTTGAAAATTGACAATCATATCAGTGTCACGGGTGCTTTACATAACGAATGCCAATTTGAGGATGTTTTTAGCTCGATTCCTCCGAATGTGGTGTTCAAATTTTATTCCCATGGTCCATGATTCCAGACCAATATACGCTAAGAAGCGGTTCTGATCCGCCTACTGAGGATTGAGCTAAATGGATAACTACCACGTATAAATTTCTCAGTTTGCCCTTCGAACCGAAAGATGTGCATTTGTTTCTATCGAGTTTACTATATTTGATAAGGTTCGTTAAAATTTATGTTCAGCAACCGTCTGCTCCTTCTCTTCCTCATTTGTCGTTCAAACATTTCCTAACGCCAATTATCGACTTGATGTTCGACCAACACTTTGCTGCTTTTCACAACCCGAGAGGGGCTTACACTCCTTTCAAATGATGGTTGTGAGATGGCCCGTATAATTAATTGTTTTATTACCGGCATTAATTTTAGTTAAACAAAGAAATAATAAAAATTTGATGCGAGTGTTAGAGACGTTCGTTGAATGGCTTCCTAACAATTATAATGTCGGTGACAAGAAGCCCATCATGATGTTAATGATACTTCGCGGAATTTGCTGGAAAAGTTGTTTAACCTTTGCATAACCATTTGAAGAAATCGGAGAAAGTAAAGAGAATGTCATAATATATTAAAAATTAATAATTAAGTATGGTTTACGAGAGTTTTAGTACCCTACAAGGCTTAAAAAGTTAAATTCTTTTATTACTAAATGGCACAAACACAAAATTTAAAAGGGTTACAAAAACAATAATAATAATAACAATAAGGAAAACGTTCTTAACAGTAATATATTACCGATAACGACGATTAATAATTGAATTGAATTTATATACTATCGAAGATTTTAGAAAAATAACAACAAAAAATTTAATTTTTTCCATTTCTCTTTTCTTCCAGAATTCAAAAGTATTGGAACTGTTCGAAAATTTTGAAAATTGATGCTATCGTTAGTGGAAGATTCGAGAGGAATCCATTGACGAAAAGGGTCAACGAATTTGAGATTCAGATTGATTTAATTGACTCCAACTCGATAGCGCCATCTTTACGGCAACGACAAAACGAAATAGATCAAATGGCGACTCGCCTTGAAAAGAAATTGAATTTAAAATATACCGCGAAAGTGACAAGACAACAAAAAATAGCGAGAGAGGCAGACCTGTATTGGCCCGTGTTCGATAATTAAACTTTTCCACCCGAACTGGGTGTAGCAGCGTCGAATAATTGCGGATTGCGGTGAATGCCAAAACTAAATTATATTGAAATATTTTCCGCTTACTTTATTTCCACTTGCTTGTCTGCATCTCTGAATTTGCCTGAAATAGTCGGTGCAAACAGTGCTTCTGTGAAGCGCCCATGTAGTGTGCACGTGTGTTTGTGTGCATGTACCTGTGAACTACGCACCCTAGTTCCGAGGCCTCACCAAAGGCTTGAAAATGGTGCCACGGGTGACGAGCTTCAAGGGTTTAAAAAAACCCCATAAAATATAAAGCCCACAAATATGGCACATCGTGGGTAGGCCCCTTAGTGGGAGCTTCGTGGGGGCTGTGGTTACACCCAAAATTACGCGGGTAGAGACCATGAGTCGCCACGTAGAGTTGCGTGAGGAGGAGTCCTCAGGTTTTAGGTAGGCCTCGATCGCTTACCTGCGAGGAAGTCCTGCTCCGCCTCAGGCTTCCATAGATACATATATGGTGCAACAGGGCAATGTTGCAGCCGTGGTCGTTGGTTGCCGATATATATGGTAGTCATAGTGTCTACCTAGCTACCCCGAATGCGGGTGGGCCCACCGTGGACTAAAGCCAACCATGGCAGGCGTCCACGTAAAACACCCAGAGACATCTGTGCATGTATCTGTGTGCTTGTGTGTGTGCATGTGAGTGTGAGTGAGTGATAAATCCACAAACACGTTCAGAACTGCAGACAGTTTAATTCGATTTCTTCAACTATTTCGCATAAAATAATATTGAAGATTGAATTTATGGAATTTTTATTAAAATTTAAATAAATTCCTTTAAAAAATAGTCCTTTAATTTATTTAAATTGCAAAACTTAAAATAATTCTAAAAATTTAATATTATTTTTCTTCTATATTTTGCGATAACTTTTGGATAAATTTAAAAAAATTTGGATACAAATCGTCTCGTTTTATTACGTCATTCCTTTATCACTAAGTGCTATCAGAGTAAGAGGATACATAAGAGTCAGTTTTACGATTTGATTTAGTAAATTTATTGCTATCAGTATTTGATAAACCTTATCGATAACTAAAAATTGATAAACTTTGTGTGTTCAATGAGGTTGAAGAAGGCTTCTTATTCTATCAATCCGAAAAGTTATCTAACTGGAAATGATATCAAAGCAATGCCGACATTCAACTTCTCCTTCCACCCTTTTTCCAATTGGCGTCAATAATATTCGTAAGTATTTTTTTAGTATTATCCTATTTTTATCGTTCTCAATATAAAAGCCATTGCTTCTCACCTGGTAGACCGTGCAGTTTGTTAGAATTAATTAAGAAGTTTATGATAAAACAAACAAATTTATTTACTGCGTCCTCTGCATTCCCGGTGATAACAAGTCGCAACCCAGAAATTGAAGAAAACATTTTTGAATAAAAACTTTTATGTGTATGTGAGTCATATTATTTGCGCCATCCATATTTTCATTTTCGATAAATGACGAATTGAATTGATAACGAAAGTGTTTCCAAAACAAATGATTAATTGGCAATATTTCATTATCCATGATTTTGGGATGCATTTTATTTAAATGGTCCCTAAGCCTTCTAATGACGATCTTTACAAATTTGCAGATTTGAAGTGAATTAAATGGATGACGCGATCAATCAGGGCGTTTCGTATAGGTCCTCGTGTTATATTAATTAAAAAACATCACTTACCAGGCTCACAAACGTGCTAAATAAGTTCTGGACGAAATAATTACACGTCCTAAGTTTTGCCTCGGTCTGACGCTTTCGAAATTCATGTTTTGGATAAACGCGAAAACGTCCTCGAGACCATTATGATACTGAAATTTTATGATCCTGAATTTGATACTTCAGCGATCAATTTTCAAGAAGAGGCAGAAAGGAGGACTAATTTTTGGATTTCTTAACTGATTTAGTAACGAAAATCGATGATTTCAGAGTGATTATCCTCTACCTCTAGAACTATCGAAACGGGCCTAACGAAAGGCACGATTGATACCATATAGGCCCTGAATATGTAGGTCGTCCGGTGGCGGTCCTGTATGGTGGTGTGTTTACATTCTCCCCACCAAATGGTGAGAAAAACGAAGCACACTAAAAGCTAAATTTAAACAAACAATAACGAACTTTTTGGGTTTTTGCTTTTGTTTTGGTTTTGTACCTGACACCAGAAGGATATGGTATGTTCGTGTACTTCCTCCGTTTGTAACTTCTTAAAGAAGGCGTGGTATGTATAGAAAAGTATATATACTCCTGCTTAGAATCAAATCCTGAGTCGAATGAGGAAATCACGATTACAGACGAATGGAGATTTCGATGGAGGAGATGGAGGAGATTTCGATATGAAATTTCGCATGAATTTTTATTGTCATTTTAGGTTGTTTGGGATTAGCAAAATCGAATAAAGGGCGCCCTATAGTAATGTAAATTAGTTCTTGCTTATAATCCAATTTCTCTAATCTTAGCGTATTTTCGGAATTGCGATTACTTTTCAGAATAAAGCATTTCCACTGAAAGCATATGCCTAAAAACGGGTGCGGGCATAATGAAAAGTAACGACGGGAGTACGATCTGAGGCAATTAATTTGCAAGCACTGCCTTCGCAGACTTGGTGTTAAACGTAAGCTAAATCGGGCTAGCGACTTTTAAAGGGCGATGTAAGATAATCGTTCTAGTTGGTTCCTTAGTTTCTAAAGAAAACTTGAAGCTAGAATTGGATTTTTTAAACTTTACATCCCCGTATGTTAACTCTAAAGAATGGGTGTATTTTGCCCCAATGGTTATTAGATTTAAACAAAATATTTATATCACGGGAGTAAGGTATATTAACTTTGACTATGCCGAAGTTAACGTTCTCACTTATTTCTTTTTCATGATCGGTTTAAAGGAATATACTTTGAATCACGCAATGATGCCGTTGAGATAGTGATGCCAAATCGTTTCATTGACTAATTAAATAAATAAGGCGCAAATGGATTTTGTGGCAGTCATGGTAAGCATTAGCGCGCCTTATGCTGCTTTTGTTTCGCAGTTCAAAGTGTGATAATCTGTTGTAAAATATCGCAGATATTTTCCGCTCAAACGACCCACTACTAGTCCTAAAATCGTTGATTGTGGGCTGCTAAAGCAGATAATGTTTTATGCTTCCTGTACGATATACGTAGTTGGGATGACGAACAGACGTACAGACATATTGAAAGCTCATCAAGTAGGCAGGGAGTTAGACCGCTCAATCGTGAGGGAAGGAAATAAGATGAACGGAACGAATACAGAGGTAATTATATAAGCAGATCGAGTTAGATCTCTTATGTAAGGTTTTGCTTGCAGAAACGAATTGATCCCAACTTTTCTTCACATCGAGATCGATCGATCGTTCGACTTAAGACCAATTTATTTTAAGTATTTTTCATCGTTAAAAAGTAATTAATCTTGAAATAAAACAATCTGAATCTAAAGAAAGTGAGAATATAAAAAATTCTACTACACTTCGCCGAAAATGTTTTGAAAACTGGAATTTTAAATAATTTTTCAAAAAACACACGTAATTGAGAGCACAGAAGGAAAGATACTTTATGTAGATGCATTCCATTGGAGTAACTCCCAATTTTTCAGCTTTTTAAAATTATTCAATTTTTTATTCCAATTGAATTATTTTGTTTATTTATCTCTTTTGAAATTTCTTTTTCCGATTTTTCTTTCATATTTATTTTTAAATGCTTTGCCTGTTTTTACAATTATTCCTTGAGTTTTTTACGGTACCGACACGGATTTAATGAAATCGCTTTCAAGCCGAACAGTAAACAACATGCAACACATTATTTTTGTTGCTCATAAAATTGTTGCAATTTTGTTTTTATTTCCTTCTATTTTTGTTATTCTGTTTATTTTGTTGTTGTTGTTATTAAAGCCGCTGCCAAAGCGGAACGTGTGATAAACCGTAAAAAATCGACAAAATCAGTAAAGCTTGAAATTAAAAAAAATGACTAAAATTGAAATGAAAGCGCGTGTGGGATGACCGCGCGGAGAATCGCGTGATGGCGACACTCACATTTACGGTCTTGCCAGCAAATGTTACCCGAGTCGCATCGAGTTCACTTGAAATCAGTCCTGCAATTTAGTTTCGTGTGGCAACAACACACGGCAGTGACGTGTGGCAAACAACGTCATAAACGTTTTTATTTAATTTCTTTGATGATTTTTTGACGAGGTTTTCTCTAGAATCTTTCTGATTTCTTGCGAAAAAAAGAATTAAAATAAACTGCGTGATAAATATTAACTTAATTAAGAAATTCTAAATTATTCAATGATTTCCTTCTAATCTGGTGTTATTTTCGATTTTTTAATTCGCGTCTAGTTCCATCACAGTTCCATTTTACTATGATTGTAATTACTTGCGCTTAGAATTAATAATAAGCTTTCATTCAGTGAACAACGGTGTTAACCTCTACGAAGGAAATCGTAGTAATCAATTATAGTTTTAAGACCGCCACCGCCTTCTTCACCTTCTTCTTTTATATTGAAGTCTTTATCGATTGCATCAAAGCGAAGGCGTTAATTAGCTGCACCTTTAACAACAACAGCAATGACTATCACCACAGACTGGTCAATAGTCAGCAATTACAGACGGGCAATCGAAGTTCGACGATTAGCAACTGGCAACTTTCAAATGACACCATTTAAAATGTCAAATATTGCAAGTGGGCTTGTGATTAATGGACCTCTTTCGAATTCACAGCGTCATCAATCAAGATAAAACGAACGACCGATAGTATCGTTTCGATGCATTTAATTTCTTAAAACATCCAACCAACCAACCAGCTTTGTTGGAAATCATAAATTTAAATCGGAAAGTACCGTTACGAATTTGATTAAAAAATCGATTGCAATAAAAAACGTTCGATCCAGAGTTTGAAATAATTTTACATAATCCTTCCTCTGATTCGCCACGGCTGATACCGATCAGAAGAGATGACGATTCTCACATCAATCTAAGCGAGGGTACAATTTGATGTAATCGTTCCAATCAGATCAATCAAATTGAAAGGAGAAAGAGTCTGAGATAAATCGGGAGAAATTTCAAACAAAAGCATTCTGAAAAAAATTAATAAATATATTGTTGAATTATGACACTTACTATTTCGGTGTTTAGCAGGCATTAGGTTCAAAATATTAACACGAAATATTAACCTTCTAGGACTTTGGTTCGTTTACTCCTCGTAAAAGCTACGTTCGGTGCAAAAGTTTTGGCAGCATTTATTAAATTGAAATTTAAACCTCCAATTCGTAGACGGTGTCCATTTTGTTCACAACTACCAAAAGTTCAGCAGACGGTGTGAAGGAGTAACGAAATTCAATTTAATTTCCTATTGTTATATGATTTACACCCACAGAAATGAGTTCTAAAAAAGGATAAGGCAATACGAAAACATTCGACATTTTCGCCAAACAACTATTTGCAATGTGATTATTGCACTTAGTGGCGACAAATAATACAATTTTACCATCGCATCATTAAGAGTCATTTACCCTTCTTCATTTTCTTAGTTTTCTTCACGCTGTTTCTCAGTCTTCGAGAACAATTACGATTGCTCCCTTTCTCGCTCTTCGTCGTTGGATGAGGCTCCAGTCACCACCAGAGCAAGTTGATCGTGTGCTAAACTGCACGCTTCGCCGCGACAACAATGCGGCATAATTTGTTCTCTTCCTCGACGACACTTTTACATATTTTATTCAATAATATATTTACAACCTCAAGAACGTTATCTTGGTCGCTCCAGACAAGCCTTTCTTACAATTTGCGTTAACCCATTTTTCATGAGTTGTGATAATTTTCAGAATATGCACGTACGTGTTTGGTGTGATTGAATTTGCGGCAAAGCAGCGAAGGGAGAAGCGAAGATTGGAATTCTTTTAATTCTTTTTAGGACATATATTTTAATACTATATAACAGTGCTGAACATTTTGTTCCATTTTCCATCGCAAACTGATGGAACAATTCACTCAGTGAAACTTTCATAAGAATGAAGTTGGTTCCACGTAACACATGATCTTTGTACCCTACGCCCGAAGAGATAGGGTATGTTTACTTTGTGCTTCCGTTTGTAGCATATTAAAAGAGGTGTGGTAGGTATAGAAACGTATATATATCCTTGCTAGGAATCAATTCCAGAGTCGATTTAGCACGGTTCGTCTTCTTTTAATTAACTTTTTAAAGGAAACCTAAACAACTTCCGAAACCTACTGGTCCCCCCAAAATCTCTTCACTCCTCTTCCCAACTACTTAAATATTCGTCATAATTTCCCGTCATAAACCCGTTTATTGTCAAGCCAAGAGAGCTATAATCTAAAACATTTTTCAGGAAAGAAGCACGAAATTCATCTTAACCATTTGACTCCCTTCGGTCACCCAAATGACAGCCACGATGGGGCTTCAAATGGGGTTTTCTCTACAATTGTCTAAATTGCCATCTATTGTCATTGTCTATTGCCATCTATTTCACACGAAAATAAAAAGGGAAGAAGTAGGGAACAAAATATCCAAAAAAGTGAGAGAGAGGGAGAAAGATAGAAGACAGTAAAGAATGATTTAGTAAAGAATTTACACAATTCGGGTCAACATAGTGGTTTATTGGGTGTATGTATATATGTACTTCTATTGAGCAGAAGTTTGTTTTTATTATGTCATGTTGTTTTTATTACTTATCCAATCAATTAAAATTGCTGATAATGATCACTTGTGTACTAAAACATCTCCTTGACATTGAGACAGGCAATCAGTCAATCAATCACGTTCTTACGTACTTTTTCCCATTGATTGATTGATTGCTTTCTCTCTCTAACTAACGTATTCCATCGTCTTTAAACACTTCTGCCCCTGTCAAAGTAAGTGAACTTTAACGCCAGCAAATATGGCCATCTACTGCGAGCGTAACGTGACAGCCTTCGTGACATCAGACTACACACGCTATTCACGCTCTGTAAAATGCCCAGTCTTGCCACGTTACGTTTCTAGTAATGTTCTCGTAAATTGTAGGATGTGTAGAAAAATGTC
Organism: Physocephala rufipes; assembly: GCA_963966595.1. Taxonomy (NCBI): domain Eukaryota; kingdom Metazoa; phylum Arthropoda; class Insecta; order Diptera; family Conopidae; genus Physocephala; species Physocephala rufipes. Next base: position 21,145,395 of record OZ016504.1, read on the forward strand.
ACGGTAAAAGAAACCTCAACTGGTTGCTAGTTATGCGCGGTTCATAGTGGGTGGGTTGGGGCGCACACGGAGAATTGAATTGTGCGAGTTCAGAGTTAGTCGTGAACCACTATGTTGCGATGAATATAGACAGCGACAACAACAACAACAACAACAACAGTAAGAACAATAATATGCAACTGGGAATCCTACGATCATGACGGAAACATAAGCATTTGACACCGCATGCATGCACGTAGATGCAAACGTACGCAAAATGCTTGTGTATATACGTGTGTGTGTGTATGGAAGTGTATGTGTGTATATGGGTGTGCTTATGCTGGTTTGTTTGTGCTTATACGCGTGGTTTGCGTGGGTGTATCTTAACAGTTATAAGTATTTTCATTTCTATTATTGTTGCGTCGACGTTGTTTTGAAAGCAAAGACTACTGATGATGTTGATGCCGCAATTTCATTTTAGTGGTCAACGGTTTTAATGATCGATCGTGGAATGACGCGAATATTTACAAGAGCCAGGAGCCGTAAGTGGTTGAGGTTGGCGTTGTTTCTGGCTGAATTGCATTTTGCTTGCAATCTAGTTTTCAATTATGTTTTTAACTTCAACTTCATTGTTGTCAGATACTGGTGATAATGGTTTAAAACAACAACAATTCCTTTTACAATTTTCATAATCAATTTATCAAGTTTTCGATATTTGAGTCTCACCACAATTTGTTAACTTCTCCACGTTAACTTTGCAAATTGTCTGCGTTTTATCATATAGTTTGTATAATAAATAATTATACTAATAACAATTTTCGTATCAGTCTCGTCTGATTTCTATTTAATTAAGCATACAAAACAATTTAATGCTTCATAAGTCACAATTGCGACCTAATTGATTCCGATTGACCTAACCGATTGACATTAACATAGACATAAATTGATCGACTATGTTCGACGATGGTGATCAAATTTCAAAAGAAAACATTGGGTGGTTTGGATTGATTGTTGACGACAATTATTTCTCCTCGATATTTCTAGCAAAAATATTGATAATAATATGAATAAGAAAATAAAAGCAATCGGAAATATCGAAAACGACGACGACAATAACAACAAAACGTTCTAGTATGTTTCTAATAAATACAAACCCAAACAATGAATGAAAATAAATTTTAAAGTTATTCGTTTAAAATTTAATTCCCATAAGAGGCTGCGTTATTTGGCCGTATCTCCGCGACGGAAACCGTGACAGATTTTCTATCCATTTCCAGCACTATCGACGTCAACGACGTGTTGCTGATGCATTTTGGATTTTGAGTTGTGTTGTTGCGATAGTTGAGTTGGAAGGTAGGTTTCATTCAGAATAAAATAAATATATGTGAAATTAAATATAAAACAAAGAGGAAAGACGTGGGTGTGGGTGTGTGTTTGTATGCGGTAGCAATATGTAGCAATATGTGGGGGCGTTGGACCCACCAAACGTAGAAGGATATCAAAGTGATTGCAATTATTGTCACTGAATGTTTTTTTTTGCTATGTTGTTGTTGCTGTTATTTCATTATTATTTTTCTGTGCTTGTTGCAATTGCAATTGTTGTTACTTTAGTTTTAGTTGCAGATGTAGCACGTTTGTCTACTGTAGATGTTGTTGGAATTGTTTTTTAAACTGTTGATGAATGACATTTCCAACGCTATTTACGTCCTAATACTTTTTTGTGCAAATTATTCTAATTATTATAATTATTGCAATATCTGGGAGAGTCAACTGTTTCCGCTTGCCCCCTTTTTCATTTATTTGTTATTTTAATTGATCCTGTTTTTATTTCAATTTCGCGAAACAGCCAATTTGGATTCAAGCCAGACGAATATGAAAGATTTGCTCATTTTTTCCCTATTCGTTCACGCAATCATTAATTCAAAAATCTTACATTGATTAACTAATTCGCATTCAGATTATTATAAACAGATTGGTTTTTAATTTATGCTCTAAGTTAGCATTAATAATAAAAATATAAAAAACTTTTTTCTGGATTTCATTCGTCATTCTTTAAATATTCTGACGTTCATTAAAATTAGTGATAGTCAAAGGAATGAAAGAAATTGTCGTAAGAGAGACTAAAATTTGGAAATCGTGGAATGAAAATTTGATCCTGATTGTGCAATGATTATCTAACGTTTGAAACGACCTTTTTCACCTCGGTCCTCACGAGGTGGTGTTTCTTTATGAGGTCCGTGGACCTTGTCTATAGCTGGGGTAGGCTCAGGGCTGTCCAGGGTCGAATGTTCAAGATATTTTTTTATTGAAGACGGAACCCGTGTTAGATGTTAATAAACACGTTTATTTGTAATCCAATTCTTAATAATTAATTAGATTATAGCTAACAAATTATCTTACTGTAGTAATGATTGTCTTAGGAGGAAAAAAAATGATTTTTTTTTTTTTTGGTAATAAGAAAATGATTTTTTTCTGGTAAGAAAAAAAAACTGGCGTTATTGTGGCGATGAAAGCCGTTTTGATGAATGGCTAGGGTATCTGGTGGAGTTCGTGAGTATTTCGCTAGAGCTATTTTCGCTTGAGATCGTGTGCTCGCTCGGTGTGTCTAACACGCTCGTGTGTGTTTCGTTCGGTGTGTCTAACACGCTCGTGTGTTACGAGGAACTTCGCTGATCCTGCGCTGCGCTTGTGGTATCTAACACGCTCGTGTGTGCTTTGCTCGGTGTGCCTGACACGCTCGTGTGTTACTAGGAATTCCACTGGTACTACTAACGATCGTGTACTGTGCTCTGGGTATCTAACACACTCGTGTGTGCTTTACTCGGGGTATCTAACACGCGCGTATGAACTTTGAACTTTGCTTATATCACTAACGATCGTGTGTTTACTCAGTGTCTTTAACACATTCGTGTGTTACTAGGAATTTCACTTTGATTTCGCGTGAGTTACTTGCTTGAAAGAGAATACAATTTTGTTTATGCTTGGCTCGGGGCCGTGACCTTGTGACGGTAGGGGGAATTTAGGAAAGAGGTGAAGAAGGTGAGGATGTATTCGTCAACGAGAGAGGCTACGGAGAGGAAAAGGTGCAACCGTATTTCCGTGAGCGGAGTGCTGATCCGCTGGATCGGCACTTAGCACTCTCGGCTCATTACTTCAGCTTCCGCGCAACGATCCGCTGGACCATCCGTTGAAGTCAAAGCAACGAGAGCGGCTACAGAGAGGAGAGAGAGGCTACGGAGAGGAAAAGATGCAACCGTATTTCCGTGAGCGGAGTGCTGATCCGCTGGACCGGCACTTAGCACCCTCGGCTCATCACTTCAGCTTCCGCGCAACGATCCGCTGGACCATCCGTTGAAGCCAAAGCGACGAGAGCGGCTACAGAGAGGAGAGAGAGGCTACGGAGAGGAAAATATGCAACCGTATTTCCGTGAGCGGAGTGCTGATCCGCTGGACCGGCACTTAGCACTCTCGGCTCATTACTTCAGCTTCCGCGCAACGATCCGCTGGACCATCCGTTGAAGCTAAAGCAACGAGAGCGGCTACAGAGAGGAGAGAGAGGCTACGGAGAGGAAAAGATGCAACCGTACTTCCGTGAGCGGAGTGTTGATCCGCTGGACCGGCACTTAGCACTCTCGGCTCATTACTTTAGCTTCCGCGCAACGATCCGCTGGACCATCCGTTGAAGCCAAAGCAACGAGAGCGGCTACAGAGAGGAAAGAGAGGCTAAGGAGAGGAAAAGATGCAACCGTATTTCCGTGAGCGGAGTGCTGATCCGCTGGACCGGCACTTAGCACTCTCGGCTCATTACTTCAGCTTCCGCGCAACGATCCGCTGGACCATCCGTTGAAGCTAAAGCAACGAGAGCGGCTACAGAGAGGAGAGAGAGGCTACGGAGAGGAAAAGATGCAACCGTACTTCCGTGAGCGGAGTGCTGATCCGCTGGACCGGCACTTAGCACTCTCGGCTCATTACTTTAGCTTCCGCGCAACGATCCGCTGGACCATCCGTTGAAGCCAAAGCAACGAGAGCGGCTACAGAGAGGAAAGAGAGGCTAAGGAGAGGAAAAGATGCAACCGTATTTCCGTGAGCGGAGTGCTGATCCGCTGGACCGGCACTTAGCACTCTCGGCTCATTACTTCAGCTTCCGCGCAACGATCCGCTGGACCATCCGTTGAAGCTAAAGCAACGAGAGCGGCTACAGAGAGGAGAGAGAGGCTACGGAGAGGAAAAGATGCAACCGTACTTCCGTGAGCAGAGTGCTGATCCGCTGGACCGGCACTTAGCACTCTCGGCTCATTACTTTAGCATCCGCGCAACGATCCGCTGGACCATCCGTTGAAGCCAAAGCAACGAGAGCGGCTACAGAGAGGAAAGAGAGGCTAAGGAGAGGAAAAGATGCAACCGTATTTCCGTGAGCGGAGTGCTGATCCGCTGGACCGGCACTTAGCACTCTCGGCTCATTACTTCAGCCTCCGCGCAACGATCCGCTGGACCATCCGTTGAAGCCAAAGCAACGAGAGCGGCTACAGAGAGGAGAGAGAGGCTACGGAGAGGAAAAAGATGCAACCGTATTTCCGTGAGCGGAGTGCTGATCCGCTGGACCGGCACTTAGCACCCTCGGCTCATCAATTCAGCTTCCGCGCAACGATCCGCTGGACCATCCGTTGAAGCCAAAGCGACGAGAGCGGCTACAGAGAGGAGAGAGAGGCTATGGAGAGGAATGAAATGCAACCGTATTTCCGTGAGCGGAGTGCTGATCCGCTGGACCGGCACTTAGCACTCTCGGCTCATTACTTCAGCTTCCGCGCAACGATCCGCTGGACCATCCGTTGAAGCCAAAGCAACGAGAGCGGCTACAGAGAGGAAAGAGAGGCTAAGGAGAGGAAAAGATGCAACCGTATTTCCGTGAGCGGAGTGCTGATCCGCTGGACCGGCACTTAGCACTCTCGGCTCATTACTTCAGCTTCCGCGCAACGATCCGCTGGACCATCCGTTGAAGCTAAAGCAACGAGAGCGGCTACAGAGAGGAGAGAGAGGCTACGGAGAGGAAAAGATGCAACCGTACTTCCGTGAGCGGAGTGCTGATCCGCTGGACCGGCACTTAGCACTCTCGGCTCATTACTTTAGCTTCCGCGCAACGATCCGCTGGACCATCCGTTGAAGCCAAAGCAACGAGAGCGGCTACAGAGAGGAAAGAGAGGCTAAGGAGAGGAAAAGATACAACCGTATTTCCGTGAGCGGAGTGCTGATCCGCTGGACCGGCACTTAGCACTCTCGGCTCATTACTTCAGCTTCCGCGCAACGATCCGCTGGACCATCCGTTGAAGCCAAAGCAACGAGAGCGGCTACAGAGAGGAGAGAGAGGCTAAGGAGAGGAAAGGCAACGGGGAGAGTTTCGTCTCCAACCACTACACGTGTAGTGGTTGAAGACAGGAGACTTGAGAGGTCTTACCTTTATCGCGGTCCACGAGCAACAGGCAGTTTTCGTGTTGTACCGTCCCTTTTATGTGTTTCCAAATGTCAGCGTTGCTTTAGTCCTGTCTTATTCTAGCTTTGGTTTTTAATAGGAGCGTCAGTGTTGCTATGGCCCTGTCTTACTCTAGCTCGATTGTTATGTGAGCGTCAGTGTTGCTATGGCCCTGTTTGTTATACGTGCGTTAGTGTTGCTATGGCCCTGTCTCACTCTAGCTCGATTGTTATGTGAGCGTCAGTGTTGCTATGGCCCAGTTTGTTATACGTGCGTCATTGTTGCTATGGCCCTGTCTCACTCCAGCTCGATTTTTATACGAGCGTCAGTGTTGCTATGGCCCTGTCTCACTCTAGCTTTATTGTTATACCCTACGTTCATCGTTATTTTAATTAATTTACTTAAGGTAGCCTTGTACGCCTTATACTTAAAAATAAATACCTTCACCGCTACGGCTGGTGAAATACTTAGACTATTCATGTGATTGTTAGTACAGGAATATATATACATATATATAAGAAAATTTAAAATTACAGATAATTCATTTTACAAAGTGAAAGTTGAATTATAAATTTGTGAGAGTATTTCGTAACGCCGAAATGCGTCGTCACACTCCCTCCCTACTTCCGGGAAGATTTTTCAGCCCGTATGTCACCTCTTCGAGTGATGCGAACTTGGTAGTGATGCCCTTTGATCTCTAGTTTGAAATTCTTCTGCTGACCTCTCCTATGACCGTCCTCCTTGGTTCGCTGGTGCCTGATGTCTGTTCATAGATACTGACCTTGCCACTGTTGATATTGTCAAAAATTACTTAGATCGTTCGCGATGTGTCACCCTCAATCTTCACTGCGCAACTGAGGAAGTGCTCTGAGACGTAGGAGCTACCTTGGGATGTCTTAAATTTTGGCGGGAAGTTGGGGAGTGCGACGTGTTGATTCGACGCTCGTCTGCTGAAGATCACTTGGGGAACTGTAGGCCTTAAGATCCCCGATGTGAGCTGTTCTTGTCCTGTTAGCGTTGATCCTTAAGGTGACTATCACTGGAGATGTAAAGTTGATGATCTGGAACGGGCCATCATTTTTTGGGGCCAGCTTGGCAGCGAAGTTGTCTGATGCTTTTGACAAATGGTGCGACCGTACTAGTACCATATCTCCTATATGTGGTTTCCATGCTCGCCGTCTGAGGTTATAGTGTCTCGCTTGCTCATTCGATGTCATCTGCATATTTCGTCGTGTGATCTTGTAGATATCTCGTAGATGCGTAGCTCTTTGCTCTGTGTTTGTTGGTTCTTTACCGGTGCCTAAGGTGGTTTCATCGTAGAGTGAGTTGGGAAGTCTTGACTCGCGTCCCTGGACTAAGAAAGCAGGCGAATATCCGGTAGTGCTAGATGTGCTGCTATTGATGGCGAGCGCTATTTCTGGGATATACTCATCCCAATCACGTTGGTCTTTACCCGTATATTGAGCGATGATGGTCTTGATGGTCCGGTTTGCGCGCTCTGTGGGATTTTCGCGTGGTGTGTAGGGTGCTGTGAATTGTTGGCGTACCCCAATGGCTCTTAGGTATTCCTTGAAGTTTCTACTGGTGAACTGCACGCCATTATCAGTGAGGAAAACTTTGGGTGTCCCAAATCTTGAAATGATCCTTTCCCGAAAAGCCTGTTGTAAAGTACTTGAGGTAGCCTTCCGCAAAGGAACGATTTCAACCCATTTGGAGAACTTATCTATAAATATCAGCAGCGTAGTGTATCCTTTTCGTGATCGTGGAAGCGGGCCGATAAAATCGGCGCAAACAGTGGCCCATGGTTCTTCAGGGATCCTGGTTAACATCTCGCCGGCGGGTTTCCTTTGCTCGGACTTGTATTTCTGGCAAGAGTCACAGTGCCTCACATACCGACTAATATCTCGAAACATACCAGGCCAGTAGTAGTTCCTTGCAATTCGGGCTGTGGTTCTTCGTATGCCCTGGTGTCCGGCGCTAGGTTGATCGTGGTTTTCTAGTAGCACCCTTTTGCGATCTGGACGGCCCACGCACAGCTTCCATGGTTCCTCATCGTCATCACCCACCTCGTGCGGGATGTATCGGTAGAGGCGACCATTCTCCATAGCATAGTCAGGATATTTCTCTGGGTTGTTGACTACCTTGGTTTTCTTTTGTTTCAACCAGTTGCATGCTGATTCTGTGGCTTCTAGTCCGATGTTAATCTCGTCTATAGCCCTAGGTTGACGGGACAGTGTGTCTGCGACGACGTTGTACTTCCCTTTGTAATAATGTACCCCATGCGAGTGTTGTTGAAGCTCCAATTCTTTCTCCAGGAAATTTTCTACCTCGTCGCTGCTTTGACCTTCACTCACGGTCCGCAGAATATCTTCGGTGTCACTGCCATCTTCTGAGCCTGATCTCAAGTCTACCTCGTACCCATCGCATCTAAGCTTTACGTCTGCTTCTACCAAGAAATCCATCCCTAGTGTCACAGAATCAATTGCGGTTGGCAACACTAGAAATGTTGCGAGATGTCTTCGGCTACCAAGTTGAACTTCTGATAGTAAAGCTGTCGTTACTTGTAAGGTTGTGCCATCAGCTAGACGTACACTCATTCTGGTGGGTGTGGTGCGTGCATGATCTAGATTGTCGACAAACATTTTCGATACAAAACTGCGTGTCGCTCCCGTGTCTATTGTTGCGATTACCGGCCTTCCATCCATGTGTATGGCGGCTGTAAGGTTTCGTCCGGTGATTTGGAATGGTGTTGTTACTTTTGGAGATTGGTGATCATGGTGAGCATTTCCCGACTTCTTTCTGCAGCACTCTATTGTCTTCACGCCCTGCTTACCACATTTCCAGCAGAATAGTTTAGTTGCATTTCGACAACTCCTTGCATAATGTCCGTCCAGACCACAGCGACGGCATGCGGTGTTCACGTTGATGAGAGCTTCACATTTTTGTTGAACACTTTGGATGTCTAGGCATGACTCGACCATGCGATGTTTGGCCTCGCGGATCTCAGGTGCCGATGTTGTCTTGCGGTGGCTCAGGATACTCTCATATTGGTCACACAGCTCAACCAAATCTTCTAATGTCTTGAAGTCTTGCCGCTTAGCGAAAATTTGGTATTCTCGTCGACTATTTCGGTAAATACGATCGATCTTCTTTTCGTGAGAGTAATCGGTGTGACGCATGAGGTTTTGCATTGCTATGACATAGTCTTTGAAAAGTTCTGTTGGTCCTTGAAATCTCTGCCTTACGTCGTCATCGAGTCGTTCCTGATATAAAGATGACAGGAAAAACTTAAGGAAATCTCGTTTAAATTCGCTCCATCGTAGCCAAGGTTTCTTATTGTTGCGATGCCAGTGGAGACCTTTCCCTTGCATAATCTCTGGCATGGCTTTTGGCAATAGATCTTTGCATATCCCGTAAACATCTGCTAATTCCTCTAACCGCTCGACAAACTCAAGTGGATCCATCCTGTCGTCAAAACGTACATTCCACTTGCGTATCTGGTTCATTATTGTGCTGTAGAATACTGGAGATGACTCTAGTTGAGGTGGATGTTGGATGTAAGGGCTTGTTTGCGATGCTGGTGTTGTCTTCGGAGCTGTGAGTTGGCTCATCGGAGGACCTGCTAGTGATGAAGGACCGGGATTTGGTGATGAACTACGGGCGTACAGACATTCTAATTCCTTCAAGCGTTCTATATGCTCTAGCTTGAGATCTTCCTTAGTCGTGAATGCTGAAAATATACTTTTTAAATCCTCTACGTTGCCGTCAGTGTCTAGACCAAATTCCTTCATCAGTTTCACTAGTTCCTCCCGCTTGAGTGCGACTATCCATCTTTTCACCATTTTGTACCGTGTTGCTTGGCTTTGCCACAGGTGTTCAATGTCAAGTTGCTTATTTATTTACGCACAGTTTTTTTTTTTCTTTTCTTTCGCTGGTTCTTGTATTTTTATTCCACGCTTGTACTTGTTGTCGAACTTTGTTAGCTGGGTCCCTGCTCGGGCGCCACTTGAAACGACCTTTTTCACCTCGGTCCTCACGAGGTGGTGTTTCTTTATGAGGTCCGTGGACCTTGTCTATAGCTGGGGTAGGCTCAGGGCTGTCCAGGGTCGAATGTTCAAGATATTTTTTTATTGAAGACGGAACCCGTGTTAGATGTTAATAAACACGTTTATTTGTAATCCAATTCTTAATAATTAATTAGATTATAGCTAACAAATTATCTTACTGTAGTAATGATTGTCTTAAGAGGAAAAAAAATGATTTTTTTTTTTTTTTGGTAATAAGAAAATGATTTTTTTCCTGTAAGAAAAAAAAACTGGCGTTATTGTGGCGATGAAAGCCGTTTTGATGAATGGCTAGGGTATCTGGTGGAGTTCGTGAGTATTTCGCTAGAGCTATTTTCGCTTGAGATCGTGTGCTCGCTCGGTGTGTCTAACACGCTCGTGTGTGTTTCGTTCGGTGTGTCTAACACGCTCGTGTGTTACGAGGAACTTCGCTGATCCTGCGCTGCGCTTGTGGTATCTAACACGCTCGTGTGTGCTTTGCTCGGTGTGCCTGACACGCTCGTGTGTTACTAGGAATTCCACTGGTACTACTAACGATCGTGTACTGTGCTCTGGGTATCTAACACACTCGTGTGTGCTTTACTCGGGGTATCTAACACGCGCGTATGAACTTTGAACTTTGCTTATATCACTAACGATCGTGTGTTTACTCAGTGTCTTTAACACATTCGTGTGTTACTAGGAATTTCACTTTGATTTCGCGTGAGTTACTTGCTTGAAAGAGAATACAATTTTGTTTATGCTTGGCTCGGGGCCGTGACCTTGTGACGGTAGGGGGAATTTAGGAAAGAGGTGAAGAAGGTGAGGATGTATTCGTCAACGAGAGAGGCTACGGAGAGGAAAAGGTGCAACCGTATTTCCGTGAGCGGAGTGCTGATCCGCTGGATCGGCACTTAGCACTCTCGGCTCATTACTTCAGCTTCCGCGCAACGATCCGCTGGACCATCCGTTGAAGTCAAAGCAACGAGAGCGGCTACAGAGAGGAGAGAGAGGCTACGGAGAGGAAAAGATGCAACCGTATTTCCGTGAGCGGAGTGCTGATCCGCTGGACCGGCACTTAGCACCCTCGGCTCATCACTTCAGCTTCCGCGCAACGATCCGCTGGACCATCCGTTGAAGCCAAAGCGACGAGAGCGGCTACAGAGAGGAGAGAGAGGCTACGGAGAGGAAAATATGCAACCGTATTTCCGTGAGCGGAGTGCTGATCCGCTGGACCGGCACTTAGCACTCTCGGCTCATTACTTCAGCTTCCGCGCAACGATCCGCTGGACCATCCGTTGAAGCTAAAGCAACGAGAGCGGCTACAGAGAGGAGAGAGAGGCTACGGAGAGGAAAAGATGCAACCGTACTTCCGTGAGCGGAGTGTTGATCCGCTGGACCGGCACTTAGCACTCTCGGCTCATTACTTTAGCTTCCGCGCAACGATCCGCTGGACCATCCGTTGAAGCCAAAGCAACGAGAGCGGCTACAGAGAGGAAAGAGAGGCTAAGGAGAGGAAAAGATGCAACCGTATTTCCGTGAGCGGAGTGCTGATCCGCTGGACCGGCACTTAGCACTCTCGGCTCATTACTTCAGCTTCCGCGCAACGATCCGCTGGACCATCCGTTGAAGCTAAAGCAACGAGAGCGGCTACAGAGAGGAGAGAGAGGCTACGGAGAGGAAAAGATGCAACCGTACTTCCGTGAGCGGAGTGCTGATCCGCTGGACCGGCACTTAGCACTCTCGGCTCATTACTTTAGCTTCCGCGCAACGATCCGCTGGACCATCCGTTGAAGCCAAAGCAACGAGAGCGGCTACAGAGAGGAAAGAGAGGCTAAGGAGAGGAAAAGATGCAACCGTATTTCCGTGAGCGGAGTGCTGATCCGCTGGACCGGCACTTAGCACTCTCGGCTCATTACTTCAGCTTCCGCGCAACGATCCGCTGGACCATCCGTTGAAGCTAAAGCAACGAGAGCGGCTACAGAGAGGAGAGAGAGGCTACGGAGAGGAAAAGATGCAACCGTACTTCCGTGAGCAGAGTGCTGATCCGCTGGACCGGCACTTAGCACTCTCGGCTCATTACTTTAGCATCCGCGCAACGATCCGCTGGACCATCCGTTGAAGCCAAAGCAACGAGAGCGGCTACAGAGAGGAAAGAGAGGCTAAGGAGAGGAAAAGATGCAACCGTATTTCCGTGAGCGGAGTGCTGATCCGCTGGACCGGCACTTAGCACTCTCGGCTCATTACTTCAGCCTCCGCGCAACGATCCGCTGGACCATCCGTTGAAGCCAAAGCAACGAGAGCGGCTACAGAGAGGAGAGAGAGGCTACGGAGAGGAAAAAGATGCAACCGTATTTCCGTGAGCGGAGTGCTGATCCGCTGGACCGGCACTTAGCACCCTCGGCTCATCAATTCAGCTTCCGCGCAACGATCCGCTGGACCATCCGTTGAAGCCAAAGCGACGAGAGCGGCTACAGAGAGGAGAGAGAGGCTATGGAGAGGAATGAAATGCAACCGTATTTCCGTGAGCGGAGTGCTGATCCGCTGGACCGGCACTTAGCACTCTCGGCTCATTACTTCAGCTTCCGCGCAACGATCCGCTGGACCATCCGTTGAAGCCAAAGCAACGAGAGCGGCTACAGAGAGGAAAGAGAGGCTAAGGAGAGGAAAAGATGCAACCGTATTTCCGTGAGCGGAGTGCTGATCCGCTGGACCGGCACTTAGCACTCTCGGCTCATTACTTCAGCTTCCGCGCAACGATCCGCTGGACCATCCGTTGAAGCTAAAGCAACGAGAGCGGCTACAGAGAGGAGAGAGAGGCTACGGAGAGGAAAAGATGCAACCGTACTTCCGTGAGCGGAGTGCTGATCCGCTGGACCGGCACTTAGCACTCTCGGCTCATTACTTTAGCTTCCGCGCAACGATCCGCTGGACCATCCGTTGAAGCCAAAGCAACGAGAGCGGCTACAGAGAGGAAAGAGAGGCTAAGGAGAGGAAAAGATACAACCGTATTTCCGTGAGCGGAGTGCTGATCCGCTGGACCGGCACTTAGCACTCTCGGCTCATTACTTCAGCTTCCGCGCAACGATCCGCTGGACCATCCGTTGAAGCCAAAGCAACGAGAGCGGCTACAGAGAGGAGAGAGAGGCTAAGGAGAGGAAAGGCAACGGGGAGAGTTTCGTCTCCAACCACTACACGTGTAGTGGTTGAAGACAGGAGACTTGAGAGGTCTTACCTTTATCGCGGTCCACGAGCAACAGGCAGTTTTCGTGTTGTACCGTCCCTTTTATGTGTTTCCAAATGTCAGCGTTGCTTTAGTCCTGTCTTATTCTAGCTTTGGTTTTTAATAGGAGCGTCAGTGTTGCTATGGCCCTGTCTTACTCTAGCTCGATTGTTATGTGAGCGTCAGTGTTGCTATGGCCCTGTTTGTTATACGTGCGTTAGTGTTGCTATGGCCCTGTCTCACTCTAGCTCGATTGTTATGTGAGCGTCAGTGTTGCTATGGCCCAGTTTGTTATACGTGCGTCATTGTTGCTATGGCCCTGTCTCACTCCAGCTCGATTTTTATACGAGCGTCAGTGTTGCTATGGCCCTGTCTCACTCTAGCTTTATTGTTATACCCTACGTTCATCGTTATTTTAATTAATTTACTTAAGGTAGCCTTGTACGCCTTATACTTAAAAATAAATACCTTCACCGCTACGGCTGGTGAAATACTTAGACTATTCATGTGATTGTTAGTACAGGAATATATATACATATATATAAGAAAATTTAAAATTACAGATAATTCATTTTACAAAGTGAAAGTTGAATTATAAATTTGTGAGAGTATTTCGTAACGCCGAAATGCGTCGTCACACGTTGTTTTAATTATAGTGGAAATAATTAAAGAGGAATTAATGTGCAAACACAACGATGATTAAGAGATATAACGTACCCCTTTAGTTATTTCATGTAGGCATGAAACAAGAAAGTGGTTGTTTTTATTATTAAAACTCAAAATTAGAAATTAATCCAACCATCTACTCATACACTCCGGCCTTTCTTTAATCCTTCTATTATTAATTCCTCATTTCGGTAATCGCGTTAAATAATTCTGCATTTAATTGTCATTAACTCAATTGCTTGTGATCTCTACTTTAAATGGCAGAGCAATATTCAATATTAGCCTCGATTCTCCGTATCCGAACTCCGAGATCTGAGATTAGTAGTGATCGTGCCTCAAAGCCGCAAGCAATCTTCTTTTACATAAACCGGGTCTGCGAGCAGGCGCCTCGACGAGATTAATTCACATCCCCTTTACAGTATTAATTTCGATTATTATTTAATATTCTGTCGAACAAAATTTCAATTAAGCTAAGCCCAATCCTGTGATTAAGACCGATATGTTGGCCGAGTGAGATATTTTTTCCATTTTTCCATTACTGTGCCTTCCCAATTGCCTAAGTTGGATTTGATGTGAAGTGGAATTTTCCATTTTTTCAGTTGGTGGCTTCAGAATTAAAAATTCGTAAAGATACGGCTTAACTCGATTACATTAAGTCGGTTTACTTATTTGATTAAATTTTTGATTCTTTCTAATCGCATGTCTAACGAACTTTGAGACTTTAGCCCGTAAAATCATTTCTGTGCTTAATTTCTTAATTCAAAACGAAATTTTTGATTAAAATAAATTTGAAATGAAATTCATTTCACCGCACCAAATTATCGCCTCTCCTTAAACGACATAAATGTTTATAATAATTACGAAATAATAAAAGTAATAACTAATATAAAAAACTATGTAATTGTTAGCTGATAATAATTAAGGACTGACGGTTATTTAAGACAAACGAGTAAAAACGTCGCGTAATAAAATAAGCAAAAAAATGGAAATAAAAACTTAAGTAACAGCAATAATAAAAGTACCGTTTTCTTTTGTTGTTGACAAGTTCATTTCGGAAATAACATAAGCTTGGATTTGTCAGCGACGTTAACATCAAGCTAAGAAAAAAATTATTTGAAATGCGAGGGAATATCCGCGTATACCAATCAAAGGTTCGACTGATCAAGGTAAACACTGAGAGAGGAATTAATGAAAGATTTTATTCTCTGATATTTGATTGGAAGAGTTTTATAACAATGGGAAAGATGGTATGAAAGGAAAAAGTGCTTTAGAAAATTCCTTCCTTAAACTCATAAAAAGCTATCACAAAAAATTGTATTTAATTTTTTGTTAATTTTTTTGTTTTTGACAGTAGTTTCGATGTTTACAAAACCGTTTTGAAATCATTTATATCCTCCGATTCTTCCATAATCCTTCATTATTTATATTGCTTAGAAGTTTTGTCATTCGGGCTGAACAAAAATTTTCTTACATAAAACATCTTTCTCCTTTTCTCTTTGCGCAGAAATTGCTTCAGTGGTCCTAAAAAACTCCTTATTAAGACTTTATTTTTTAATATTTGGTATATTTTTTCCGACTAAGTGCGTCGTTCTCGGTGCTTATACACTCGAAAGTTACTTTGTAAAAAAAGGAAAAATGCGAAAATAAATATTGCTTAAAGTAAGAAAGGCTTTTCTGTTCAGTCTTACTCTTCTCTTGATGTCTCCTAAATTATTTTGCATTGCAAGTATTGCAGTATCATTAACGTCTTCAAGCATAACACTCAAACCAATTTAAAATTGCTACCTCTTTTATAAACCATTAATTCATCCAAAAATTCACTTTTGAAGTTATTTATAAATTGTAATTGTATTCCATTTCGAAAGCGCTTTAAAAAATCTTATTGCGAAATTAATGAAACTCACGCGAGCGACGTTTGATGAATGAGCATTTGAGTCATCTGGATAAAACGTAAATGAATAAGAAATTTGAGAGTAAGAAATAAAATTAAGAGTTTCGTATATGAAAAAACTGGTTTGTCTAATTGAAACGAATGCCTTCCCTGGTTACACATTTTTATACAAAAACTGTCTCAATCAGCGAAAATATTTTCACAAATAAACAGCAAAATAAAACCCGTCCTTTGTCTTTAGTTTTAGCAATAATCACTGAGGAGAATCGAAAATATAGTTGATGAGATTATCTAAAATAGCATAAATTTCGCTTAGAACACTAACAAACTGAGGACTGCTGGTGTCTTTGGCTTTCTAAAAAATCATGTAAAAACCCCTATCCCAAAAATTTTCGCTATGATTTCAAAGATAGTTCTTGCCACAAAGAGTATTTCTACTATTCACTACACTTATTTCACTTCAATTTATTCACGAACTCTTCCTTAATATATAAGAGATATGTAAGAGAAATTTATGTTTGCCAACCAACTAAACAACGACAATTCATTCACTTCAGATCTTCACTCCAATATTTCAATATTTATCGAATACAAATGTAGATATTAATTAAGCGCACCAACAAGATTATTACGCTTATTTAACTCTTCCTTAATGCAAAAGTTAATAAGACACTATCCCGTCGTTCAAAGGAAAGTCATGCAAGAAATCAATCAATTTATCAAATACTGAAGAAACACATTTTGCACGCCTGATTTGTTTTAATCGCTCAAGCAACGAACTTCAGTGGTCCAAGTTTGTACCACGAACGAATAATGAGATCTGTAGTATACTGCGAGTGATATGTCCAAAAGTGTTAAGGAGATCAAATTTCTTTCAAAGCATTAATCAGTTTTCACAGACTGCCGTTTTTGCACTAAATTGAACGATCGAATGAAGTAGCAGAAACAAAAGGTAGAACTATTTTGTTGTTAATTAAGTGGCAAAGATAAGTTTCACCTTTTCTAATTACTTCACAGATTTTAATGCTTTCAAAACGAATTTAATCATTACATTATGTTTAAAATTCCGATAACTCCGATAATTCCGATAATTAAACATGCGATGGGTATAATTTCTTTCAATAGTTTAGAAATCGTAGAGAGAAATTAAAAATTCGAATGACCTTTGTTAAGTTTCTGATATAAAAATAATCAGATTGGATCCAGGCGAGTGCTATAAAAGTACGTAGTGCTATAAAAGTAAGTAGTAGTATAAAGTCATTCATCTACCGATGTAAGGATACTGCTTCTGAAAGAAATGTTCAAAAGATTTTTAGTTGATTTTTCGGGAATTTTGTAGAAATTTAATTCGTACAATTTTCAAAATATTTGATTTATAAAATATAATTTATTTTTGATATTTCTTGATTACTTTTGAAATGGAAATATATTACTTAAAACATTTTCTGTAATTAATGACCTTTCATTGCTTACTTTTATATATCCTACACCCGGAAAAGAAGGGAATACCTTGAAATCCCATGAAATGAATTGTGCCTTCGTTGCAAGTTGTTAAAATGAGACGCATAAAGAACGAATGATATGCAAAAAGTATATATAAAAATATATTGATCAAGGCTTCTAGTCTCATCTCGATATCTCCGCATGTTCCAATTTAATCATGGCGTCCCTCTCTTTCGTTGTCTGTCTGGCTAATTTGATTTCTGGCAGCCTGTCTTTGAAAACCACGATTACCACAAAACGAGCAAAACCGTTAGTAGATCAAATTGTTGAGTAACTTCTTATTTTTAAATATGTTTTTGTTCAAAATGTTCAGTCATTTTTGAAAGGAAGTCATTTGTTTTGGTGTTGTCGATAAGTCAGTAGTTCAGCCTCATTCCTTGCCTCCCTTTCTTCCTTTCGTGCAAACACTTTAGACAAAGTGCATTAAATAAATTGATCGGCGAAAGTTGATCGGATGGATCAAGTTTTTTCGCACAAACTAGATTTTATCGAATCTCATATTGGGCCTCAGTTATTTTCTTGATCGAAAACGGTTTTCGTTTTTTGATAAGTTTTTTTTCGGACTTTTGTTTTTGAATCTCGTCTTGAAGAATCTCGCCTTGATCATCGAAATATATTTCGACTTATTTCCACATCCTTAACAGCAGGCAGGATCATGATGTCCGGTATATAATGATTGCCGTGTACTTTTTCGACCACATTTTGACCGCAAGCAACGACACCGAGAGTGGTTATGGAAATCTTTAGAACGCAGCGCAAACAATGCGCAAATATAAATGCTTCCATGTTGTTTACAGTCACACACACACACACGTTCTTCCATGTTTTATGTTGCCTCCGCTTTCAAACTTTTCCCATGGCTCTTCCTCTTCCCCGGTCCAAGCACACAAATCTCCTTGGCACACCTCTGAATGCGTCTGTGTCTGTCTGTTTATTTTATTGCCTGGTTGAATATTATTACCATCGCATCCATACGCATTCATTCGCACTTAAATGGCCTCTCCTCCCATTTGGGATTGATCTTTCCTTTTTTTCGTAGATGCGTGAACTCTAAATCGATTCGAATCGAATCGATCATTTTTTCGCATTTCTTCCTTGACCCCTTGCAATCCGTCGGTCAGCCTTTGTTTTTAAAACGTTTTATACTAAAACGAATACTAAGAGGATCAAATAGGAACATTGACTTCTGTTTGGTCGAAGCTCGTATACCCTACATTCGTGATATATAGTTATTGGGCGGTGCACGGTTTCTTTTAATAAGACTCCTCCTACTAACTCATCTTGAACACAACCTATGTCGAAAAAGTTAACATATATTAAAGTGGGTGCGACCAGCCCCTTTCGTGGAATCTAATATCTTATTCCAATATATCGGCTATAAAATTCTAGCTTGAAAAAATATATAGAAACTAATAAATCGGCCTTTGAAGTAAAGGGGGGAAAGCCGCGGCATTGGTCCGATATTACCCATTTTCAACCCCAAAGAGTATTTTACGATGACAATGTATGCGTGAATATATGAGTAAAATCGTGATTTTCAGAGACAGACAGATACACGGACATGGCTAAACCAACTCAGGAGACCATTCTGGGCAGGAATGTATGTACTTTTCTACACCTGCCACGTCTCCTTTAATACGTTACAAACGGAAACACAAAGCGAATATAGCCTATCCCTCGGGGTGTAGGGTATAAAAATAAGTAAAATAATTGTAAAATTTGTTCAAAAAAAAGTATAAAATTACAGAATTGCAAACTGGTAATATCACAAATTTACTTTTACCGATTTCTCGCCAACGTTTCATCTCATACGGGCAACACCTGAATCATCCTTGCGGTTGAAGCAAGAAGAACCCTAAACTATGTGGGTCGTCCAGTCGAGCCTGGTTGTTGTCGAATGGCTTGTAATAATAATTCTTGTTGTCTTTTGTTTCCCACCAAATTCCTTACGCCTTCTTTAATATATCTCCCCTTTCATCCACTCTCCCTTTTCGGTTTTCTATTCGTTCTCTTATCATCTCTATCCTGTAGTAACTGCTCGTATTCTCTCGCGTATTTTTACGCCAGATTATGCGTGGACGTCTTATAAGTGATGGTTACTGGTAATGTTGTTGTTGTTTTTATATTCTTTCCAACCCCGTAAATTTATGTTTTATAGAAACTTTAAATTTTTGAAAGATGCCTGTTTCGTTAGTTCGTAATTAATTCCGTCAATGGCTTTTACTCGTATTTTACAGCATTTTTTAAATTCCACCTATTCCTTTTGCGTTTCGATTTGAAGAAAATAAATTGTAAATTATAAAAATACACAAAAAATCGGTGGCAACCCTAGCCGAAGGAGGTGGCAACATTGTGCACGACATAATCGTGTTCTACTTAATTAAGTGCTAAAATAAAAAGAAACTGAAGAGAGAAAGAAAAAGCTTATTTTGTTAATAGTCTGCTGCATCAACTATAAATAATCTGATAGGAATGAAAACATACACAAGTACTCACTCAGACCAACACACACGTAAACACATAAATCACCAAACACACATTCGCTTTAATGAGCATAAAATTCTTTTATATATAAATGTGAAGGAACAAATCGATGAAATCGGCGGATGAATGCACTCAAAATTGTTTGCATTTCAAAGAATTTTCGCATACGTTTTGCATAAAATTGGAAAATATTTCATAACTTTTTCTATTTTTCGATTCAAGTAAACCAAAAGGGAAAAAGAAAAATTAAAAGTAGATTATGAAAAAGCCACGCAACAACAATGGTAGCAGCATCAACAAAAAAATCAACAACAGTAACAGCAACTAAAATTCAAGCCAACAGCACGTCGGATGTATTTTGCCCTCAACCCCGCTTCTGACTACCCCTAAATAACGAAATCGCATATTTCACCATAGCGCGGTTGAAGCAGAAGATCGTTTGGTTCTTGCATCCTATGGGTAGCAATTGTTGCTTCTGGAGAAACATTTCATGCAAATTCCATAAATACTCGTGCAAACAAAAATAATGCATTCGCAATCATATCGAGAACGCTTTAAGATTTATTAGATAAAATCGCATAAGAAATTAGCACCGACTAGAAGTTATCACAAAATTTGGATTTGAAAATTGTTCGTTCAAACAGATTTTTTAATTATTTACTGTAGAATGACCTTATCGGTAATTACTTTAGCCGCTTAATCGGTTATCGGTTATTACCTTATTATAATTGTGATATCAAAAGCAACCATTCAGTAAGCACACATGCATTAACTACAATTAGTTCGGCTTCAAATTCGGCTTCGATTGAAGTTATTGATTTTCAGTAAAATATTGCCGACTGCTGAAAATATAGTATCGTTATTATATCTCTCTCCACAATTAATTGTAAACACTAAATGCAATGTCTCTTGATTTGGAACTCCTAATAGTTATCACAATAACCTATCTAATTAAATATTATCAGATAATTATAACGGTTATTGGACACATATTTGGAGTAATTGTGTCTTTGAATTCATTTTAATTCGACAATCATTTCGACAATCCGTTCAACCTTCTTTTTTGTTCTTTAAGGAGAAATTTTCAGATTAATCAATTTCGTGAACAATGGGCGTGTGTGTATGTATGTGTAATTGCAAATGGTCGTATGCACGATGTTGCAACAATGGATAACTAGTAATATTGTTGACACTTTACACGCTTCGCTTTCACTCAAAAGCCGAACATGATCAACATCAAACGTTACCAACACCCAACATGATCAACGTCAAGAGTATGCATAATAAAACCATTCACTCTTGATATTGTTGCTACAACTACTGCCGATTACTGCCCATACTGCCGATGTTACTGCCGATGTTGTTATTACCGTTATGCCATGAACATTTATTTTATGACAGGCCTGTATGCAATATTTTATACGTCTCAACCTACGCGAAATATAATAAGAGGAAAAATATTCAGAAAGAAAAATAATTTACAACAAATGTAAAGCGACCACCATCGACATCAACTGGCAATCAACGAACGAACATCAACGATAATTTTGGTCTAACAAATTTCATTATTTTTTTCACTCCTACTTAATTATTGCGATGCATTCAAGCAAGCATGAAGTCTTTCATTCATTCACGTATTCACCTCTTCGAACAGCGGATCAAAGTCTGTCTACCGTCTCACCAAATTCATCAGTGGGCAGCCGTTCCAATCACTTGGGACGAATGGAAAGTGGTTTCTTGTAAAAATTTTAAATTGAAGTCAGTTAATTGAATTTTTTGGGTGTAAATGTATTAAAAATTTGGGATGGCAGGTTGGGTTAGTGCAGTGTTTTACGTTTGAGCAAGGCTTAAACACATTCAATTATTTCCAAGTATTATTTTGGAAAATTATCGTAAAACTTATTGAGGCAAAAACCCTGAAAATTTTACGAGATGTTGAGCAATATTTTGAGCAATTTTATGAAGAATTTGTCAATGGCTTTCACTTTTACTTAATTTTTATTTCCACTAAATTAAATTACCGTTATCATTCAGTCATTACCAAAAGAAAAACAGAAAACCAAACGTTTCAAATTTCATTACCGGCAGTAAATTCAACAACAGCTCATCACAATCTCCATAATGATCTATTTCTGTTGATCATCACTTCATTATTTTTTATGGAGTTAGAATCCTAAATGAAATTCGAGTATTTCTAAAGAGATCACGATGATCTTGCCGAGATCAATCAATCAAATTAAATGCATCCTGATAATTGATAAATCAATCAGCAAGCTAAACGACTGACCGATCAACATCAATCGACATATTGTTCATATCGTTGGGCACTTCAAGTATCTTCTTGACTTTAAAATTTAATTTATTATGCGCTGCATAGGAGAAGCAACCTCAGTTTATATCTTAATAATGTTTTTGCCTTCCCTCCACTTCTTCCTCTGTATCCACAATTAATTATTATAATAGCGTTGTTGCTCTTGTTCTTGTTTTTTTTTTTTTTTGCTTTTGTACATAAAAAACTCGCTTCTCTAATTTATTGCACTTTCTCTTCAAAGAGTTCGCAGGTCTAATCCAGCAAATGCATTTAAAATTCTTAGAAGAACAATTAATTTATTCATTGACAGAATACAAAAGACCACAAAAACTTATCAAATAACCTACCTCTATCTTCCCTACTTCCATTATTTATTTACTACTTTCGTATCCTCCGCTTGATTAACATCGTAATATCTTGCGACAGCAATGACGTTGAAGAACTATCGGAACCATCGGATGATGAGATCAAGAAAGGCCAATACTGGACGTCACTATACGATCTTGGATAGCAAGATTTGGGAAGTAAAGTCTGGTCTCAGAATCGAGGAACTTTCTTGTGCGAATTTAACAATAAGTTTTATATAAAATTAATAATAAAAATATTTGTTTAAATAGATTTTTATATCTTTCAAACAACGAAATCTTTTCATAAAAACAAAATTTACTTAAGGTTGAAGTAACTTCTTATAAATTCGGGTTTAGGTATGCGTTCATCGAGTTATGAATTATTATAAAGAATAATGTTATTTCCTAACAAATAAAATAATTTACGATGTAAGAATCGATGGTTCAAAGGTCAGTCTTACCTCATTTCGCCGATTTCTTCTCATTATTTCCAAAACAACTTTCACAATTTTTCTGAAGAAATTTTTTGGAGAGATTTTAAATTTTTTTAAGAGGCTGAACCCCAACCGTGATCTCGGTAATGATCGTTGTCCTTTATTCGTTATTTGATATCCTCTAGAGTTGCTGGGAATGACGATGATGAATCTTTTCCTTTCTGGCTGTGGTTGCTCATTAGACATGTTTAATCGTTGTTTAAAAGACGAATATTAAATAGAGGCAAAATTAAAAAATTAATTACTTGTAATGTGATACATACTCGTTCGTCGATATAACGACGTCATATACTGTCAAGTTTTTGCTTAAACGGATTTTCTGTTAAAAAGCGTTAAGATTAAGTTAAGTGTGTTAAAAGTGTTAAGACATTATTATGTCAAAAATGTAATTTAAGGGAGTAAGCGTGCGAGAAAATTATTCTAAAGAAAACATTAATGAAAAACATAATGTCATGTAATTTTATTTATTTAAGGCAAAGCTATTTCTGACAGCTAGCAGGTCTGCCTGTTTGGCGAGGCTGAATAATATGTCGATTTTTTAACGTTGTTTTTTTTTTTAATGCCGTCACAACTGTTCTAGTGAATGTGGCGATGACGAAGTTTACGTATTTCGTGATACTGATGAGGTCGCACCTCAAAAGCATACAAAACCATAATAAAGTTTTTGCCTTGTCAACGAATTAAATAGAAGGACAGCGATACCGAGGAGGAGTGGGAGACAACATATATAAACAAATGAGAGGATTTTTAGCGTGCTGCTTAATCGGCTTTTGTTTTTTCTTTCTACTTTTGAGGATTGCTCGACACGAAATGGTCATTCTGAGACAACCGAAACTTATACAAAATATGTTTGTGCCGTTTGAAGTTTTATGAAATCAAATTACAAAACAGATTTTTAGTGGACAAAAAATCAGACCGGATGTATAAACGAAAATTAAGTGCATTCCGTTAAAAACAGTTTTAAGATGATTGATACTCCTTAAGCTCTACAAACGAATGGGCTTCATTGAAGAAGTTAGAACATATTTTCAGATTGCTTTAGGACTTAGCAGCTCCTCTCTACGACTTGGCATAAGTGTTCGTTTGCTTTCGGAACCTTTTTCAAAAACTAGTTTGGGCTCTAATCCATTTTTGTCGTCACATTCAGTAATGGCGTGCAGACATAATTTTTCTGCACCTAAGAAAATTCTAAAATAATTTATCCCATCAACGATATTAGAATCAATTTTCCTGACACTTGTTTATTTATATTTATCGCTTTAGAGTGTGCACATTTTTGTGAGAAATTGTTTGTTTTTGAGCGTCAATTTTAATGAATTGTATTTAATAGAATACCTCAAAATATACCATATTTTGCCATACATCAAAATATTGCCATAAGTCATGGGCCTATCTGGTTCGAAAGCTGTCTCTAAAAGTTCTAAATTTAGTAAATTAATTAAACGAGCTGGAGCAAACGGCGGTTTAGAGCCTTGGAGCAATGATGAAGAACAATCATTCTTAAATACTCTCGAAATGTTTGACTCCGTGATCGGTAATCCGGTGCAGTGGATTGGAAATTGTGCTAACGATTTAATTATCGCTCGCCAAAATCTTATTCAGTCTTTAAAAAAACATCCCAACGAGCCGCTACGTTGTGAATCTCTGGCGAAGGAGTATCAAAATCTTGTGTTTAAGGAGCAATACAAGGCTATCTTGGATGCCAAAACAAAGAGTTACCCAAAGTTGGAATTATTAGTTGACTGCTCTTGCGAAACACGTCCGGTGATCGATGCAAATTAACTATGCTTCCAAAATTTTAATTAAAGTGTTCTTAATGTTCGAAAGATGTACGTATGGTGAATAAATCTGGATCCCTGAGAATAGAACAACTTACTTAATTACCCACAAATTATAATCCCTCGGAAGAATATAGAGATTATGTAATTATCAAGAAACTAATGAATCCATTAGCTTTTTCAACAAGGTCTTGTAGTGTTTTTGCATTATTCAATTTCGATTAAATCCACCAGTGATAAACATTTAGGTTACGGTATATAATCATCTTTTGATTTTTTTGTTCTTTTCGTTTTTTGTAAACACAGTCAGTATAAACACCAAACTTTTCGTGAGAGAATCTTATATCAAAAAATATTCAACAATTTTCAATTTGCAAAAAACCTATACGATTAATCATTTTCTCCTAAGTAAATATTTAACAATTATTTACATCTGGTCACCCTTTAGAAAGAGAACAAGCAATCCAACGCGTTGTATCACAACGCACTCGTAACGATGATCGAGCATGTGTGTTGTGTTATCCGAACATGTGCGTTGTGTTATCCGAACATAAACATTGTGTTATCCGAACATATGTGTTTTCATGCTCGAACACGTTCTGTTCCCAACCGAACAGACAGAAATTCGAACAATTAGATCAGTTTGGTTCTGAAAGTCGAGCGATTTAGTTGGGTGGAGGTTACGTTAACGTTTGTGAATTTTTTTAATAAAAACGAAAAAATAAACAAGAAAAGGCTTTATGGTTTAAGCCAAGTTAAATATGAAATTAATAAATTACGAGAAATAATATTTTCAATAAATAATATTTATAATAATAATTGCAAGAAACGAGGATCAAGAATGTTCGAATAGCATAAAACCGATACAGCATAAAATAAAAAGATTCGTGCAAAATAAAAGCAGAACAAACATGACAATTCAGCTCTACCTGTTTCCAACACTAATTTCCATACTTCATAAAATCAGCGGATAAGAAAAAGAAGAAGAGAAAAAAGAAGAGAAGTTACCTTGACGAAGGTGAGATACAACTCAAAGTATCTGCTAGAGAAAAATAATAATAACAATAACAACAAGTTATATCGAGAGCCGACAAATGAAAGAGTTGTAAAGCCGAGAATAGAATAAAAAATGTAACAAAAGAAAACAAATAATAAAACCGAAGTGAGTCGCCCGATAAGAACAAGTTGTTGTTATAGAGCAGTTGTCATCGTTTACTATTTCAACTTTTAGTTACTTTCTCATTTTATTCTTCCTCTTCTTGCTCCTTATCACGCTGTTTCTTTTCAACGTTCGGTTAGCCAATCTTTGAAGGTGTGAAGGGGAAGGTGAGTGATTTGCCACGTGAGGAATTTCCGTGTTAAATATTTACGGCAATAACAGCAACAACAACAACAACATAAGTTGTTCAGATACGTGCCGATAACTTCAAGAATGGCGATACTTTGTAGTAAACGGTGGTAAAATTCGTATCTATCGAACCGATACTGGCAGATAAAACAACGAATGCGTAGATAGAATAATTGTCGGTGGGGAAATTGAAGGGCCGCGGAAAATTTGTGATAAAACTTCGAACGTGTGTGTGTGTTTATGTTTGTTTGTGAAGTACACAAAATTTCATTGAAAAACTATCAGTGATTCGTTTTCCTTAAACAAACAGAGGACGAAGAAGAAGAAATGCAATAAATGTTTACTAAAAACTTCGTGCATCGTGTTTCTCTGCCAGCCAGTTTCAGCCATTCCGCGAGTTAGGCATTTGTCTTCCTATCGGACATACGTAGTAGATACCAGTCGTATTAAGTAAATTGCCGGAGTAAATCAACAAGTAATCAACGAGAAGGCAGAGTATTCACACCAAAACGTGTTCGAAGCTTGATAACGACTACCTGTTGGCCCGCTGTTAGCGCGCCATACGCTGTTGCGATATTAGTGTTAGTGCATCCCATTCTGAAATTGTTGTTTTGGTGTAGTGATTTTTATTTTGTAGTCCATCATTGTTTCTATTTTTTTTTTGTTATCCGAGCTACAGCAGTTCATTTCGCCCTGGTGAAGGCTAAAATAATAATTGTGAAGCCGCCAAAGGCGGTCAAGGTTTGGCTTAACTTTTTTTTGCAGTAAATTGTTCTTGCGCCCGTACGTTGCCAATCCAATCGCAGCGATAGCACAAGTAGCAGGTGAATGCAACCAATTAATAGAACTCTAACTGACGAGTAAACGAGTGCAGTGCATTATGGTCCTTTGACAACCTCGTCCATCTCTCTCATCGTCGATTATTTAAATTTCTTACACGGATCGTAATAAAACTCCGAAACCGGGAATTGCATCGTCGAAGTATCTGTACCGTCAGTGTCAAAATGCAGATGCCCGCGATGTGATATTTTAGTTTTATAGCATTTAATTTTGGTCTCTTCTGTGGCCAAGCGTGAAATATACGGTAGAGATCACAATAACAAATATTCATTCGATTACGATCATTTGCATCAATATCAATAAGTTCACCAGTCTCATCAAATTAGCGAAATAACAACAAATAACGAAGAATAAAAGTATCTGAAGAGATAAAATGCTATGCCTTTGAAGGGACAAAAACAACAGCAGTAAGAAGAGAACGACGACTGCACTGCCTGTAAATAACGAAATATAAAATCAACGAATAAAGATGTGCGTGTAAAATTATATAAATTTAAAACAACAAACAAATCATTCTGAAAATATTTGTGGCGTCAATGAAATAATAATAGCAACAACAATAATAATAAAACAAGAAAGAAGAGAATTTTAATTTACGAAGAATTAATTGCTTTAAAAAACATTCCGTAAAATGCTTTGTTCTCCATTACCCTCCTATTTATCCATATTACACTTCAATTTCCCTTCCCCTCGTCGGCATTGTCAACACCTCAACGATCCACACCACCGTTCTAGACCGTCGATAGCAATGGCATTATCCCGTTTGGTATCCTTGCCCTTTGCCCGTACGAGCAACAGCTGTTGCCACCGCAGACGCCTCCTATTCACTCGGTGGTGTCTGCTCAGCTTGTGGTGGTTGTGCATCGTAACGCCAGTGAGTGCCTTCAATTTGGAAAATCGATTACCTATAGTCAAGTACGGTCCAAATGCGGATTCTTATTTTGGCTATTCAATAGCGCCGCATACAATCGGAGAATATAATTGGCCAAATAATACCAAATGGTAAGTTTTGATAAAATACTGAATAGTATTTACATGAATTGTATTGACTGAATTGTATGAATTGTAATTGTATGAATTGTATTTGAGAAATACATTCTCACCTAAAAGAATGACTAACATCGTATACTAGAAAACGGACTTTTAAAGAACGTTATAGGATCGAAATACTTCGGTACAAGTCACACGAAATACTCTCTTCCTTTAATTCTTCTTAAAACACAAAAATAACTTAAGGTGTCTCAACAGATGTCGTTTATTAGACTCCACTTTTGGAATACTAAAATGTCAAAACAAATGTATTGAAGTAAATTTAAGTACCATCATTTGATCTAAATTAAGTAAATGACCAATTGATTTTATTTTATCTCATGAAAACAACCATTTATCGTATTTATACCATACATTCCTCGTTTAATTTTTTCTCCTCAATTGAACTAAACTTGAAATTGTGGTAATTATTTATTTATATGTGGTATTATTAAGACCACTTCGAATCATCTTCAGCTCTTCTAACGATGGAAAGGGTTTCAACTACAGAAGGAATAAAAGGGTTCTAAATTAATATGAATTAATTATTTTTATGCTTTTCACATTAAATGCTTTTGTTAAACATTCAATACAAATATTGCCGCCTTAGTGGAACTAAAATGAAACCATATATGGATTTATTGTAACGAAATTAATTGGTGCTTATTGCTTCATTCTTCTTATCTTGCTTCTCTTTCAATTCTTCTGTGTATAATAAAATATTTTGCATCTTCAACGAAGAGAAATAAAAATTTATTCTACATTTTTATTAATTGATTTTAAGAACGTTTACGTGACGAAATGCGAGTAAATAAACGACTCGTTAAGCAAGTAATGCGTTCCTTTAATTATTTTAAAAAAATATAACTTTCATTAGTCGAAAAGCCCTCACTTTGGCAATGAGGACCAAGCGACAGCGGCAACTTAAACACATTTCCATTTTCGGGGCGTGCGTATTATTGAATTAATGGTCTGGCAAAGCCCCGGATAAAAACCATTTTCCTCGAAAGCATAAAAAATACTATTTCCACCACATGCGATCAATAAATAAAGAAGAAAACGAGGAAAGAGATTTTTAAGAATAAATTGTAGCACGAATTAACGAAGAAAATTTATTACAAAAGTTATAGAAAATTGAAAATTAATTAGCGAGAAGGAAAATAAGCAAATCCTTTTGGACAGAAAATAGTATTGTCATGTTTCGTTAAAAATTATTAATGCTAAATAAAAAATAGCTTGTAAGAAACAAAAGAACTATAAAAAGATTTCTACAATTTTAATTTTATTAATCTTTTTTATCAGCATATCATTTTGAATTTTGGGGGCAGATTAAAATAGAAAACAATGGCGGGATTTTTTAATGAAAGCTTTTTGGCCTTAAATGTATCGTTATCTCTCTTTCGTTATTATTGTTGCGTTGTTTTTGTTATTGTAAATTTCATAAAATCAACAGCATGAAGAAATGACGGACAGGCGGATACGACTCCCGTTGTAATCGAAAAAATCATTGACAGAGCATAGCGTTTTTTGTGATAACTACAAATAGCTTATAGTGTCCGTCATTGCTATGCACATTTCAGTCATAGTCTGTGAGCGTTGTTTTACTGCTACCGCCTATCCCGATTCAATAAAAAATTCGATTTCGGTTGATTTTGAATACGCCTTTAATTAATACAGCGCATTAATTCATCGAAGAAAAAGTACACAAAAAGAAATTACTAAATTATGGTTTCAAACAAAGAAAAAGAAAACATTGACACAACATATTGTTTTCATGTAAATAAACAAAAACTAACACGATCTCTTAAATGAAAATGTTTTTAAAAACCTCTGAAATTTGTGAAAATTAATCATTTACGCATTTCGTAAAGAAATACAATTAGTGGAGAGACAAATTGAAAAGAATTTAGTAGTCTCAAAAATATAACAGAAATTTAATTTGGGAATTAATTTTTAATTAGTAATTTTGTTAAAGTGCTCCGTTGAACATTTTTGAAAGAATTACGCGATGTGTTATTTTGTGGCCTTTAAAAGCAGTAAGCATTTCAGAAAAATATTTTCTTTCTCGAAATGAAATATGGAAAATAATAAAATATTCTCGCTAAAATATGAGTCATGATATTTTGCATAAAGTACGTCCACTGCAAAACAAATACCTCGTGGTGGCAATTTAATGAAATAAAAAATATTGAGGTTTAGACAATGATAATAACTCTTCAGCAGGTGTGTCATGCCAACATTGCCGACAGTTATTGCAAATATTGTTTTGCTCACACCTTTTCGAATATTTCTGTATTTTAGTTTTACGTAATTCTTTCGTTTAAAAACAGCAACATCAATACTTTGGCCAAATTTTCAAATTTTGCGTTAAATAGAAGTTCACTTGTTTTTTTTATGATTTCGTAAATTTTTACACCAAGCATTTAAAGCTTAATAACCTCAAACCTCTAACAAACAAACAAAACAAATTTATTATAATGCCAAAAAGAGATAAATGCATAAAGATGATTTTAGTCAGATTAATTTTCTTAATATTTAAGTTTTTTAATATTTTTAATAGAAATATTTCTACCATAAAATTAAACAGGGTGAAGATAAGAATGATTTATGCTTAGATAATGTAAAAACTAGACTAGAATGCCATCTTCGTTTTGCTTTTGATTCTCGTCGAATTTTCTTACCTTCTTTTCGATTTGTTCGGTAAGCAACAAAAAATCTCTAAATTAAAAGAAAATTTACTCTAAAGTGAAAAGAAATTGTCGAAAGGGATTTTTTCATGTTGATTATCATTCCAAAAGTGGCGCAAAAATTTCGTTTTAAGGATTGAACGAGCCGCAGTGTTAGATTTGCGATTGTTTTTGGTGTTCCACATGTTTTTTATGTCAGGAACGGGATTGATGAACGATAAGGATTGTCGAAATGATATAGAATTGCAAAAACGATTAGCAGGGACTGATCGTTTTTCATAAAATGTTAAATATGGTTTGTTAATGAAGAAACAGGGAAAAAGGGAAAGCAAACCTTACGAATGAAAACAATATCAGATTTCAGCGATCGCGCATCATTCCTCAGCTCGTTCGTAGCTGAACGAAATTAAATTGTACCGTTCTCTTTCGCATTAAAAACAATCGAGGCAGACTTTAGAATTTAATCGAGACGATATTTTCGATGCGACGAAATCGGGGCCTTCAAACGAGACGATTTTTGCTGACATACGATTTCTATTTGATATAAAAGAGATGAGAGATAATAATCGATTTTATTACTTTTATTGTACAATTAATCAGTGATAATTTACTATCAATGTACGGATACTTTAAGCAGATACGATGACTCACAATTATTGATTTCGTTGGCGTTAATTTCGCGAAAAAGCAATTGTTCATAAATAATGTAATGAGCGAATTTATTGGAATTTAATCCAGACTGAACAGTCTATTAATTAAAAAGAAAACGCGTGGAAAATATTGGTAAAAATTCTTAATCGATAAAATGAGTCAGTTATTCAGAGAAGTAGAAGCAAACCGCAACAAAATTGATTATTGCGTAGCAGAGGGACACGTAATATCGTCAGCACTCGATGACTGGCTCGTTGTTGTTGTTGTTGTTTTGTTTCTTCTTAATGAATTATTAAATGAATATTTGTCAACATTTTCAAACGAAAATACACGGATCGTATCCGTTTTATAGTGGTTTTGCTTATTGTTGACATAATTTTTTCGTATTTTTTTGAAAACCTTTACTAAGCAAAAAATATCAGCAACAATAACAGCAGCATTAGCAATGCCAGCAACATCATGAGCAATATCAATAATAATTAAACAAAATTGCAATAAACAAGCTTTTGATGTTTCATTAAATTTTATTATAAAAATTTTGTGTCAAGAATAAATATAATTAGTCGCCGATGCTTGACTAACTGTCGCTGTTGCTGATTGCTGTTGTTATTGGTCTCGATGTTTATTGTTAATGTCATTTTTGCTTCTTCTAACATTCTGCATTTCATCAGCTTATCTTATTCGTACGTAAAAAGTAAATTCAAAGTAACTTGACTGTCGAGTAATGTAATAAAAGAAGAAGAAAAAAACGGCGGGCAAACAAATATACGAAGGAAATCACAGATAAGTAAAGTAAAAACAGAAAGAAAAATGCTGTAAATAATTTTTTATTTTTTTAAGTTTTTAAGCTTTTAGAAGTAATTGTAGGAATTACCGTAAAAACAACAATTACAACAAGAACACATTAAATAAATCTATTACACGGTCGAACATACATTTTTACGTTGTTTATTTATTGACTTTGTGCGTCCATTTGTAATCAAATGAAGATAAAAATGTAATCCCGTTAGAATGGTTTCGGTCCGCCCACTGATAACATCTAAATTCAAACGATACGACTCTTGGGTAGGATATAAAAAAGTCGACGAGAAGAAGGCTGGAATTCTTATTTGCTTTTTATTTATTTCTTATTTTATCAATATTTTTGAATCGAATTGAAAGTGTTCTGTTTACAAAATCCGAAGAAGTTTTTGATGTTTAGGAATAATATTATGTAAATAAATTAAATGTAACGGAAGTCTAAACAGTATGAACATAATTAAGTTAATAATTTGAGTAAAAAAGTTTTAACTAAAAAAAGGAACCAATGAAAATGATTACAAAATGAAATCAATAAAGTGAAAAAATTCAAATTTCATTTGATTTTTATCACGTCTTATAATTTTCGTGTTATTTCCACTAACTTTCGCTTAGTTTGTGAAATAGTTATTGACTTTTAAAAATTACAGAAATAAATTTAATATTTTCATTAATGTCTTTCAGTAATTGTTACACTTTATAATCGGTGCTAGTCATTCCTTTTTATTGTTGCGTTACGAACATCTATAGATTTCAGCATTGGAATATATTCAGAAATAGCTCTCAAATACCCTCCCCTCTCATTTTTTACTAATGATTTTTAATTTATTCAAGTTTATTCCACAAGTGTGTTTGTTTAAAAATCAGCTACGGGACAATTCGATTTTTGTGTTTGATAAAAATAATAAAAAGGAACACTTGTTTAAATGATTAATCAGCATTGGAGAGAATCTCTTAAAAAAATTGAAGTCACACGAAGGATTAGATTGACCGATATTTCAATAAACTGTAAAGTGAAAGTGAAGATAAAACATCTAAAAAGTGATCATACATGAATAAACATTTAGTAAAATATTAACCGTTCAAAAGGGTCATTTTCTCAAATGACATTTTACAGATAAATGCGGTCTAACAGGTAGGTCACGATCGGACAACTCGTTGCCGTTAAAACAGAAAGGAAGGAATAGAAGTAAGGGAAAATAATTTAAGGGAGAGACGGAATAGGTTAATTTTTATGTCAAGGTATAATTCAAACATGAAAGTGATTTGAGAGGCACAGACGCGTGATCACAATTTCGTTTGAAAGACAACGATAGAGGACTTGGCGTGTCCTTCTAATCAGAATTTATAAAGTGAGATTAGAAGATTTAAACTGTTAGTGAACACGGAAATAAATAAAATCATGCATTTTATAAAAGACACAATTGTGTATTAATAATTCTTGACAATCTTTTGAGATTGGTTTATTCGCCTTCGTAATTTTTCCGGCAAACAACAATCGTTTTGAAAATTAGCAAAGTACGAGCAGCAAAATTGTCGAGCTAATTTATTGCACGGTCACCCCTAAGACGGTCCTGGATGTCCTTCATAGAATGGCACTTGATTTATAATCCGTCTCTGAAAAATAATTTTACCTTTTCACATTTTTACAAATTTCCTGATTTTTCGCCTTTAAGAAGACTTGCACAAGCCTCTTGCTCTTCCAGGTATAAAGCGTGTTATGCGCACGTGCTTGGGTGAATGTTTTTATTTCTAGTTCTTGTTAGTGCCGTTGTATATGTTGAAAATATATCCTTGTTTAATGCAATGCCTTTGAAATCCTTCAAAGAGGAAAAATTTCTTTGAAAAAATTTTCGGTTTTTAACGATTGACTTTGCACGAAATATTTTAAAAATTAAATTTTCTCGAATTCTGGAATTTTTTGAAAAGTAAAATAATATTTATTTTGTTAAAAATCCAGAGGATTTATAAATGTACCTTATAAACGGACCAAGAATTTAATGCACTCTTCGTACGAGATTGGGTTCATCCATAAGTGGTCTTGGTCTCATTGCTGGCTTTCTATAAGGGATTCTTTATTGAAGGAAGCCTTCCTGGATTAGAATAACAATTTTTTATGAAATAAATTGTTACTAAAGAAACATCGCTCACTTTAAGCAATTTTTCGACAATAATAAAGTTCTTCCCAACGTGGATTCAGCAATTTAATACCAAAAGGAATTCCATTATCGTTGAGTTCAATTTCCATTTTGTATGATAAGATTCTTATTGTTTGCGCCATCAAATTTACAGATTTGTTCATACCTAAGACAGCTGAAAGGAAATGCGACTTCAGTCCTAACAGACACAGACCCCTCTTCGTTACCTTCGACCAGAATTTTTGTTAGCACTGTTTAGATAGCTGTATTTGCAACAACAAATGAACAAACAAAGACAATGAACTATTTCGAAGTGATTTTCACGAGAAAGTTGAGAAATGAGAGGCAAGAGAAGGAAAGTCAAAGATAAGAACGCATTTGATGAGTAGATTGAGGCATTAAAAAGATCGTAAGAAAAATGCTGAAAGCGATATGAGACAACACAAACAATACGAATGAGCTCTACAATAAATTTTGTTTTGTTTTCATAACACTCGATCTTCCTTATGTTATTTATTTGATTCCGGTTCACTTCCGTCTAGACGAATAAATGGCATTGATGTTATTTGTTGCCACCGAATTTCAATTTAATGGGAGAAGGGAAGAGGAAGCGCATGTCCATGCGACAGGAATAATTATTGTGTTCCGTCATTATAATTCCGGTTGATAAATCTCTTATAGTCAAAAAGAATCTGACAATTATGTTTACTGAACACTATTACAAACATTGTTTTGATCTGTCTGAAGGGAAGGATAAAGTATAAAGATGACGGCTGAAATTAAGAAGGATGCAGATTTTATTATAGCTTAAACAAACACACTTGTGGAATAAACTTGAATAAATTAAAAATCATTAGTAAAAAATGAGAGGGGAGGGTATTTGAGAGCTATTTCTGAATATATTGACGACATTTGTCATTCAGTTGCACCGAGTTTTCCTTTTAAAAATTCATCACAATTATCGTCTTCTCTGAGAACATTAATTTAATTGACAATATTTATGTTTTATTTCAAGAGATACTTGAAGCAGCTTTCTTTCGAAGATTTATAAAAGGATCATCATTTAAAAGTCCTTCGATGGGTCTTTTTAATGGGACTTCTTTCAGGTAGAGCACTCAAAGGGAACTCTTTGTCCTTTTGTTGTTGCGACGCCGGCATTTATTGGATTTCGATTTACCTTGACAGAAATTAAAAAATGAAGTTAAACAAATTGCAGTAAATGAGAAGAATTTCGATTATTAAATAAGAATTACAACCGATTTTTATCGCGACACGCATATATTAATTTTAATAAATTTTGGCATAGTAGATGTTTGTTGTCTAAGTAAATTTTATTTATATTTATTCTCAATCATCAATTGGTATTACAGAATTGAATTTATTTATTTATGTTTACTAAATAATGTATGTATATATTAGCATATATCGATATTTATATATATCAATAATTGTATTTGAAATTGGATAAATTCTAGAAATAACTTCGTCACGAATGGCCGTGTTTCTTTTTCCTTAAGCAAATCATTTTTTTATTATATCGTAAAAAACATTTCTAGGTCTGGCCCCAATTCGTTGGCACAAATCCTCAATTTTCACATGAACTCCTTAAATATTGTTGATGATGATCCATCTAATTAATTTCAATGAAATATTGCAGAAATGATGAGCTCAGCGACTTTGTCTTTATGGAATTAAAATTAGAACAACTTGGGTGTGCCATTGTGTTGGTTTGCTGTCGTTTGTCATAGTTTCATCATTATGTTCAGAGAATAGAACATTAATATTAAATTTTAATTTAAACACAATTTGTAACTGTCAAAAGTCTGTGACGGAAGCATATCTCGTGTGATTAACGAAAGCACTGAAATTTCCGTTTCTGTAAAAATTAAGGGTTTAGTATGAGAGTTGTATTCTGGTGCGGTGCCCTTTAGTTGTAGGGGATCAAATTGGGGCTATATATCGGAGCAATTAAATTATGTGTTTAGGGATAAAGACAATGTTGGCAAGTTTTGAAAAGCTTAAAAAAGCTTAGAGTGTTGAATCTGAGAACGAGAAATGAATACGTTTCGATTAATTTACTTACAGAGTAATCTCTACATACTTTTCTCTCTTATAGGTCAGTAGTAATCGTTCTATTTTGTTATGATATTATAAAAGGCAGTGAGGATTTTAGTGAAATTTTATGAACATTTGGTTTGGCTCCGTTAGGAGTAGAAAGTGATTTATGTATTAAAATTTCCTCCATATTATTTTAATCATTTATGGCATAAACACAAATGAATTTAATTATAAGTCGTAAAAAAATTTCGAGAAGACTTCGAAAGATATCCAGTTTTGGGACACACCTGTTTTATATTACCCCTCTTTTCTTCCCCCTTCTTTATCGTTCTGCGTGTCTAGTAAAAGGGAGAGATAAAAATGTAAAAATTCTCGTCAGGTAATTCCATTGTAGTCGTTTTTCCTAGCTTGCTCCATATTTTCCTTTTTTATGAATATTCACTGATTTCATAAAAATAAGAGTTCTCTAGATAATTTTGGAAGTCCTTCATGAGCGGTAGATATGTCTCAATGAAGGCTCTGATGTCATGGTCATTAAAACGTCACTGATCGCTCGACTGATATGAACGACTCTTCACGAAATTTTACTATAATTTGTTTTCCATAACGACAGCTTTGGCTTATCAATATACGCTTGACGTCTCAACTGAAGTTGTAAAAAGCCATTTAAAATACAATTAAAAGTAGTTTTAAAGGTTTTTTATAATATAGTAAAAGTATTTATGATCATCTTTAACGTCGACACTTAAATATTATTAAAAATACTTCACTATTTTTCACATAAATCTGAAAATTAACAGAAAACAAACAAAATGTTGGGGACAGAAATCAAATGCCTTTCAGAGCTCTTTAACCCACGTCAATAATTATAAATTGCTCAAAATTATAAAAACAATTGAAAATATTTCCATTTTTGTGAATTAGGAACAACAACAACATCAGGAACAATGACAACAATAATTAATCGCATGACAGTGATTTATATAAAATATTGTATGAATTTTACCAACTCATTGCTTCAGCTTCTAATACTGTTGCATTTGCATTCAGACAGTGTTGGTGACTCAATTGATGTAGCAGTTCTCTGCAGCCACCCAATCAAAAATTATAAGTGTCAAAATACTGCACTTTTTTAATTTCTTTTACCACGCAAATGGATTTGAGTAAAACATATTTCACCAGAATCATATCTTAGATATTTTCCTATGGTTTAAGAAGCCAAGAAAGCACCAAAAGTTAAATAACTGGCACATCTTTTAAA
Organism: Physocephala rufipes; assembly: GCA_963966595.1. Lineage (NCBI taxonomy): Eukaryota > Metazoa > Arthropoda > Insecta > Diptera > Conopidae > Physocephala > Physocephala rufipes. The sequence continues at coordinate 21,182,391 of OZ016504.1, forward strand.
GCATTGCACTAGCAATGCAATAAACATTGACAATTCATGCTAGCAATCAATGGAAACATCATTATTAAACACATGAAAATACTTATTGACATCGCTTTTTGAAACTGGATTAATCCTCTTGTTTCTCGAATGGAATGCCTTAAGTTGTAATTTTAATAAATTTTCAATTTTATTTCGAAAACCTCATAACGGTTTAGAGTTGACAGCATTGTAATTATTGAAAGGCGATTGCTGTTTTAATAATCATCACAATGCGGGTGGGCGGCGGTCCACATTTGTTTTTCCTTCACAATACTTGAGAAATCTCAAATTTAAATTTTGAAAAAGAAAAACTCATCAATTTTCATTAGAAAGCAAAAACATTCAATTACTTCGATTTCGGCTTTGGAAAGTTCGGTGCCCCTTACCGACAGCCTTTGCATACATGAAATAGTTTCTATCTCGAGTAAATCATAATTTAGTAAAGGAACGTCAGAAAATTTTTGGAACCACAAGCGTAAACCATTTGAGAAGTAGCGGTTTGTTAACAAAAATATGCTTCCTTTGTAAAATTTTAAAGTAAAGTTTCTATGAAATTATAAAATAAATAAAGAGATCAATTGATAAAAAATGGAAATAAAAGCAATCAGAATTAAGCGACAAATGCAAAAACTAAAATTAACTAATTTTAATATATTTGAAAACCCATCTTTTGTGAATCCAGCTCTTAAAGAAATTAAAAAATAATTCATAAGAAAAAAGAAAGAAAATATTTGAAAATTCTTAAGGACGTACCATTAATTTTGTGCAATACGTAAGCCCCTTCGTTGTGTTTTGTCCTGCCCTCGACAAGGTTTGGCACTCAGTAATATATTTCCCCAGACTTGAATCACGGTCTGTAAATCAACAACCTCTTTAACAAATTTAGTTTCGTAATTTTAAACGAAGTACCAAAATTCTTTTATTCGTGCTTGCTGGAAAACTTTGAAAAATCGATAGCTCTTCAAAATTGTTGAACTGATTGAAATTCAACAACAACTCCTTCCCACCTAAAATATTTACTTGGATTTATTTATGCACTAGACTTTCTCAATCACTCCAACACTCACACTGTTTGAGAGTGAGCATCCTCCAAATAGTGTTTCGCATACTTTGAAACGTCTTCCTTTACACGTTCTTTGAGACGCTAATTTGTTCGAACTCTTTGCGTCAAAAAGTTCCGCAAACGCCACTGAAGCGAAAGCAAATTTAAAGGTGTGAGCAATACATAAATAAGAACGAAGATGAAATGGAACAAATTGAGGTAAGAAAACATGAATAGAAAAGAATACTCGTTTATCTTCTAAAGTTCTTCGAGAGAACTATCTGGAGGCGTTGTTAAGGTCTGAGAGTAAATTGACTAAAACGAGATACCACCACTGACGCATATATGTATATATACATTTTGGTACGAAAGGATTTATGATATATATAATAAATAACACAACAAACTTGAATATTCCCCTGTTATAAATTATTTATTACCTCCTCCAAAATTTCCCTCTACTTCCTGCTTAAATTCAAAATTTTGTTCCTGATGAAACGCGGAATATCTTTCAATCTGTGTAATCGAAGTTGTCAAACTTTTAAAACGATTTCGTCAGGATTTTTCGTAGTGAGGTCTTATCCTTTCATCTTAACGATTTACCTGATTTTATGTCTTCTGTATTAATTGTTGTTGCCTTGAAGAAATGTATGTATGTAAACATTAAAAGAGTGAAAGGTACAAAAGAAAAAAGAACTCTCACACAACCACTTCCAAAAACTTATCATTAAGTTTTTCCTGATATGACGAGATTATTAAACATAAAACGACTAAAGAAACTGAAGAGGGTAACCTTCTTGAAGTGGAAACCTTTCTAAAAGGATGGAGTAGGTACCTTTTGTGAAAAGAATAAATATTATTTACATATTTTCCCTTCTTAATTTCCTCGCATCTCTTCTCTGCTTCTTCTGTTTCAGTCCTTGTCACTTTCATGCTTGTTTTATTTACCATAAATTACCTTTTTTACGCAACATCAATATCCATTGCATTATCTCATTTTTTACGAAATACCTTTCCTAAGCAGCGAGATTGCCTGCGGGGGACGACCAATCCTATTATTTTCAATTTTGTTCTTATACTCATTTTTTTAATTCTTGTATGCAATTGTGACGAGAATGATATAATGGAGATGATAGTGGTGCGATAATGTGGTGGCAGTGATTGCAGGGCCGTGAAATTCATGTCACAAAGCGAGTAAACGAATCATGCGTGATTTCGTTAAGGTACGTGAAACTTGCTTGATCCGCCGGTACACAAATGGTGGATGAGAATTTCAATTTAGAATTAATTTATACAAAACTTAAATGCGATTTCGAACAGATTGTCATAACTACAAACAACATTTTAGTTCTTCAGAGGGCGTCGTTCTCCTTCTTCGTTTCTGATTCATTAACGATCTACCGTGAATTAATTATGAAACTATAATCGAGTTAATTCACTATAATCGAGTGAAGATTACAATGGTGTTTATGGATGTGGGTATCTTTTGTTTAGACAAGAGAACCAAAAGGATAAAATGAAAAGATCGTGTAGACAACAATCAACTTGTTATGACGTACAAAAATGTCATCTTTCTCGAACTCTTATTCATTGGCATAAGATTGCTGTTGCATCAAGGTATTAAAATATACCCCGATATAGCGTATAATTTACCTCAAACATTCATTATGTATTCTTTATGGTTTCGATTGTTTTTAAACGCTTTTAAATGGGACTGTTTTAAGAATCCTTCGAGGATAAATAACTGATGGTTTAGTATGATTTCGAGTGGAAGATAATAAAATTTGTGTCATAATAATGTCTGAAATATGAAATATACAACTTCATATAGAAAGAAAAAGTGGGGAAAAGGAAGAAGGAAAGAAAAAATAGCTCGTTTTATATTAAATGAAATCAAGTAATAAAATAACATTTTAAAAATCTTTTAAAAGAGAACAAAATTTTCAAATATTTTTTTAAAATAAATTAAATTTTTTTTATTTTATGTTATATTTTTAAATAATTAATTCCTTCAAAATGCATTTTTGCTGCTTGCTCTCTTTTTCTCGCTCTCTATCTGCCTATCTATCCATCTATTTATATTTAATTATAAGTTATCTTTACTTATTTTGCTTCTCAGACTCTCTGAGACAAAAGAAGAAAGAAGATAATCATTCTTCGTGCCCCATTTTCCTTCGCCACTTAATTTCTTCTTGTGTATTTCTCGCGTTTTTCTTCTTCTGCGTTTTCCATACATTCCTGGATATTCTTTACCACTAATGATCATTAACAACGACAATGTTTCCGATGTTTGATTTTTACTAATTTCTGCTAGTAAATTATGATTGTTTTCAATTTTCGAGAACATGTTTTGTGGATTCTCCTTCGGAAATTTGTCCGTAGTTTTGAAAGCAGTCGCTGGAGCTGGTCCCAGGCAATCTTAGTAATTATTGGCAGTTTTAAGTGTTTTTAATATGGCAACATATTGCTAAGATTGCAAAGATTGTTGTTGGTTTGGGTCGAATTTGTTGTTGTTATTGTTGTTATAAAAGATGGAGTAAAGCAAGCGTTTACTTAATCCGCAGAAAGTTGAGAAATAGAAACTTTAATAGTTGGTGGATGAAGGGGATAGGAATGATATGGTACACCCAGAGTGATAGGGATTGGATATGGAGAAAGATGACAACAAAGCATTTCATTAAAATTTACAGTGATTTGCTTTTAATCCAAAAATTACTTTCAGATCGACTGACACTAATGACGCTAAGCCTTTTGATATCTTTAACGCCCGACAACTCCTGATGTCGATTCCCTCAAAAGGCTCTTCTGGCTTGACGAAAGATTAAAGAAAAACAATCAAAATAAACAAAGTAATTTAACAACTCGTGTATTTAATCGAAATCTGATATATAAAGGAGACAAATTTTAAACAAAAAGCTCATAAAAAACTACCGCGGGCAGACGTATTTTTTAACCGTAAATACTAACTAACTATGACTAAAAGCCTTCCTTCCTCCAAGTTCGAGTGACGCCATTTCTATCTATTTTCCAAAATTACTTTTCTAATACTGTTCACCCATAAGTTTTTGCTGTTAAAGCTTGTGAAGAAAAGGTTTCCGAGATATCAAAAGAGGAAGTTTATTAAATAAAGAAAAAGTTTTATATCAAGGTACATTTTTTTACATTCACGTAAAGGGAGGAAATTCTATACCTTTTAGTAATATATATTTTCAAGTGATTACTAAATTCCAAGTTTTATCGCATAGACTGGTGTGGGAGTGAATATTTTCACGGTGTGACTCAGTAGAACGTCTGAAGCTTAATTGTTCTGAAACTTATGCGTTGCCGCCTTCAAGTGATTATAAAGCATTGTACAAGCAATGTTTTCTCAATAGTCGGTTCGAAAAATGTGAGCTTCTTTCGGACCGTCAGTAGTTTTAATTTGAGAAGCGCTGGTGTAACTAAGCGCTGGTGTAACTAAGCTTTGGAGGTTTCGGCGGCCATGAAATAATTATAATGTAACTATGCGTACCAATGGTAAGGAGAAAAAGGGGGAGAAGCCAGAATAACACTAGTGCTTACTGAATATTATATAAAAATAATGAATCAGCGGAGAGACGAAATACGATCTAAATATCTAAATATCAATTCATATTAAACGACTGGTGGTGTCTCCCTCATTAAAATCAACCGAAATATATCTAGCTACACGCGTAAATGTGCTCTGAATAGACATAAGTGGAGGAAGTTGGGGGTGGAATAGAGGCGCTTTTATACTCGTGAGCAGGCAAATAGCCCCATGATATGCTCTAGTTAATCGACATTATAAATAGAATACAGAATAAAAAAGTTCAAAATTAAATACAAAGTAAGAGCAAAATGTTAGTAAATAAAAATCATTAGACACAGATGAGTACCTTATATACATACACACATATATAAGAACTTAATTTGCGCACTTTGCAGTTCTGATTCTTATTTCGGTGATATTGTTAATCATCTGAGAATCGGCTGAGAAAGGATATTCCTTAAAAACGACAACGTAAGCGACAACAGTTTCAACTAACTTCAGCCAAAATGAAAATTATTTAAGATTCTATAACGAGAAAAGATGAGTCGGTGGCAAAACATATTCAACCCTTCCTGAATTCTTGTTTGTGTTAATTTTCGTTTTTATTTGCAAAATTAGAATTCATTCTGATTTTATTAGAACACCTCGTAAAGGGTCGTTAACTAACACGACAAAATTTTAATAACAAAACTCTGTCAGGACTGTATTATCCTGCTGCTCATTCGTCTATTTCTTTGTTCAATCTAGAATGATTACGTGATGTTTCTTAGACCGGTATTAATTGCTGCGATTGTTAAGATTCTTTGTATTTTATAAGCACCGTCACGTTTTAGTTTACGTTGGTTGCATACAAATATTATTAAGTGAGTCAAATCAAAACAAAGCGCTTCGGCAGCGGAACTTGAGGGCAGTGGTTCTTAAACAACGCGATCTGTAAGTGAGAAGAGGGTCAGTTTTCATCAGTTTGAAGTGCAGTCGTTTACTAAAAATGTTGAGCTCCTTCTAATTATCGTCAATTATTAATAGGATTTTTAGTCGTTAATTAACGATCATTAAACAAATAAAGATTATTGCGTGAATTGGATGGTGGGAGAAATTCAAATTTGTTAATCCCACGACATTTACTACGTCACAATTTATTCTAAAAGAATCGAATTTATGCAAAAATTCCAATAGAAACTGTTTTCACTGGAATAATTTGTGTTTGTCATTCGTAGGAACATTCGACGTTTATTAGAAGTCTATTAGTCTATTAAAATTTATTTATTAGAAGTCTATTAGTCTATTAAAGTGTCTATTAGAAGTCTTATGGGTCTCTGAATGTATAAATAACTTCATTAAAAATGATCGAAATTGCTGTAACTTTTGCAAGAAATTTCAAAAGTTGAATTCTGTGAAAAACTATGACGTCCTTAAAATAATATTTCTGGCCGCAACATTAATAATTATATATTCTATACCAGGCAAAATAAATATTGCTGAAATAATAGAAAACCAAAGTGACAAATCGGCGAAGACAGATGAGATGAGAGAAACCACCAGAAGAAGTATTTAGCCTCGATCCAGGCATGTTTGTAACACATAAAAATGAACGCGCCTCGCATGCCCATTGAATTGCGTTTTAATTTGTCTTACACTCCTTCTTCTTTTTTTCTTTCCAGCTGTTGTTCGTTCTTTCAATTGCTTTCTTTATGTTTCGAAGCACGGCATTGTTGTTTTTGGTGACGTAATTTTAAAGAAGTCGGACGGTACTGACCACGACATATTTTAGCGATCTATCATCGGTGGGTCATTCAATTACCATTCGTTAACGGTAACCTTTCCGATCGGATCTCTAACCGGCATCGAATTGGTAATATTTTTTGTTGGTTTTGGGTTTCTGCATCTAAAAGCTCCCTTTTAAAATTATTTCTACCGTTACAAGTAATACCGTCTAAAAAGTACGCCTATACGGATGCCAACTTTTCATTGACTGTATGATCATCTTTTGATTGCGGCCATCGCTTAACTTCGTCGGCGATACCTCCGGCAAAGTCTGCTAAAAAGGTTTGTTAACGTCTGGACTGGTACGACCTTTAGTTTATCAGATCAAGGACAGACGCTAATATTTCATTCAACGGCCAAGCAATCTTACGAGATAATTCGTGGAAAACGATGCTGGTACGATTACTTTTTTAAAGTTTTACTAAGAAATTGTAATTAAGACAAAACCGTGGTGCTATAAAAAATTGAGTTTGTGGCATTATAAAATGTTGTTGTAAATAATAAAAGTCATACATATTACATAACAGTGCCTAACTACATTCATTTCAATCCTTTTCACAACGAATTTAAAACCGCCGACTGAAATATTTTAATGCGAACCGTACTAGTTGATTTCTGTTATTTCTAATTCAAATAAATTATGTCTCGTTTAGTTGGTGTGCATTAATAATTCTCGTCAAACGTCATGTTAGGCTATTGCATGTCTACTGTGACAATTAAATGACAGCTCAATGTCACGATAGAAAAAAGTGATGACAGAATTACTAAAGTCTACTCAATGAAATCTTCTTTTCTCTAACTAGTTTTGTTTATTTCACCTGGAATCTTGACTTTGAGGAACATTTTTTATTTAGCAAACGTTTCTCAGCGTGCAAAAAAGCAAAACACTGCGCAATATTGCGCACACGCTCAACGAACGCATGAAATGTGTCCTCGACGCGACGGTTGGTTTTCGGAAGGGTGACTGGATAGAACAAATTATCACCGGAAGTATTTTGTACGTAAAATTATTCATATTGTTTTTTATGGCTTGTGATCGACTTCCTCATTCACTTTCTTCCCCTCTTTTCAATCGACTTGTGTTTGGCTTAGTTGTCACGGGAATAAAGATTACCCTTCTTTTCTATCAGTCATTCATATTATTTATTATTCAAATACGTCCGTCCATTGCGTTTAAGCTTCTCAGTAATTTAATGCTTTGATGACAGCTTGTAAAATGATGAAAAGTTCAGCAACAACAACAGCACCAATTTATACGCATTCGTTATGAATATAAATGCATTCGCTGCTTTCGTTGTTATTGCTTGATTGACATTTAAACGATGTTGTAGGATTTTAGTTTTTGTTCTTGTTGATGTTGTTCTTGTTCTTCTCAATGAACATTTAGGTGATTGCAGATTTGATTTAAATTCGTATTACACTCTTCACGAAATGAAGTTGACGAATATATGCGCGTTCTAAGCTTTATGGACTTAGAACACAACAATAATGGCGAGCAATCAGTCACACCAATCAGCAAATTAATACAATATATTTTCTTGAGTTAAATCGTGTGATTGGATTAGTTTAGAAATACAATTTATGTCCCGAGTCCCGAATACGAAATTTTAGTCAGCCATTACGAGAGACATACGTACGAACTTCACACGATGACACTGATCAAAATACATAGGTTCATCGTAAAAAATGTATATACGTTGAAATATGAGTTTCGATTTTTTTCACGATTAAAATACTTCTACGAATGAAAATTAGAAAAATATGCAATCTATTTATTATTTTTGTATAGTTTTCCTGCGCATCTTCTCAAAACAACAATAATTATATTAATTTTTGGTCTGTCAACTTTCGATTGTATTGTCCCTCCAAGGAGACCGGATTTTGATTGGAATCTTTTTAAGCTCTTTACGGCTTTCCTTATATTTATCTGCCTGCATCTACGTCTCGCATGTTGAGTTTTTTTGTCACTCCTTCTGACTCGTTTTCTCCATGCAATTAAGAAGACCGTAGGCTTAGAAAAATAGATGAATTTGCATTCATCCGAAGGCGTTTCTCACAAAAACACTGAGGGAGATGGAAAGAGAGAGAGGAAATGAGAGAAAAGATAAAGAATAATGAAAAAGCCAGCACATAAAACCATTTAAATGAGATGTGATTGTGTAGGGTATGATGATGATGATGATGGGATGATTATGGTGGTGATATAAATGACGGTTTCACTCAGGTTAAACAAAGGCTATTTCAAACCCTATAAAACTTTGTCTTGTGTCAGTTTTCTTGAATTATTGTTATCCTCAGAGTTTCACAAAACCTTAATTATGCTAATGCCATAATCGATAAATTATTACAGTCTGATTTCTCTGTCTTTTCAGGCACGTCTTACCGGGTTATTCTGTAAACTCACATGATGCGTTCAGATCCTGCGTTCAATTTGTCACATGATCGAAAACTACAAATTCTGTAAGGTTTCATAAACGTGGGATGGGAACTCGTAAGAAATAACCGATTTTTGCTTTGCCTATCATTAGTCATGTGTTTGAATTCTAGTTCAGTCGGCATAGTCTTACCATGTATAAAGACTGCTAGGTATGAGTGCAATCGTTTAAGTAAGGTCTCTCATATTTTCATATATATAACAAATTTATTTATTTACTAAATTTTTAGATAATTTTAAATGTTGAACATTTCCCTAATTTTTAACATTATATCAATTAAAATAAACTGTTTTTGTAGACGTTCTTTCAATTTTACCATGCAAATCTCAACAAGTTCAGCATTGATCAGTCAAAATCTGCTTTGCCATTGTTGCCAGGTTACGCCATAGCAAATTTTTATATGATATTACGGGGGTAACGTTAAAAGTTTAACGTTACCCCCGTAATATCATATAAAAATTTGCTATGGCGTAACCTGGCAACAATGGCAAAGCAGATTCGACTGGTTATTTTATGCGTGCTATATGACACTTGAACGCATGCAATCGAATGTTATGGAATTCGTGTGTTTTCGGAAAATCTTTCGAAAAGCTTATAAAAGTAGCAAAAACATACGTCACAAAGACATGGGATGGGATGCGTTCGAGTTTATTTTTTTTCTGACAACGGAACATCTGTTTTACGAAAATAACAAAAGAGAATAGAGAATAGAATCGAACTGAACGCATCATGTGAGTTTACAGAATAACCCGGTTAGTTTCTTTGAAACACTCTTTTGTGTGTCTTACTTCAATAGAAATAATTTCCGCAAGTAAATCATATCAGTCACAATCTTTTATTATATTAAGAATTCCTTTCTTACATTCCTTAGATTTTTTTGAAAACGAAAACTATGTTTTTTATTCATTCATATTTGTTTCTAGAATTCTCAATTCCATTCGATATGATATAAGATTTGGATCAATAAAGCCAATATGTATGATAAATTTACCTATTTACAAAGCCGAAGATGTCACTAATTTTCCAATATCAAATCTTTCTCTAGCCACCATAATGGTATATGCAAGAAATAACTAATAAGAAACTTAGAAGAACTAGAAACTTAGAAGACTAGATGCCGAGAATATTTGAGTTTATTCAGTTCTTTTAGTGTACTAAATTTTTATAAATTATAAAAAATTGAGCATTATTTTTATAAATAATATAAGCAAAAATGTTTAGTGTGTAAAATTTACATCATACTAAAAATGAAAATTGAAAGACATCAAACAAGTTCCACTAACATCATTCCTCTGAGAACAGAAGCTGAAACAAAATCGGTAGTAATCAGCCTAAAGTTTACAAAAAAAATTAAGTTTAGTGATTTAAGTGATTTAATAATAGTGATATAAGTTTTTAGTTGACTTCAGGCAATTTCCCCAAACTCGAGGTATCAACGTAATACAACGCAATGGCAACACCGCACGCATTTAATTAATAATAATATTGTTTCTAAAAAATAATGTTTCGTATTTTCGTGCTTATTTTGTGACAATACTTTCCTCGGTGCTTCCCCCTTAGCCAAACAAACGCGATAAAAATACTTTAAAGATGTCAATTTTTCAGTAATTAATCAAGTCTCAAACAACGTAAAGGTAATGGAAACAGCCATGTCGTTGAAAATTATGATGGTTTTTAAAATTATAATGATAACTATGACGATTATTACAATTATATATTGTGAACTATTACATATTCCATGAATAAAGAATGTCAATTAGAATATTCATGCATAAGTTGACTTCCTTATAACGACCACGGCTTCTATGATAAAATCAAGTCAAGCCAAACCAAGCCCATTCTTTCGGAGAGTTACATTTTTATTCACTATTATTAATTCCAAGAAGTATTATTTTCAAAGAATAGACGATTTTTCAAAGAAGAATAGGCGATGACAGTAACCGATCAGCATTAGTATTGCTCGTGCACAATCGCCTTGCCTATAATTCATTCACTAATAAATTCAAGGGCAAGGATCTTGACGACAACGATAATGACAATAATGATGATGATGGCGACGACAGGGAACTGATACAATGATTCTGGACTCCTTCAGTAATGGCTAGAAAAGAAAAAGCCACGTTATAACGTCTCGCACTTGCAAGCAAATCGTAGTGAAGAAACAAACATTGGCGATAAATCAAAAACAAGCGCAATTGATCTGTTGAAGCCCCAAACAGGACAACGAGATATACTGCACCACTATTACAAATGCTTTTTGGGTAATATTTCTTAGTTTTTACTAAATTTTCCAACAGATTTCCATGACGAGAATTCCCAAATTCTCCATAAGGCTTAAATAGAAGTGGTAAAAAGATATTGGGATACTTTCAGAAAGAAGTCTGAAATAAATTAGCCCTAATCTTCTGTAAATTGATACAAAATTAAAGAAAAATCGAAAAACGATACAAGGCAAGCGAAATCAAAAAAATTGCTCATATTAAAGCAATTTTTTATAGGTGAGCAGTATTTAATCAAAGAGTTCTGGAATTCGGAAAACTGTCTAAATCTCAAAAAAAATTTTTAAAACATAAAAAGCTAATTTTAGTTGAGGGAGTTTCCAGAAGCGTAAAAACCTTTTCTTAAGGCGTGAAAAAGTTTCTTAAGATCGTAAAAAGTAGTTAGGCTTCCAAAAACAAAACTTATAGTTTGAAAAACCTTAAATCTTCATTACACAATTTTGTTCCATCTCTTCAACCGCGGTACGAGATTCTTATCTATAATAGCGAAGGCAATTCCTTTTTTAATAGAAATGACAGAAGTCCAGTCCATTAAAAATACGCCCCTAAAAATTTCCTTTTGATAAATGTTCAAACACAATCGCTAAACGTGTCACATCGTACGGTTGGAACAATCACTATAAGTAATTAAATAAGAAAATGAAGAAGAAGGAAATGGAGACAAATAAGCGAGGAAGAGAATTTGCGCAACTGTATGGGGTTTTCTCTTAATCAGTTGAAGCAAAAGTCAGGGAAAACAGCTGGTTGGTGATGGCTGTAAGCAATTGGTTGTGGGTAGCTCAATCGTAGGCTCCTGCCGTGAACACCCGCATCAAAACAAAATTTTAGATATCCCGCTTTGGGTGCTTCGAGTGCTGCCAACTTTTGCGCAGAATAAATTGATATGACAAAACCTACGAAGTCGTTTGTTACTTTGCAACAAACAAGCCAAGTGATAATTGAAGAAATCGCTAGGAACGTAGAAGGAAAGGGAAGCTTGTGTTATGGTAATTTAGGAAATGTTCAAATATAGCAAACTTCTGTTCCTTACTCCTTTTCAAATTTATGAGATCTGTGTGACACCCCTTTTTATATGTTTTATGATTTGGATACGCCTCTGCAGCACAAACCAAAGAACCAACACTAACAAATAATGTGATGCACCAACACTAACAAATCGTAAACTATTTTGCATCACGTGCATTTACCGTAGCGCGTGTATACTACGCTATGATGTTCGTATGGTCGCCAGCACCATTTTTTCATAGCTGATTGGTGGGTGGGTGGCTTTTTGGAGGCTTTTAAATTTTCCATGGAACTGAAGGTAAAGGAATCTCAATGACGCGGTATAGCTTATCAAATGCGAGAAATTTATAAAAGTAAGAACCAACCTAAAGCATCAATTCGATCAAACCACTACCTGGACGATCGAGGAATCCACCAACACTCAATTCAAATGGCTTCAGCTGTATCGGTGCAGTGCCGTTTATTCTACAAAGGAAATACTTGGAGCGCGTAGGCGCTACTTTTAATGACACGCAAACAGTCGTTAACCAAACCAACAACCAAAACAAAAGATCAGGAATCAAGATGGAGGTATCTTGTGATGCGTAACTTCGTCGCAATCGTCGATATCTCTGTTTCTCCCGAAAAGCTACTTCTTTTAAATTCAGCCCACGGAGTCGAGCGTGGTAGTAAAGACAATTTGATTTGATCGGTCCAAAAGGGCTCGAGCTAGACTCGAAGTAAGTTCCGTCCAGAGTCGTAGCCAGAATGAGTGACACCCTTGGATCCCGCAGCCACTCCTATATATTTCATTTCTATTGTGTTTGTTGTGATATATTTTTTTCAGATTCCCTCCTTGTCCTCTCACCACCTTGCTTCGTTGGTGATTTCGTCGGAGTTTCATTAAGAGAAAATTTTAAAATTCATTATTTCAATTTGTATTTAGTTAGATTATTGTTATTGTTGTATTTTTCCAAATACTTCTATTAATATTTCTATGTAGTTTTCCTTGGGCGTCGTACCAAATTTTTCTTATCGAATCTTCATTCTGTGCTGCTTCTTTGGTTTGTACTACGATTCGATTATTATGCACCTTTGCCACGCCTATCAAGCAGCACCATCTTCGTTTGGTTGCTTCTTTTGAGAGCTCCTGCTTAAGTAAATGACGATGACCCCGTAGCATCACCGACACTGACCCGCTCTGGGCGTTATCGTGAAAACGTGCATCTACCACAATGTTTTTCGTGGTAAAAAGACTGCAATGAATACAGTAAGATTGTGACAAGCACGAGCAGTCGGTTAAGATTGTTTAAAGTGACTCTTTTTAGGTTTTTAACTAAGAATAAATATATACTCGTATTTGTTAAAATATTATTCTAAAACTGAAGCTTCGACAGTGAGTTGCTTTTAATACATTTTATTGTTTTGTTGTTGTTGGTGTGATCTCTAGTGTTGGCTTCTCTTGACAATACTCATCATTATCTCTGCGATTAAAGTTTGAACCGTTTGTTCTTACAAATTTTTAAGAAATAAAGAAAGAATCTATCTAGGGAAAGGTGAGAAAGATGAGAAGAATACATACATATAAAAGCATCTCTAGAGGCCCGCCATAAGGCGTAAATACTTTCGTCACTGATGAGTTCACGAATTTTAGTGGACTGATATTAAGTTTTTTAGTGGCTGAAAATTGTGTCTGCCACCATTTATCCTCTCCTTAAGTCTTGCCTTGCTTTGCATTTTGCTTTCTTCCTTGCCGATCTAAGTTTTCTCTTGAACTGCCAACCTATCAAAAAGCAGCATCAATACTGCCGGTATGCCGAGGCATCAGTAGGAGTGGAATAGTTAGCAGTCGACGAAGCAGCATAGGCTGGAGAGACAGCTAATCGGTGGCACCATCAGCGGCATCAGCTTCTTTTTCATCTCGGCCAAAGTGCATCTTGATCTGAAGTTCGGCAATATTTATCCAATTATTGTTTGTTAGCTCAAGACAATGTTGAATTTTCCCTTTAGTTTATATTGTCGTTGTTGTAGTAAATATCATTTTGTCATTCAGTGGCGGGTCGTAGACTGTCGAATGTTGATGGAGTTTGCAATTGGGAAGATTCGATGGTAAGTCGGTTCTTAGTTAGCTTGTCGCGGTTTGTTCGGCGTTTTACCGAATCATTCGTTGGTTCTTTCGTTACTTTGCTGATCGGATGCCGGCTGGTCGGTTGGTATTGATTTGGTTGAAGCGAGGGCAATTTGTGGAGGTAACGTACGGAGATGCGAAAACAACAACAATTACTGCATTACGAAGAATATGTTGAAGAGTGTTTGTTTTGTTTTTCTTCTTCTTTATTTTCTTTGGGCTGATTTGTGTAATTTATTCAATTTGGGCGATATCCTTAAAAGGAATTAATTAGCGTATATTGAATTCAAACATGGCCCGATGGCAGTCGTTAAATTCAATCCAAAATGCAGAAATATTTTATACGACTTAATGTGAGAAAGTGGTGGTGCCGAGGGAATAAAACATAAATAACGAAGGAAAATATGTATTGCCGCAAAATAAAAGATTCAATAAATTCAATTTCTTTTTAATTACGTCACCGCTAAACTCGCCGCTCGCTAAGTCGGCTTTCCAAAATTTCCAAATTTACCAATTTACCAAGTGCCGGTATGCCTTTTTTACATTTATGGAGATCATTAGTGACCAAAATGTGGTTAATTTTGCAAGGATCAGATTCAGAAGCTCAATAATGCCATTTCTTCTCCTCCAACCCGAAGTTGGAAAAAGATTTCCATAATTGTGTCAATCCGGATAGATCCAACTAATGAATATGTTCATTTTTATTTCTCAATAAATTTTAGGAAGTAATGAAGATTTGGGCAATCATGCGAGCTCATCTTCAATGCTTTTGTATTTTCTGTTACCATCTTGTCTCACTCTTCTTCCCAAAGGGGATTGTATGAAATCCCCACACGTTGTGTCCATGAAGTTGTTTATGATTTAAAGTTAGTTTCTTTACACGTCAATAAAGTTAACAACATTATATTCGACTTTCTTGGATCTAACAAACTTGTCGGACTTAACTACGGTGACACGAGCAATAATAATAAATTTGAACAAAGACTTTCCGCTACTTTCTTACACTTTTGTTGTTTCATATTACTTTCAGACCCAAGAGCGCAATAAGTACAAAACAAGGCTTAATGAAAGTCAATCAAATATATTTCTGTGAGACAGAAAGGTTTATGACTATGGTTTTCACAAAGACATAAAAATAGGTGATTACGAAGTCATAATAATCAATTCATCTTTCACTTTCACTCCGTTTCTTCTCTTTCTCTCTATTCTATCTATTCCCCTCTCGAATGGTCACGCAAATTTCATTCATGGCAACATACGAGACATGCTCTAAGTCGCAGCGACGACATTAACAACAAAATGATATCAATACATAATTTTGCGATACATATTTCTTTGACACCACCATCACGGTTATCGCCACCACCAGCGTTCCTAAACGCCACACCGGATACGGATACAGGCACCAATGACGAGCAGTGGAAGATCGCGTTGTGACCGCAGCCAAAATTCCGAAAACAAACGCGTTAATTTATAGAATGCTATTTTTGCGCATATATTTATGTGGCTCAAGGCAATTAACAAATATATTAGAAATTATATCGCAAGATAAGTTACGATCTCGTTAATCGTTAAAACATGAGAAAACACATCTTAAATCGGTGACCCTCCCTTCTCCTTCTTCCAACCCTCCCTTCCATCTACTTCCTCCTCTAACTGCATCGTCCAATTAACGGGACCCAACGCCATTCAAAGTAATCAATCGCGAAAATGAAACGTTGAAACACTGAAACGCCATCCATCCGAGGCAAACGTTAAATAAAGTTGCTGCATGGCGTTTCTTAAAAATGTACATTTATCAACTCATTAGCATTCTGAACGCTGTGGTAATCATTATCACATCATCGTTATTATTCGTATCATTAGTATTATGACCAATCATTGATGATCATTATCGTCCACACTTCGAATTTAAATCTCAAAAGTTTGTCCATCCGTCGTTTCGCATCATTGCGTCTTACCGGCATCTTCATCTTCGCTCTCCTCGACTACCTTATATTTTACTGTCGAAAAGTGCATCATGTTTCTGAAGCTGTCAATTAATGTTGCTGCCGGATAGTGGTGAATATTTTAAAGGAAGATATTGACAGCTCTTACATGCTAAAGATGCGAAGTGAAGAGTTGCGTGTGTATGACGCAGGCAGAAAGGAAGGAGAAAGATACAAAGAAATGCAGCAGAAAATTCGATTAAAAGAGTAGGCACCACTGTATACCATTAGATCTGTCAAACGGATGAACACTGACCGGCTTTCATTATTTTGCAGCGGCTGACAACAGTTACAATAACAATAATGACAACAACACAAGCAAAAAACAGAAACAACAACGAAAAAGGTAGCTACTTGTTTTTATACACTACACCCCGTTTGTAATACAATAAAGAAGGCATGATATACTTTTGCTTAGAGTCATCTTCTGAGTACAGTTAGCCATTACCGTGGGCGTGACGTGGGCCAGACACAATGGGAAACTGAAGTTACAAGAGAACGATAGAAGAATAGAGTTATTTGAAATTTGAGAACATTCTCTACCCTCCTCGGTTGGTTTTCATTCAAGTGGGAATTCGAACCAGTGTCACACCTTCTTTTTGAAGTTAATGCGGATTTATCTGTGTTAATATCTTAACTCCTCAGCTTCCAGAGAGCATGAAAGCATGATTTTACATTTCAGTTAAAAAATGGACGTGATCTGAACGGGCAACTATGATTACACCAACTAAGAAGGTTTTCCATTCATCCATCCGTTTAGTGTTAACTTCTTAGAAATGCTGAAAGTTTACAGCTCAGTTCCTCAATCTGTAAAAAAACCTGAAGTTAAAATCGTGTTTAAAAATGTACACAGTTAACGTTATAACTGTTAACGCACTTAACGTCTGTAACGTCTATGACTCTCGAAATATTACTTGTGTAGGATATATGAGCATCGGCCAGGTCAGCATTCTGTTAGAATTGCGATACTTGATTAAAAATTCCCAATTTAACATTTTTTATTTGAGGGGGAAATGTGCTCTCAATAATTTAAATAATATTTAGTGGTGAAAAGCAAATATTTAATAAAGCTAAGAGAACCAAGCAATATATTAACGTAAATGATAAAAACTTTCATTTGACTGCGTTTTCTATAATCTTATTTCAGATGAATTTATAGATCGATTTTTGAAATCTGTTTAAACGCAAATTTGTATTAAATGTATTTAGGTTATTATTACTTTTATTTGCTTAGGTGAAAAACGTTCTCGTTTATGAAACAAATATGCAAAACAAAATAAAAGCAGCTTAATTTTAAAAGCAGTCAATTAGTGTTTGTTTAATTTAAAAGGCTATTGTTGGTTGAATTTGCCTTTGATGCGATCCTGTTTATATCTATTCTCTGCTTATAATCTCGAGCTAACTTTTGAGATAGTTATACCCGTTTCTGACCCAGTTAGTAGAATATTTATCGAAATGTTTGTATTGTGTCGTCTTATCGCCAAGACAAATTTATTTTACTTTATTAAACCGAAAAGGTGGAAATAAAAAAACAATCAAAACTTAGGCCAGCGCAAAATCGTTAATTACTCCCTCCGTAGGAACGAACACGTCCGAACGACATAAGCCGTTTCGACCAGTTTCCTGGTTTCCTTTCTTCTTATTGAGATGAAAGTGACCGTGATAAATATTAAAAAGGTAACGATAAAAACAAAGGTAGACAAAAGCGTATGCAAAGTAACGCAATCACTTTTGCTTTCAAGCTGTAAACAAATATGACATATTTCAATTCAAATTAAATTCCGGAACAATTGTTTCTCCTCAATTTGTGTCGTTTTAATGTATGATCCATTCCAGTTTTCCTCGGAAGTGTTTCCTTGATAAATTCCTGTAATGAATTCTTTTCATTAATATCCGGTCTGTATCTGTTGAAACGTTGATTAAGGAAAATAGTCTCTTAAAAGTTATTTTTCAGCAGTTTCGAGAGTTGTTTACCCCCGATCTCAGCATTCCATTTCAGTGAAGGTAAAGGGTATTTCTACCTCCGAATGGAAATAATCTGGTATATTTCTTCTATGGGCGAGTTTTGATATTGAAGAGTCACTCCAAAAGAAAAAATGAAATGTATAAACCTCATAGCACAGACGTGCTATTCTCCTTTAACTGAGAATGAGCAATCGCACTGGCATAAAAAATATCAAACAAAATACAAAGCAATTAAAAACAAAATAGACTAAATTATATAAAAAAACATACTTTCACAAAACTTTTGCAAACGCTCAGCCTAATCACGTTTTACTATTATTAAGTACCCTCCTAATAATTTGTCCAGACGATCCTTCGAGCGCATTTTCTGACCAGTTATGGTTGTTTAGGGCTGCTGAATTTTTGAACTCGCTGACCATGATTCTCCTACAGTGATAATAATGCAACAAAAACAAACAAAAACTTATCTATTCTATTCTATTCTCGTATCAAATGTCTGTGAATTGGCAGCTCGGACTAGTTGGCGCTTAAACAAAACAGTTGGTCGATTGAGAGTTCATTGTTGACCCTAATGTTGACCCTTGTCATTTCTACTCATAGCGCCCTTTTTGGCATAGCGTCCGTCCCACCGAGCAGCTGTTTGTCCAATGACGCCACATATGAAAAGGTCACCGGAATACTTTTATGATTAGTTAATATATTGCACATTCCTATATCTGCCCTCTTTTGATTTTCTCTTCTCTTTTTCTTTTTGTTATTTGTGCAATATTTCTTATTTATTTTTGTGCAAAATTGCTGAAATCAGCAAAATTACAAAGGCGCTACCTAGTGCGAAATTTCTATTTTGTTGTTGTAGTTTCGGAGGGAGATGGGGATGAAAGAAAAGTTTGTTCTCATATATGAAGTATCCTCGTATGGTCGTATGATCACTTCGCACCACCGTCTCACGAATCGTGCTTTCCTCTTAATAACTTAATCGACGACATGAAACTAGCGGCAAAGACTGGAATGGAACCAGAAAAAATTTCACTCTGAGAAATTCATTTGCATAAAAAATTCGTTTGCAAAATGTTCACGGAAAACACTTGGTCACGCAGCCCATTTCTGCAAAAAAATTCACACCTTCAGTGGCTTTCTTTTTTCTTTCTATTAATTTTATCCTAAGGAATGATAGATAGAGATAGCAGAGAGAAGGAAAATATTCTAAGAACTGGTAGTTCATTTATTTGGTTGACATAAGTCGTTAATCGGCGTGGAGAGCAGTTTACGGTTAGACCGAGAATAATAAAAGGCGAAATAAGGTATTGCTGTCACTTTGACACACAAACGTGAAGCAAACAACGGTAAAAAATAAAACGAGGCACAAGTTAGAACTCTAAATTCGGTCTATACGAAGTTTATATACCCTAATTGAAATTACGGTTTAATTACAATAATCAGTGTAAAGTCTAACCGTACAATCCGGGCCATAAAATTTCTGCTTCGGAATTTCAATAGGGACCGAAAAATGGGGCTTTACAATTTCATTCCATAAAAAGCAGGCGTTGCACTGCGCCGATTTTACCTGTTTCTAACCCCAAACAAAATATTATGAAAACGACTATTCGTGCCAAATCTCATGTCGGTACGCACGCACATGCGATACATCACTAAATCAACATTGAAGGTGATTCTAAGCAGAAATATATATTCATTCCCATACCTGCCACGCATCCTTTAATGATTTACAAACGGTAGTATAAAAGCAATATACCCTTCGAGTGTAGGGTGTAAAATAATATGTGTTAAGAGACATGAATTTGCGAAAAAGTAGTTACCAAGAAATTTAAATAAAAAGGGAGCGTTTATTAACAGAAGTCGTGGTTCTCTAACTTCAAGACCATGATTTGACGTCTTGGCGTAAAAGCATTCGAAGGCGCATTCTTCCGCAGCGACAAAATTTGCTTCCATTTTGACATCTGGGGTTTGTGTAAATGTGTGTGAATTATACAGATCTGACACTTTTCTTCGTCGTTTGAGATAACTCTGCCAACATTTAATGACATTGAAATATGTTGTGGTTAACGGAACTGCCGGCCATGGATCTAGTTTTTTCGGTTAAATTCCTAAAATACTCAACCCTTACATAATCCTTACACATAGGTCTCTTCACAAGTGTACAAGAAAATAATAAAATTTTCAGATTTAAAAAAAAATTTTAATTCACATAAATCTCATTGCATTTAGCAAAATGTTTTGATAAAAGACAGCTTTGAATGAACTAATGTTAAATTAAATAAATAGAGACCTGTTTTCATAAACTAGCTCCATTTAATCAAAGCTTGTTAGGAGCGTTAACATTGATATTTTATTAACAGAAGGACAATATTGATTTGTTCATAACAGAATTTGTTCTTAACATTTTTTTTGAAAAAATTCAGTTTCATACATTTTTAATTCTTACTAGTTTCCACTTGTTTTACTCGTTTGGAGTTAACTGCTGTATTTCCGAAGATGACTCCTCCCAAGGACATATCGATGCAAACCTTTAATTAGAACCTTTTGTGAAGTCAATTCTTGTTGCTCCAATTGCTATTGTTATTGCTTTTATTTCGCTTTACATTCCATTTTAAATGATCACGTGTCTTCGTCTCCGGTTTAGAATGATTTTTTGCGCGTCAGCAGTTTTTCTTCACTCCAGTATTTTTCCTTTTAATTAAATTGACGGAAGGGCAAACACAGTGAGGCGAGATTTTTCAAATACTCTTTTTCACCGAAAGTGTTTTACATTTGTGACATTATTGTTGTTGGTATTGTCGTTGTTGTTTTTGTCGTTGCTACACGCATATATATAATGCACTTTGTAAAAATTGGTCTAATGAAATGATATGGGATTGATTTAGTTACTCGCCGCCCGCTTAGTGAAGTGAATTAGAGAGTTAGTGAATGGTGAAGTTAGTGGGTCTATGGATTGAGAGATATTGATTAAACGTTGTATTGATAATCTGAAAAGAAATTTTCTGACAGGAATTTAAGCGAATGTTAAAATCTAAATTAATTATAAATTGCTCGTATGCAATCGCATTAAAGTTTCTGTGATACATTTTATGTATTTTCCATAATTTATTTTATGGTAAATAATTAAAAACAAAAATATTTTCATATTAGAAAACTACTCGTCAATGGTTCCCGCCGAACTTTTAAATTTCAGAGATATGTCCGACTACTAAAGAAGCTTACCGACCCTTGTTCTAGAGAGTCTACAGAGAAATTACTATGGTCTATAATTAATCTTCAGATGACGTTACATTTTTCGAATTTGAAGGTTATGTACTTTTCAGGATGGTGCATCACAAAAGGCCCCACGAGACACAATCAGGAGCGGCTGTCCTTGACGTGACTTAGTTCGCCTGCTGATAATTCTAGTCATGTGTCTGTCTTTCAGTTCTTTCTCTTTATGCCGATCTCATACTGTTGGGACGTCCGCCCATCCGCCATATGGCCCAAGGTATTCATCGTTGGCGGAAGTGAATTACATTCGAATAAATAGATAAGAAGAAAAACTGAAACATAAAAAGAGAAATAATTCGATTCGATTAAAATTGAATCGCTGGATTTTGGCGCACTAATTGCGTTGTTGTTGTTGTTGTTGTTATTGGTATTCTTGGCAACCACGCGTACAAATCGTCAACGATGACAACAAAAGCAACGAGAATTTATATCGAGACGATACAAATAGCGAATTGATTAACGATATTCTGTTGGTTTTCCTGCATCGTCGTCAATTTTTACTGATCGTCGACAGCATTGCCGATCATCCAAAAAAGGATTGAAGGATTTTTAATGAATCAGAAAATGTCACGTGATGCATTCCTGCTCTTCGGCTTCTTTTGGTATTTGCACCTAATTAAAGAAGTCCTAATTGGACCAAAAGGAAATCTGAGAATCTGACGGTCGGTCTGGCAAATAACCGTAAGAATAGATGATTGGACAGTCGATCGTCGTGTAAGTCGAACGTGTGGAGAACGAAAGAGAGAAAGAGCGAGCAAAAACTGATAGATTGAGATTTGTATTGACGGAAGGGTAGGCAATAAAGAGATTAAGTACGTAGGGGTTATTTAGAAATACAAAATACTGGTAATTGTTGTGTTTCAGAGGTTCTTAAACGCGATTTCTTCGCGCACGACCTATCAAATAACCTTCCCTTTTAAGGACTCCCTACGCATTTTAATTCATTCTTAAGACATTGAAAATTTTAAATTTAAAAAATGCATTTTAAAGTTTTAAAATGTTAATTAAAACTAAACACGGGATTGTTTAACGAACCTTCAGTATTTCGTTTTGTTCGTCTCAAGCATCCCCAGACGACTCTAAACGAAGATACTCTCTCTAGCTTTATTCCTAAAACTAATACATTATTGATTGTGACTAACTGACTTTACGACAATAAACAACAAACAGGTTTTAGGACATCATCATTTACGAATTAAAAATAGGTTTATGTTCTAAGTATTCACCATTACGTAGTCTGGATGAAGGTCTAGCGGTATCAATTATACGTACGCTTGAAAGAGAATTAATCTATTTATAGAACGGTCGAAAAAGTTGGGAGGTTATAAAATCCTACCTAAATATTTCCATATCTGTCCACGTCTGTCTTAGGTATTCCTAAATTTCGCCCGAATATTCATTCATTCAGTCAAACCTACAAGCGTCAATCCTACTCTATAGTCAAAAAGAATATGAGTTTACAACTTGTCACCTGAACATATTGTGGGTTCTTGAGGCCTAGAACAGCCTCAGCACGGAAAATTTATTGGGCATCCGCCTCATAAAAAACTCTCAAAGAGATTGCTTTAAATTAATTTTAAAAGCGAAGCTTGCAATTTCTAAACGTTTTACATGATGCACTTATCGAATGAAGTGAGTCATATTTTCCTTTTTACCTTTCCGTTTGTCATTGAAAACTCAAGCGTTCATTGCTATTCCTCTTCAGTGCTTTCCTCTTCTGTTTTTGTGGCTTCTGATCTGGACTTAATTGAAATCCGTTTGGTCGCTATCAGTGAAACCATATGTTTGCTCGAATTATTCAAACAACAGTTTTGCATTTTAAAGATACGACAACAACAACAGCAAACATCGAAAAAATAACGACAATGGCAATTACGATGAGTTAAGCGGAAATTCTCAACTGAAAACTCATCAAAGCATGATCTTGTTCGTTGAAGAATGAGCGATATTCTTTATATATTGCATATCCGTGTGTGTGCATGGATGGGTATATACCTAAATAAGTATCGCTTTTCAGGTTTGCTTTGCAAATGAAATATAGCAGTGCTCAGCCAACAAAAACTATTGCCGTCCGAAGCACAAGAAAAAACTATTATTTCTTGCATTCTTTAAAAAGGTTGTAAATTATAGACTATGAATAATTCTGTATTATCATCGATATGAGGTTGATTTCGATGGAATGAATAAGAAATAATTCGGTGCAGAGTTCGTGGAACCGTTTTCTGCCGAGTTTTCCATCAGACTGATTTAGACATTGAACTCCATCCTAGAAAAGTAAAAATGAACCAACTCAACCACAGACTGAGCAACTTTGACAACAGTGTCAGTGTCTGGTGTCAGTTTATGGAACAATAAAACAGAAATTAGAAGCACTAACAACTACATCTACAGCAGTCACCACTGTGTACTGTTAGATGTAGTAATGCTTTTTGCTTGGTATATTTTGCTACTGCTGTCTTTTGTTGTTGTTGTTGTACCAGATATTGCTTTTTTTGATGATATTCTCGTTGGCTTTGTTCTGTTCGTTGTTTTTGTCATAAAATGAGAATTATGTCACGCAACTGCAATTATGTCGGTCGCAGCATCATCACCTCGTTAATTTCTTGTTGCTTTTCTCGTCATCTTGCATTCTGTTTATTAGAAGAAGAAGGAACTGTAGTATCAGAGGCAGATCAGCAGCACAAACACCAAGAGTGAAAAGCAGAAGTATCTACATTTGCCCCAACATCATCGCTAATACTGACAACAACTATAACATCATAACACATATCCAAACTTCACATAAAGTAAGGCGCATTGTAATCTCGATGATGAGCTCAGTGCCTTTTATTTTTCTCTTCCTTTTCTTTTTCTTTTCTCTTTTTTGCAAATGATTTGCGCTTCATTTGATTGGCGTCGTTGCAGCTCGTACTACTGATACTTTAAAGTATTTCTTTATTTTTAAGATAAATGGCAAGATAAATGGCAAGGGACGGGCGCGGATCATTTGCAGGAAAATTATAAAAAGGCCAAAAGGCCAAACCAGATGCAATGAAAGGGCGTCTGTTAGTCGCGTTCACTTCGCCGACTTGTTCGATCGGTTGAATTGATGGTCGATGGATGGCTTATGGTCGGTGGTCGGTTGTCGGTTGGTACGTTGGTTAGTTGATTGCTCCTCATACATCAGAAGAGTTGTTTCCTTTGTTGTTTGCTGCATTTCAATTTATTTTGATTAAAATCTTTGCCAATTTAATTTTCATTCTGTTGTTGTTTTTGCTTCGATTGTCTTGATCTTATTGTTGCTTTCTTTTTTTATTATTATTTATTTATAATCGTTTTGTTCTTCGGGTTTCATTTCCAAGTTCAACCATGGCCACCCCTCAAAATTTCAAAAACGTATAAACTATAAAAAATAGCCGGTCAAGAAAAATAAAATTTTAAATTTCTTTTGTTTGTTTATTTTTTGTTTTCATTGAAGTTCGCCATAACTTTCCCTTAAAGATATTTCTTTATAAATTTCTATTCATAATTATAAAAAATTTTAATTCTCGTTATTCACTTGCTCAGTGTCTGGCTGACTGACTGTTTGACTGACTGACTGATTGCTGCAACACACTTCACCGTTTGTTTGGGGCCACGTTTCAATTTAAATTAAGTTTCAAGTGATCCATGTCAATCATTTTTAATTGCATGAATCAGTCTTCGAAGAAGTATGAATAAGAACTAAGTAAACAAAGGGCAATAAATGAAGTCTATTTATTTGTAAAAATCAAGCTCGATCATTTTTGGTAAACGTTTTTAAAAATAGAACGCTGCTTCAATTACTTCATCCTAATAATTAATTTTTACTGCATGGTTCGACATATTAAAGGAAAACATATTGGATTTTTCATATCAATGATATATGTATAAATAATAAAAACAACAACGACATCCAAAACTAACTTATGGTTAATAAACGACTAAAATGTTATTACGTGCCATCAGAACAGAATTCTAAGAATTCATTAGAGTTGAAGTAAAAAAAGAAGCAACACAAAGACTATGAAAAATCAGACTCAGAAAAGACTCAGCAAATAAAAACAGAGACTCTGAAAAACTTAATTTAAGCAAATATTGTCGATTGTGAGAGTCATCAATGCCTCATGCAAACAATTTAATATCGCTAACAAAAGTAGCTGGAGTAACCACACCAATAGAGAGTAATCAAAGCAATAATGTAACAATTAAAACAACTGTAAACAATAATCCCACTAACTATTTTGGACTAAAATTATTGCCAGTTTCTGAAGACAATCCAATTTTTTTGAAAATATTTATAGTATTTTAATAATTTTAATCGCCAAAATTTTATTATAAATAATAAAAGTAAATTAAATACCAAAATTTTATTCTAGAAAATTATAAAACATTTAATATTACACTTAATATTGTCGGATTAATTTAATTCAGATAAATCAAATATTAGTTGCTTCATCTTATTTTGTAAATATTAATTGTCTAATTTATCTATTAAATGTTTTATCTTATTTTACATTATTAAGTTGAAATTGTTTAACTTAATTTTTTTTTCTCTATTCGATTTAACGACCAAACCATACCAATTATTTGCATTACACTTTATGAAATCCCATTGAATTCTTCTGGGGAAATAATAATAAAAGTTTTAAAAAATATAAAAATTTTGTTTGATAACTTCAAACTTCTTTGATGATGCGCACAAGGGTTAAGTGTACAACTCGAAAAGAAAATTGTTGCTGTTTGCCTGCGGTGGTAATACATGCGTGTGTTGCCAGAATTTGTACCAGAAAGTATAACCTATTCTACAAGAATTTAACAAGGTGACAAATGATCACTGTCGAAGTATAACAAACAACTCCTGTTGTTGTTTTTTTTACTGTATCATTAGCGACAAGATATGGTCAGGATCACTTAAATACAACGCGACTGCCGCCAATTTGTTGAGAGAGCAAATTATTAAAATCGTAGGAACTTCGAAAAAGAAAAACGAACAGAGGACGGAAGAGAAACATATATATTTTAATAACCTTCCTTAGAAATTAGGGGAAGGATTTTCCTAGGAATTAGCCACCATTTCGGCTTTAGGGACAGTTGAAGGTAACGGAAGAACATCCAAGAAAAAGAGTATTATCCCTAAGATATAAGACGTACATAAACGAGCTTGGTTTCGTTTGGAAAGCTAAGCGTCTACAATATATTTGCCTCACCTTGATTTCAGAAGTACATGAAAGGAATTATAAACATGTTTGTGACTTTCTGAGTTTGTTGTCCCGAAACAGAACTAACTTTCCCAAAAACCAATCAATAAATGCACTCAACAATTATTGCGGTCTATATGCGATATATACTGGCTTTCAATTAAAAACAGCGTAAAATAACACGATTTTTCTTCAGAATTTTTCATTCCCGACTTATGTCGAAGCATGAAGAAGGTGACTGAAGCATGAAGGTGACTCGCTTACCTTTACCGAAAATGGTAACCGAAAAAGAGAAAAAATTGCAATGAAAGGAAAAAGACAAAAGTGATGGGATTGAAGTGAGGAGGGGAAGTAAGGTGACAATAATGTAAACAAAACAAAAAAAAAAACGACAATGAATTGTAACGCCAACATTAACCATTACTGCCAAAGTAACCGCAACGTGCTTATTTGTTGTTTTAATAATTTTCGTTATATTGATTGTACTGAGTCTTATTACCTAGCATCACGTTTTTAAAGATTGCTAACTTCGTCCTGGCTAACTTCGTCCTGGCCGAAGCTCATATACACTACACCCGTAATATATTTTTTTTCTTTAAATCCAATAAGTAGTTATCGGGACACGCTCCGTTTAATATTTCAATTTAACCTCCTCGTTTAATTTCGGTCTAATAATTCATCTTCAACTTAATTCCTCTCAAAATAATCCGCGCAAAGTATGACCTAATAGTGGGTGTAACACGCCTAACCTCTTTGGAATTATTGCGCGCAACAACGCCCTCCCGTTCATAGAACTTCAGGTCTCCGACAGAATACGAAAAATTGATCATTACAATTTAATTGGATAAAAAGTAGGCGTGACTCTGATACGATTTTGCCCACTTTCTATAGCTCTTTGGCTTGTGATGATATCTGATTTGGCTGATTGGCTGATTCTTATCGAATCATCATCAATGAAATTGGTGAAATTTTCTCCCGCGGCGATTTGTTTGACCTTTGACATAAAAAGAATGTGAAAAAACAATAACAAATATAAATTTAATACTTTATTTCGATCTTTCTTCAAGGCCGAATTTTTAAATAATTTTTGGAAGAAAAAATAAGAAGGATAAAAAAGTCATGAACGTCAGTTCAAAAATCACCTCGAATTATGAGTGAAAGTTACTTTTAATTATTATCTGTTGTTTCAGCAATTTTTTAAACCGCT
Source organism: Physocephala rufipes (assembly GCA_963966595.1). Classification (NCBI taxonomy): domain Eukaryota; kingdom Metazoa; phylum Arthropoda; class Insecta; order Diptera; family Conopidae; genus Physocephala; species Physocephala rufipes. Next base: position 21,210,222 of record OZ016504.1, read on the forward strand.
TCTGTTGCTTTGTTTTACATTATTTAACAATGATGTAATGCCAGGATCGATGAAAGCCTACAAACACACATGCAGACATAAACAGAGGCAGTGTTTCTTTTGCCTTTCGTCGGACGAAGGGACGTCTCAATGAAATGAAATTTATGAAATTTTTAATAAAATTTATTGTAATTTAATTGACTTCATAAAGTTTTTAGTGTTTTCTTTTTGTTGTAGAGAAAAAATGAGCAAATTAGGCAAAACAATTAATTTCAGTAAACCAGTTGAGAAAAAAAGAAACGGATTGAAAGGTTTTCCCTTTCGTCAACAATAAAGAACGGATTAAACGAATCTCTAATAAAACCAAATAAATTAACGACTAAATTTTGCCTCTAGCACTAAGTTCTTTTATCCTCTGTATTCTTTTTATTTCTTGTTATAACCTATCCTACTTCCACACGCTACCAACCTATCACTCTCCCACCATAAAATTCAATTTAAGGCTCTGTGTCTCTAGTTCTTGCTCTTGTTTTGGATCTGCTTCGAGCGCAGTCGAGGAAATTTTATCGGAAACTATTGCTTTAGCGTATAATTTATGCAATTAACGTTCACTCGATGTTTAAAGTTAAAACAATCAGTCACAACAATAACAACAACACACAACAACAACAATAACATTGACACACAACAATAACAATAACAATAACAATAACAATAACAACAACAAAGAACCAACAGCAAAACACGAAATTTGTCTTAAGATTCCGCATGCAAATTACGCTCGATTTACCGAACTCACGCAACACACACACACATACGCACACTTGCACACACGCGTCGACAAACACAGAGCCAATTATATGCATGCGTATAGAAAACGTATGCATCCTATAAGCGATAAGCGATTAATAAAGAAAGAAAACAAGACTAAAACGAGGGGGCAGAAGATGAAGTAGTAGCTCCGATAGATGTTGGTTGGCTGCCGCAGCAGCAGCAGCACTTTATGCCTCAAGCAATCAGTGTCATTTCCATTTTTCTGCAATTTAGCTGTCCATGCTGTTGTTGTTGTTTATTCATGCTGTTGTGATGCTTATTTCTAGCTGGAATCCATTTCGTGCAAATTGTTATATCAAAAACTATTGATATTTCCCTCTTATTCCCTCTTATTCTTTGTGCTTATTTTTTCAAGTTTTTGTTTTATCGTTTAAACCATAATGGCGTCAACTTGGCGCATTTCGATGCTACTGATTCTAGTAAAATTGTTTTAGCTGGTACGACCGCGATTCATATTGGGATGGCTACTGTAATGCTCATACGTAATGTGAATCGCGATGCAGGAGGGGAGACACTATAAAATCCATTTCTATCTATATCGAAATATCAAACGATCCGCAAGAACGAGAAAATATCGACAACCAACAACCCGATCAGAATTCAATAAGTCGCCGCAGAAATGTCCAGGGTAATTATTGAATTGACTTTCGAACGGTTACTGTTCGTCTTGTTTCGATTATTTTTTGATGGACGTTATTACGCAAAACGAAACGACAGCGTTTCTTCGTTTTCCTTTTGTGTTTTCCGGAACTTTTCTCTGCTTTGACCGCTTGTAGATAAGCAACAAATAAAAATTCGGTTGACACGAAATAAACAATTGTTGTTGGTGCACATCCGTGCATTCCAGCCGAAAGCCGATTGCCGAAGCCTTGCCGAAGAATATTTTTGTGTACTGAAAACTTTTCGCTCCGTGAAATTCATCTAAGGAAGCTTTACGAAAGTTTTGGATTTCGAGCGTTTCATCAACAGTAGATGTCAGACGTTAACGAACGTCGCAGTCTTTTCATTCGTTTGGTGCGTAATAAGGCTCTAAACATGACGTAAATGGCTTTGAAGTAGAGCATATTGTTGATAACTTGTAAAGAAGCAGTCAGGAAAAGAGAACAGCAGGCTATACGAACGAAAATAGTCTGAAATCTCAGCAATCCGATTCCTCTCATCATCTGATTTGAAGTGAAGTAAATTCGTGTATGAAAGTTTAGTAATTACCAAGATATATTACATTTATGCTCCATTTTTGCCGGAATGAAGCAGACGTGAAAATTGCGTACATAAATTTTGAGTCAGATTCGCTGTCACGTGCGTCTGTCTGTCTGCGTTTCTGCCTGTCTGCCCAAAGGATGCTTGCGTAGATACTAGTCTGTAAAAATTACGATTACAAGAAAAAGAATTCGCCATGGATATTCTCTGTCTTCCTAGACTGTTTAGTATTAAATATGGACGGAACCAGTCCCTTGCACGCCTACTTTTTTAAACTAATATAAGTTTAACTAAGCTTGTATGTGAAATTAAGAAAATTTCAGACTAAATTTTTCACTCAGAATCATCATCTAAGCCAGAAATAGACTCCCAAAAAGGGGCGTGCTCCACACACTGCCTAACAATGATTACATACAAAGGGCAACGAACGAAGGGGTATCCCAGTAAAATTGTCTGCATGTTTTTCGTCTCTTGAAATATTTGCTTCTCAACGTTTCTTCGGAAAGATCTGATTATGTAAATTCTTAGTATATTTTTTAAAATTTATTTTTCTTATTTTTATGAAAAATATTCATACCAAGGGCGTTTCTTCGAAGAAATTTTTTCAAGCGTCAGGAGAACACGTTTCAAGCGAGCTGAATGAGCGCGTGGGCATTGTCGAAACTTGTTTATGAGAACTTGTTATTGCAGTTGTTTTTGTTATTTTTGGTATTTCTATGCAGTTGTATTACATTCCAGTCAAAGGCGCAGCAGCAGCAACCGTTTCACAACCAGAATGTGTTTAAATATCTGCCAGAAGTGTGATTAGTGGGAAGTGTATTTGAGGTTAAATATCTCTAAAGACAATTTAAAGAAATGACCCCTTTAGCGCACTAGTACCGTATCGAGTATGGAGGTTCGTAGTTAGATTGTTTGACTTTCTATTTATAAAATCCTAGCTCTGAATCTCGCAAAACTTTCCCCTCCTGGTTCCACGCCAGTGAAAATATTCTTCAAAAACGTTTTCGTCTTTCGGTTAGAATTCATTTCAGACTGACTTAAATGGATTTTCGATGAACGTTTGCGACAAAGCATTCCTCCCTTTTGTTTCGCCTGACCGACTTCAATCTATTTCGCTCGAATTCAATTTACGCGGAACTTCTCCTTGCTGACAATGTTGTAACCCATATTTTGACCCTTCCTTTGAAATTCGGAAACATACCAAATACATATCTCCCTCTCTCTCTATCCCCAAAATTTCTCTTTCAAAAGGTATTTCGCTTTTCGTTACCTTTTTTGTAACCCATACCAGAAAATATAAGACCCATCCGCTAACTCCATCCATCCGTAAAACTCATCAAAGGAAGCGAGGAAATTATGAAATATTACGTGGTTTTCGTGTTTACTTGCAAATAAAGAAAATGGTTAATTACCACGGCTAAATTCCTCGGCTAGGCCTTCAAATCTAAAAATATGCTTTTCTTTATCCATTGCTTTGGATTAGTTTGGTGGAAATTTATATCCAGAAACAGTCCATTGCTCCCCTACCTCGTTGTCTGGCTTATGAGAGTAATAAACATTGGTTTTGACCTTTGTACAGGTTTTCTTCTGACAGGGCATGGCTCTCTAAATGCATTTCTGCATAAGAGAGGCCTAAGCGAAGGTGATAGTTGTCGTTGTGGTAGTGTAAAGGAAGACTGGGTACATGTTTTGTTCGTGTGCCCATTATATTCAGACATTAGAAAATTAGGAGATATGAGAATTTTATATAGGAATGGAATTATTGATGTGAGTGGAATGTTGGCCACTACGTCAAGTTTTAATAGCTTTAGGAATTATGCGAGGGAAGTTTTTAAGAGGAGAAGACATCTGGAGCTATAGGTAGGACGATCGGCGGCCAGTCCGGAGCTGTAAGGGCTCAACTGGAAGTGACCTTCACGGTTGCGAGGCTCGACGGGAGGCTATATTCTGGTACCACGGGAGACAGGATGCCCAGTGGCTGGAATAGCTCTCATGCTATCCGGTCAACTCCTGTCTTGTGAGGTAGGCCCCCTTGTGGGAGCATCGTGGTGGCTGTGGTTGCTCCCAAATTCGCGGGAGACATGGGGTTGTATTACAACTCAAGAGGTGTTAGACAGGCCTCGCTCTCAACCAAGGAGGAAGTTCATGCCTTACACATGACTTCAAATAGGTACTGGTGGTGGCACTTCGTGTCATCCGAAGGGCGCTGGTCGACGCTTAAATTGACCCCATGTGGGATGCCCCACCGTGAAATTACGCCTACACGGCAGGGGTTCACGTAAAACCAAGTTCGGAATCTGCTCCCCTACCTGCTCCCTTCTGTTCAATTATTTTCTTAAACATTTTCTTCTACCAATTATCTCTTTTATTTCTAATCAATATTTTTTTGCCTCCCACTGTAGATAGGTTACACCCCTTCCCAATAATGGTGGCAATGGCCCGCATAATTAGTTATTTCATTATCGACATTAATTGAAGTTAAATAGAGAAATAATAACAATTCGTTACGAGTGCCAGAAGGGTTCGTTGAAAGGCGTCCTATCAAATATAGTGAAAAGAAGCCCATAATAGAGTTGACGACATTCTGCGGTATTTGCGGAACAAAAAGAAGTTGAAAGTCAACGTTATTTGTTTTTATTTTTGCTTTTGTACCAAACGGTTTGAAGAAAACGGAATCTAACCGCGAACATGCAAATAATATGCAGTCAATATTAAGAGCAAATAGAATTATATAAAATAATAAAAAGGTATGGTTTATAGAGGTATCTAGTACTCTACAACTACATATAGTGTTTTGCTTTTACTTAATAAAAAATTTTAATTAAAATTTTCAAAAATTCAAATTTTTGCTAAAGGGAAATTTTTATCTACATTTTCTATTTGCGGAAATCAATCAGTGATTATATGTGCTGGTATATATAATGGAGACTATTCAGTTGGCAAAGGTCCAATTCTTTTGGGATGAGCCAACGTCATTTACTCCGGATAAATGTTTTAATACGTTCATTACAAAAAGACAGACACAAAATTTTATGAAAATATTAAAAGTATAGAACAAATCAATGGTTCTATTTTTTGCTTGAAGTGAGGTTTCAGATATTTCCATAACTTTCAACGTCCAATATGTTTCTTGCTCTCTAATCAAACCATTTCATACAAAATTTCAAACCCCATAACTAACAATCTAAAAATTTAAACGATATAAGTGTTAAACTCTTGATTATAGCGACTGTTTTAGTGCCCCAAAGACCGTCCCATTCTCTTAAATTTAATGGGGGGATTAAAAAATAAAAAATTGTCATTTTCTATAAAAATATTCCTTAACCGAAATTAAAAAAAGATACCGAAATCTGAAATATATAGCTTGAAAACTTTGAAAATAAATTTAATCACGAGTTGTTTTCAATTCATTTAGTTGGAACTCATTTGAGGTTCCAATTGATTCAGTTAACTCGAGCTCATTGGGCGTCGTCACGGCAATGGCAAACAGCAATAAATCAAATGTCAAATCGCCCTCAAATCGAACTCTGTCGAAAAGATACTGCACGAGTGAGAAGAGTACGAAAAAATGCGACAGAAGTAGACAAATTGGTTTAATTCGAAAAATAACCTCTTTCGAACAAACTGGGCGTAGCAGCACCGAAGAATTGCGGATTGGAGCGAATGTCTTTAGAGCAAATGGTGAGGTCGAAAGGGGGGTGAGAAATTCCTGAAGTCGAGTGAGGTCGTGTGAGGTCATTCAAATAATGTTGAACTACTTCTCAATTAGTTTGTTTGCCGCTGTCTGTCTGGGTTTGTGTATTTGTCTAAAATAATCGGTGCAAATGGTGTTCATTGTAAGTCGTGTATGTATGTGTATGTAATTGTATATGGTGTGTGTGTATGGCTGTGTTTGTGTGTGAGTAAGAAATCCATAAATAATTTCAGGACAATTCTTTGAAATATTAAAGAAAAAATTTATAAAAATTAGAATTAATTTGTACAATTTATATTATTGTAAAAAATTTAACCCATTTTTCAGCATTTTTTTAAAAAAACATTTATCAATTTTTTTCTCTAAATTTCACAATTTATTTTTTCTTTCTTTTTTTGACAAAATTAAAAGAATTTTGATACAAATCTTCACAACTCTTCTGTACCTTAATATGCGTTGATTTTTTAAGAGCTCTTTCATTAAGCTTTTGTTCTATTACATGCTGTTTATCTAGCACTACCTGCCATCAGAATAAAAGTACGAAAAATAATTTCAGTATTACATTTAAATTTGGTAAAATATTGCTATTAATTTTTGATACCTTAGCCATAACAAGAAAACAATAACCACTGCATGATCATGAAGGGAGTTTTCATTGTGTACTTTCTTATAATTCTCAAACGTAACGGTATTTCTTAAATAAATATATTGAATAACTCTGACTTGTTTGCCTTTAAAGAAGGAAAGGGCTGGGAAAATGTTTAGGGGTGATGTCAATAACAGTTGTAAATAATTTTTTAGTATTATAAAATTGTATTGGATATTAGATAACATAATTAACTGATGTCGAGAATGTCTTCAGGACAAGTAATTAATTAGCTGTATCTCATGATCCCTTGCACAGGGTTGTACTTTATTTATCTGATTTATATTCCAGAGGGTTAATATTGTCGACACTGTCATTTAGTCTCCGTAAAACGCACTCACATGAGCCGCCCCGATTTAGATTTGTATTAAATGTTTTCGTGAAAACAGCGACGATAGCGACTAACAAATGAAAAAGAAAATAACGGTGTTGCATTTTTTCAAATAGGTAGACAATGTCTGCATACTGTATGTAGTCTGATTGTGGTTGTGGTCTAAGCTTCAGAATGGCCTTTTATGGTAGATACCGAAGAAAAGCGGATATAAGAATATTCTTCTATATATTTGCCACCATTCGTCTGTAAAAAACTGTCACTGAGTATATCTAAAAATAATGTGCATCTCACGTGTAAACTTCATCGTCTTGTTTTGTAGCCGTGGACGTATGATCTATATTTGATTGAGCATTTGAGTTTATCAAAGTTGAAATTTATCAAAAAATAGAAAACAATCCTGTCGGAATTGTCGAAAATGGAACGTCATCCTACCCAGCCCCGGAGGACCTTTTTCAGAGGAAATTATCACATATCTATATCTTCCCCAATCACTTACTATCATCATACACGTTCTTGTTTAACATGAGACCGTCTTCGAAATCGTCATGATTCTGGAATTTGATATTTCTGCAACCAGTTCGAGAACTGCTTCTTCAAGAAGAAGCGAAACAGAAACAGCAGAATAAATCTTCTTACTAGATCGCCAACGCTTGTCTGCCGCAAGCGTTTTTCATTCCGAGAACTCGATTTCGTGGTTGGAAGTCGATGACTATAGAGTGATAATTTTGTATCTCCAGAGTGATCGTAATGTATCTCTTACAAGAAACGAAACCATACAGCCTTCGATCTATATTTTATCTGCATCGAGAATGTAGATCATCCTGCCATCCGCTGGCGGTGTCGTATGGCGCAGTATGGTGGAGTGTGCTTGTGGTACGATGTAGTGGTATAATCGCATTCTGTGCTCCAGACAATGAAAAAAACCAAAAAAACCTAAAAACTACATTTAAATAAACAATGCGTGAACTTTTTGGGTATTTTATTTTTATTTTCTCTTTCTTGATCGGTTATGCTGTTGAGATAGTGATGCCAGATCATTGCATTGACAAAGTAAATAAATAACTCGCGACTGAATTGTGTGGCGGCTGTGGTAAGCGTTAATGCGCTTTATGCTGGTTTTGTTTTGTAGTTCAAAGTGTGAAACTGTGTTGTAGAGTATCGCAGATGTGTTACGTTCAAACGACCCATTACTCGGTGATCAATGATCGTGGGCTGCTGTAGCAGATCATGTTATATGCTTCGTGTACAGAATGTACGCAGTTAAAGAGACGCAATAAATATGTGAAACAGAGGCGGATAGAAAACCGAACAAACAAGCTGGGAAATGGATGGATCGAACGTCAGGGAGATCGTTTGAACTGTTTGAAAATAAGAAGTAATCGAACATTTCTGTCCATCGTTCGCTCAATCACCCTACACTTGAAGGGGTATTAGCTTTGTTTTTCCGTTTGTAATGCATTAAAGGGGCGTGGCAGGTATACAAATTATATGTATTAAAAATAATATAATATTCATCCTAAATTTATATTGACTCGATTATTTGAAATTAAATTTAAACAAACACGATCATAGTGTACTTCGAGTATACCGACAAAACGAATTAAAAAAAAAACACTTTACTGAAAGCACAGAAAATTGTTGGTAATCATTTTTTAGAAAAAGTTGTCAAACGATAAAACTTGTATGTATTAAGAAGCATTACATGCAAGTAACCGCAAATTTTTTAATTTATTGAATGTTTCTTAAAATTTTTTTATTTCACATTAATTATTTTATAATTAAATTAATAAATTTATCTCTTTTGAAATTTTATTTTCGAATTTTGTTTTTTTTTATTTGCTTAAATTAACTTGAAACTTGTTAAATTGACTTGAAATCATTTCGGAAATTTTGTTTTATTTGGCAACAAAATGCAAACGCATTTTACTGCTAAGCGGTAAACAAAGTCATCAAGAATATTATTCCTTCTTCTTTCAAATTCATTTCTTGCAATTATATAATTTCGACTTATATAATTTAGCATAAGAAGAATCTTAGGCGAGCCGTCTGACAGAGCATGAAAGGAGGGCAAAGCTTTTGAAAACTGAACCCCAACACAATGTGTTTATATTAAATTTTAACCGCTTCTCAGCAAGTCAGCTCGAAATAAATTTTAACCGAGAAAGATTTCTTTAAAGTCCTTTTTATTCAATTTAAAAAAAATACAGCATGACGAAGTAAACAGCATGACGAACATAAATATTCACATTCCTTTTTCTCAATTCTTGAGTTTAATTTCACAATTCAATTAAATAAAATCCTTAAAAATTCGGGCCAACAAACGCTTAAAACCTCTAAAAATACACACACTACGCAACAGCGCCTGCCAGTCAATTCAATTCTAGTTCTTTGTACAAACGAACAACAACAACAAAACAACACGACGATACGCAATCCGACAACTTTTTAAAAACTGAAGGGAAACTTTTACCAGAAAAAGAAACAGACAAATCGACAAACAGACAAAGGAATCGACAAACAGACAAAGTAATCGACAGAAAAAGAAACAGACAAATGGACAAATGTAAAGACTAATGGACGCATTTTTAGATAGACTCATAAATTCATAATCGAAGCGGGAGAAGTGCCAAACAGCGTCCAGAGGAAATCCGAACCAAGTACAAAAGCGCGATATTCGGCAAAAGGAGAACGAGAAAACTTTTAAGATTAAAGACACTCTCATTTTTGTTATAAAAATAAAACTTTTTTAAAAAAGAATTTAACGAAATCCTGAATTCTTGAAATTATTTCCGTCTCTTCCTCACGATTCCGCATTCCATTTTGATTCCATTTCTTCATTCAGAGAAATGTTTCTATAAAAACTACCAAAAGGCTGCCAAATTATTTTTTACAATGCAAAAAATTTTAAAATGTAAAAAATTTCCAAAGAAATGGATACAATTTTGAATATATTTGAAATCTCGAAATTATTTACGTTTCTCTCTATTTTATTTGGCAGCAATTATTAAGGTGGATCAGTCTATCCCATTAAATCTATTTGTTATGCCTAAACCTCGAGACATCTTTCAATGTATTTACTATTCTACCAGTTTACTATTCGAATACTTATTTTCCGTTTGTCAATCCATGTCACGGTACATCACAGTTCACGTTCGTCTCCGCTTACAACTAATCGCGTCTTAGAATTAAATAGAAGCCTTAATTCAGTGGACGACCGTAATAACTTTTGCAATTTCCTTTCAATTAATATTTTTTCGCCGTCGCACAGTGGCAGATATTTTGAAATAGCGGCCAAAAGTTTTTTTTTTCACAGTCGCCAATTTTACAATTAGTATGCTTATATGAAAGATAATACATCAGAACCTAGGGTGCCAAAAAATAACAGCTCTAATTTGATCCTTTCACTAAAAACAGGACAATCAAAGCTAGTCCTTTTCTGTTTTGGCCTAAAATTTTTGATTTTCTGTAATTTTTTTATAGTTTAAATAATTATAACTCGGCGAGTTTTGCTGATATTAAGTTCCGGTCTTTTTTATTTATTTTTCTAATCTATTTTATATTTAAATAATATTAAACTAAGTTAAATAAGCGTTACTAATAATATGTAACAGGTATTTAAAAAATGTACCAAATTTCAATAAATTTTCATGTAAATTGGATCGGGAATCAAAAGGGCCAGCGTCGTCCAGAACAAATTTTACACGATCGCATAGCTGAGTCTTTTCTCTAGATTCTGTATATAGTTTTATTTGCGGAAGCTTGCGGATGTGGTACCTGGAGTATTTTTTATGACACAAAGTCATCTAATGCAAAATTAAAGGATTCTTATTTCATGTTTTTTTTTTGGCTGTTAAATGATTATGAGTATTTTGTTTCTTTAAATGATTGTTTCGTTGGAAAAATAAGTGTTGTATTTTTAGTTATTAGGTACCTATACTTAATTATCAGGTACCTAAAACATTAGGTAATGGTAGGGTATGGGTATAAGTAAAGTTTAAACGTTTTGATGAATCAGGTAGCAGTGTTTATGAAGAAAAAAACCAATTTTATGACCAAATAATTACCTACAAATATTGTTAAGGATGTGTGAAGATTAGAGTATTTAAAGCGCTGCCAAAATATAATTTCTGTAGTGTTGATAAAAACATGGTGAAGTTCACATATAAGACTTTGGCCGATATTTACTTTGTACGAAAAGAGGACCAAGATGTTATTTCGTATATTCTCAGTAAAACTTTTTGCGATTCTTGTAATGAAGAACGTATTGAAACATATACAAATAAAATAAAAACTTTTTTGTCGCATTTGAAAACGCGATATAAGGATGTGCATCGAAAAAAAGAGGTGATGTACCAACGCTATAAAAATTGGATGGAAACTGAACTCGTCTTTGAAAATGAAACTACTGATAAAGGCAGCGAGAAGACTGGTCGACCAAGGAAATCGATTGATGAGTGCAGGTTTTTCTCTGATCCTGAGACTGCAGCTTTCATAACAGGAGTGGATATTGAAATAATAAGGCGGTTTAAAGTAATTATAGAAGTTATAGCATGCAGCAAAATGATTGATGCGAAGAAATTCGGAATATATGCTAAGAAAACCGCAGAGATATATAACGAAAAATACCCTTGGAGGAATATGCCATCAACAATACATAAAGTTCTGTATCATGGAGAACAAGTAATTGAACATAGTCTGCTTCCACTAGGTGATCTTTCCGAAGAAGCACAAGAGAAAAGAAATAAGGATTATAGATTTTTTCGTGAGCACAACACAAGAAAAATGTCAAGATATTGTACGAATGAGGATCTTCTTACAGTTTTGCTCTGCACATCAGATCCATATATTTCGAATATTCGTCAAAAATGGAGTCTTCATCAATTGAATTGGATAATGATGCTAAAAATTTACTATTAGACGACCAACAAAAATATTTTGCTGAACATTTTGTAAAAATTGCTTAGTTTGCATACACATGTAAATATTTTGTCTTTATTTATTGAATTATAATCTTAAATTATATATCTTTGTATTTTGCCTTTATTATTATAATAAATAATTAATATAAGTATTCAAAAAACACAACATTTATAAAAAAACGCAGTATGTTTGCAGTGTTCTTTATTCATGACGGATATGCTTAGAAAGATTTAGATTGTAGTAAAAGTACGAGGTAGGTTGATAAAATCTGTCATATCTTTGGTTCCCCCATGTCAATTTTAATGGTTGTAGCATGAAATTAAAGCTAAAGATTAGGGTAGCAAAGAAAAAAAAAATAAATTAAATAATTTAACGCGTTCAGAAGATATAGACTTTTGACCGCTATTTCAAAATATCTGCCACTGTGCGTCGCCTTCTTGGTTTACTTCTTCTTTCATGCTTAGGCCTTTTTCGACCGCTTCGACGCGAAAGCGTTAATTAGCAACACCTCCGTGAAGAACAACAACAGTCACTATCATCATAAACTGGTCGAAAATCTACAATTACAAACCGGCAATTGACGATGACGATCAACAACTGGCAACTTTAGGCATAATTTCAAATGTCAAATAATGCATGTGGGTGTCTGATCAATGGATCCCTTTCGAAATCATGCGCAGTATCATCAATCAAGAAAAACCGAATGACAGACGGCATGGTTTCGTTGCATCTAACTTCTTGATGCAACCAATTAACTCTGTTGGCCAACCACTCAAATTGTTCGAACGTCAATGAATCGACTACGCGCGTGTGCATTTTTTTATGTTTCTTGCGGAATTATGAAAACATCATAAAGTTAAATAAAAATATACCATTATGAATTTGATTAAAAATTGATTGCTATAAATTTCGGTTCAATTTAATCGAATCGTACTATTCGAATCAGTCAAATCCAAAAGGAGAAGGGTCGGATAAATCGGGAGCAAATTTCTAAAACTTGAAGCTCTAGAAGAACAAAATGATTCTAAATATATCCAATTATTAATTTCTCTGATTCTGTCGATCTTACTAATATGAAGATATTGAATTTCCATCTAATTCCTAATTTAAGCTATCAAGCCAATTGTGGGCTTAGTTTTATGAATAAATAAATAAATAAATAAATAAATAAAATTGAATTAATAAAATATTGCAAACAAAATTTAATAGACTGCACTATAATGACCATCGGTTAGTCTCTTTTGGAAAATGCTAATTATTTAATTATGGAGCTAATTTATTTTTATGGAGCATAATTTGATTTAAAGGCCCATCGACTTTCTTTTCAGTCCAAACATATATAATTAAACATATATGAAATAAATCCTTGGGAACGACTAATTTTGGTAAAGTCATAGGAGAATAATTAAGGGTGTTTGAAGAAAAAACTTACAACCTGGTTCCAACCGTTTTCCATTAAACGTTTCTTTATCTCTGAAGCGAGAATTAAATGAATTGCACGATCTAAGGATTCAGTTTCCAATTTATTGCATGAGTGCATTTTAATTAACTAAAAACGATCGGCAAATATTACAAATTTATTTTTGGTACGATTCCATTATGTTAAACATTGCGTCATCAGCTGTTGAAATAATGAGATCAATCAATTGGGCGACGCAGAAGTAATTTGACGAAACAGTCTTTATAATTCCCTTCAGCGCAAGAAACCAGTGAAGCAGAAAATTGCTAAGGCTCACTTCGTTACAACAGAAACTCGCAGCGCGTTGCAGCGTGTGTCAAAATTGATGAATTTCCGCTAGTGATTCAGAAACCGGGTGTCGATAAATATAACCGTCTTTCATATACATCGCTTGGTAACCAACTGACGCTTGAATGACTCGTGAATTTTCTGTAACAAAAGTAGCTCCTTTTCTTGTTTTTCCTCTGTTTTCTTTTCGCTGTTTATGATATTTGATAGCTTTTTGAAGGCGCTAATTTTCTTTTCTTTAAACGTACATCCACTCGTTTTCATTCATTTCTCATCCTTATGTTTTTTTATAATCCTCTAACCAACAACCTTAATAATAGAAGCGATTATTTTTATCCAATTCGTCCAAACATCCAGCTCGTCCAAAATTGCTAAAGCTTTTTGTTTTTGTATAAAGTTTGTAGCAAAATAATTGAACTGTATTTTCCAATGAAACAAATTCCTCCCCGAGTTTGAACAAAAGTTAATCGTTTTAATTTTGAATTTGATTTTAAAGTGTCCCGAGGAAACATTCGCATCAACTACACGTTGTCGATCTTTCCGTTGTTGCTCCTACTTATTATTGTGCTGCTGACATACGGCCTAATGATGCAAAAACGTCTTGTTAACTCCTTCCTGAAGAGGCGCCTCAGCCGTTTTCTGACAGCAACTAACTGTGTTCGTTAAAGTTGTTGCTGTCTTATTGTTGCGGTGGCGGCAATAATGTTAATAGTGGTTGTTGTTGTTGTTGTTATTGCTGCGTAGATTGTGGCTGAATGCAGTCACTTTTGGGAAATGTCAAAAATAATTGGCAAGCACGCGTACGTGAAACGCCTTGTTCGAACTGATCCCGCTGTCACTGCTGTCACTGCTTTGTTGCTTGTTGTCGTTTTATTTGACATTTTCCTTGCTAGGTAATAATCGGTGGTGCCTGGCCAGTTAACAAAGCTCTCATCGATTTTGTTAAACCCGATTTTTTTATTTCTAATTTTCAGATTTTCGCTCTCTTTTTGGCGCAACTGTTTCCAAAGTATATTTTCTTTTCTCAATTGTCTTACCCACCAAAAATAAACTCTTCACAAAGCAATTGTGATAACAAGTCTATTATATAAATAAAAATAAAGCTGCCTTTGGAAGATCGTGACATTATAACGGATGTTCGTTATGGTCTGAATCAAGCGTGTTGTGGTGCTCTAGAATTGTTCTTCGGTCTCAGATGGTTCGGGAGTTCCCGTTGGAGTGGTTGAGTTTTGGTGTCCACGTCATAGTCATAAACTTATGACTATGACGTGGTGACGATTCGTCACCAGTTAGGACCAGATACGACCCTCGTTTGATCAGGCACCGTTTGTCCTTTTGGGATCTCTAGATAAATTTGTTAGTTAAGCAAAAGTTATGCCGCAAAACGCAGTTCATATACTTAGGTAGGATAATGTTAATCTTCTCATATAAATAATTTCTTGCATCGCAAATTCCTCTCTTATAATAAATTTATTTTATCATCTCCCTTTCTTCTATTCTACTTTGTCTCGTCCAGTCTACTCATGACCCACTTCAATCTGTCATCCTACCTCCTGTCATCTGTCTCCTACCAAAACTCATCGTGATCGCCCTGCGAGCAAATGTCACAAACAATACTTGCCATTTTAATGGCAAACTATGCAATTCTCCCATTGCAATATTAAGAATTTTCCCGATCTTCTTCTTATTTTGATTATTATTCCTTTTGTTATCTTTTATTTTTCAACATCAATACAAGTTTCGAGAACACGAATTAACGGGAGCACTAAGTTGATCGCGTGTGAAACTGCACGCTTCGCCGCGAAAGCAATGCAGCACAATTTGTTCTCTTTATCGCCGTCATTTAACCGGCGTACGGCGTTGTTTTATGTTGTATCGCTTTGTACATACAAAGCACATACGTCGTAACGAAAACGCTTTCACGGAATAACGCTTGACTTGCGATATTAATGTAAATATTTAATAATATATTGCAGACTTCACAAACGTCCGCTTTCCTCTCGTGATCCCCCGACTCCTGGTTCATCCTTCCTCGTTTTGTGCCATAATTTCGAAATAGTTTTTATCTTGCATTTCATTCTTGAAGCGAGGCCAAGAAGACTGGCTGATTGCCTGACGGGCTGATGAGCCGTTCAATTAGCTCCGACTAAAGAACTGTAACTCACAGTTTTTCTTCAGAATAGCGGCATGAATACCAAATCAATCTTATCCGTTTGAATCCCCACCCTCTATTCACTACATCCTTCATTCTTTCCTCTCTCTCATTACAAGTTCGCTTAACTGCGGCTCATGCCAGAACCAAGTTTTATAAAAAACCATTACAAAAACACTCAAACATAATGAGATTTTGCTGGAAGTGATAGCCACGTTCCTCAAATGCGATTTGGCCTACATTTGCAACAAATCATGTAATAAGAAAAATCTTAAAAATGGAACCGGACCGTGAATCATGATTGCGATCTCGTAAAAGCAATTTCGATAACAACTTCTCACGCCACACGAAAATGTAAAAATATTATGAGAGAGACATGAAAGGGAAAGAGCGAATGGTGGGAGGAAGACAGAAGACAACAAAGAAGGACTCAGGGAAGGTTTTAAATTTAAACAATTCAGCTACGAAACAATAAAGAGCAAGAGACGTCTTTAAACGAATTCACGGCAATGTTCTGGTCAAACAAAAAGTCGCCAAAAACAACAAAGGACAAGAAAAAAACAACAACCACGACCGAAATTTGTTCCTACGAACAATTTTCGATGGCGATAATTCATCCCGATTACAACAATATTGAGCTGAGGGCAATTTGGTCCATCTAAGCATGTCGGATCCGCCAACAATTGCAACACCGTTCAAAAGTTAAACACCGTTAAAGCTGTAGAAACTAGAAAATTGTAAAAGTTTAGCACATGGGTGAGAATTGCATACGATCCAATGTTAAACACGCTAATACTAAGTAAAAGTAACAACAAAGTAAACGCGATTAGAAACAAAACATGAATAGAAATGAGAATGAGTGTTAGGTGGCGGTGAAGGAAAGTGGTAACACGGTAAGAGAAGGTGTAAGTCGTGACAAATGGCAATCCGGCGAGGTAAAAATATTGACCGTGGTAAAGGAAATTAAAGTCCTGGTAAGTGAACGAAGCAGAATATTAAATTAGGTTGACAACATAATGAAGAGAAATCAACAGTAGATGGAGATAGCGGTGCGCTCAAATAATGGAAGCCAATTAAGGATCGTAATAAAATATAGTGGTAGAAATCCAACAATCAGAAATACTCACACAACGTCCTTCTATATATTTTTATCATACCACACATACGCACGCTTTTCCATTGAACACAAATTTAGTTGCCCTTTTAAGCTGTCAGTCAGTCATGTTGATTTTATTACATAGAAAATGAATTTGAATCGGTGATTCCCACATGGATACCGAAAGATCCATCATTCACATCTTCACCTTTACTCCTCCATTGATTTTCTAGCTCGAGTTCTAACAGATGTAAACCGTTCTCTTTAGACGCGTTTGCCGCTATCCATGCGAATGAACTTTGTGCCAGCTAAGACGGCGGTATACCGTGAACAAAACATGACAGTTTTCATGACACCAGACTAGACGCTAGTTAAAGTCTGCAACACTTCGTGTTGCCACCTTTCGTTTCTAAGGATCTTCTTGGAAAACGCTAATCTAAAAACTACAACAATAAAATCAACAACAAATTGTTGCCAGTTATGCGCGTTTCATAGTGGGCGCGGTCGGGCGGACACACACAATTCAGCTCTGCGAAGTCGATTACACGTGAGACATTATGACACCATGAATATGAAAAACAATAACAACAACTACAAAAGTATATCAGAAAATCCTACGATCGTGACGCAAACATAACGTCCGACGCATTTACATCCATGTAAATACTCAAATACGTAAATGGTACGAGGCAATGCATTTGACTGTGTGTTATCTTATCTGTGTTTGCCTGTGTGTGGCTGTGTGCAGACGTGCTTTGCGTGGGTGTCTCTTTTAATGGCTATCAGTGTTTCCATTTTTTATTGTTGTTGATGATGCTGTTTTCGCATGGAGTACTGCTGATACTAATGCTGCAACTTCATTTTAATGGACATCGTGTGGCTCGTGGGATGATGCGAATATATTTACAAGAGTCAGAAGCCGTAACTGGTTGAAGCTTTCGTTGTTTCTCGCTGAATGGCATTTTGTTTGTAAATTTTATTTTTAATTTCTTCTTTTTACTTCTACTTTATTGTTGCCAGATACTTGATGATGGCTTACGTTTTAGGTACCGACAATTTTGCAACAATTATATTGCCCTATCCATACGTTTCCTTAAGGTCTCTTGTTTTGATTGCGTTAATTTTGCCGAAAGGAGTTTCCTGTGTTTATACAACCTTTATAATTTACTTCGTTTTTCCATCCTTTTCCGAATTGAGTTTTTTATCAACGCTTTTCCTCTGCCTCGGTTGGCCTTTTCGGATACAAGCGATTGTCATTTTACATAAGTCTAATATTACGAGTCAGAAAATTGCCAACTGCAATTTCACAGGCCTTCGCATTTAATTTTATTGTAATCAATCTAATTTTTGTCGTTGTTGTTGTACCTCTTCATTTAACCCGAACGCCTCGATATTCTATGAATGCATTAGTAATCACTTTGGAAATTCACTACCTCGTCTCTCACCTTTTTTCAGCACGCCACTGACTTTGTTTCGATGTCTTCATCGCCTTGGAGAATGTTGCAGACGTTCGTGTCTTACCACGATTTGTTAACTTTTTGACATTGTCTTTGCAAACTCTCTGTGCTTTATCGTATCATTTGACTTTGCTGGCATCCTTTTTTGTTTTTGTTTTTTACTCCATTATGTTATCTTTTATATTAAAGCATCTCCGCGCAGCTATTTAGCTACTTCACAAGGTCGCAGTGGTTTATCTGCTGGCTAACTCCTACCATATCTCTCACTCCATTCAGTCCGTTCATGTGTCTTCTGAGTAGGTGTCTTTTTTTGCCTCACCTAAAATGGTTTCCTTCTAATTGAGCAACTGTCAAGATTAAGAATCGTGTATGCCGGGCCGACACCGTAGTTGAGGGCATACATTTTATTTAATTAGTCACGAGTATCGGTGTCACATCAGTCCTTGCGAGCATCAGCGATTCGATCTCTTTGAGTTTGGGTGTTTTTCCATTAGAAAATTCAAAGAAGCTGGAGAATGAAGGCTGAAGGGAAGGATGGCCGCTTTTTGGGATTGGAGAGAAAAAAGTAATAAAGTGGTAAAAAGCATTCAAATAAGAAAAGTTTCATATTTTTTGGAAGTGAGTTTGGTAACAAAACATCTTAACAAAACCCAAATAACTAGACTGATCACGATTTTCGAATCGACATCGCTTGATTTAAATTTAATTGCGCAAATAAAACAATTTCATTCTTCCAAAGACTCAATTGTGACTTAATATCAATTGACATTAACATCGACATAAACTGATCGACTGTGATCGACGACGGTGATCAAATTACAAAACAATTCATTCATTTGGTTTGATTTGATTTTTGACGACAATTATTTTTCTTCGATATTTCCAAAAAGAACACCGGTAATGATTCGAACAATAACGATCAAGGAAACGAAGACAGTAAAATATAACACCAACAACAACAAATTCAAAACGCTAGACACTGAATTTCGCAGTTAGTCAACGGTCCAATAAAATCGAGCAGATAACGGGCGACGGAATAAATTAGGGTGATGGCCTAGCGATGTAGCGATTACACAACGTTACGTAACAACCCCATTAGTCAAATTTTAAACGAATTGCAAAACAATCAAAAATTAACGAAATTTATAAATCCATCAACGATTATTCGCTTGTGAGCATTATTCAGCCAGCGAATAACTAAGCGGACAACAAAACAGATGATCCAGAGATATAAAAGAAATTAACGAGTAAGTCACGTATAGATTCACGTATAGATAGTGGGTTGAACAATTATACCGACGAACTAACGAATAAATGGGAGATTAAAGAAACGATACAAACAAACGAGCAAGATTCAACACGTTACAACACAAACCAACAAGCAAAGCAATCAATGAACGAAGTCAACCAACTGACAAATCAGCCAAACCTATAAAAAGGCGAAAACAAACTAAATCGTCTGTATGTGATGAAACCGCAGACATTTTGGAGACACGACGAATCGAAGCGAAGTTGATTCGAAGTAAAAGCAATGACACTGACGGCAATGACAAACAGAAGCGATGACAAAATCGGCATTAAACGGCAATAATAAATAACAAAACCAACAACAACAGCAACAATAATTAAATCAACCCAAAGAATAACAATAAGAATAACAATAGCAGCAAAATTGTAACGTGAAGCAAACATCGTGAGATTTGGCAGCGCATTTGAAAAACGTTATCGACGTCAACGATGTGTTGTTGACGCACTTAATGTTTTGTGTTGTGGCACGGAGTGTAATGGTGGTTTTATGCAAAGTAAACCAAGTAAAGGACTAAAGAAATAGGAAAAGGAACGTTTTGTCAATGTGTGTGCGTGTGAGAGTGAGTGTCCGTATGTCGGAGCAATATGTGTCGGGGGCGTTGAAGGCAACTACAATACGTTACGGTGTGCACGTATATCGTTGTGATTGCAATTATTTCAATAATAGTATCGTCGCTGATGTTGTTCTTGCTATTGCTCTTTTTATTCTTGCTATTTTTAGTTATTATTTTATAATGTTTGCCGCAATTCTAGTTGTTGTTGCGGCTGCTGAAACTGCGTCAACGGCATACTTTTCGTCCCTCGAAAAAAGGAGGAGTTGCAGCAGCCGTAACAGTTGATCTTGCTATTTCTTTAGTTATTGTTATCTGTTGTTTGACTACATTTGTTGCTTTTTTATTATGACTGCCGATAATGCGATTGTCTATTTTGGGTTCCCATTACAATAAATGCTTTTTCGTTATTGTTGTTGTTTTAGTTCCGAAAGGGAAAGGTTTCAACGGGAACCCTTCAAACGGGCGACCAATTACCTGCCTGCCTACTATTTATAAGATTATGACAGCTTGCCTCAGTCTCGTAATATATAATCATTTAACACAAAATAACATCCTTTGCGAAGAACAAAAGGGCTGTAGCAAGTTTGGTAAAGGATGCAAAGAACAGCTAACCATTGACCAAACTATTTTGGAACAGTCGGTCACCCGCAAACGCAATCTAAATGCATGTTATATAGACTATCAAAAAGCATTTGATAGTATACCGCACAGTTGGCTAATAGAAGTTTTGAAAATCTATAAGGTAAACTCAAACATAGTCAATTTTTTACAATACAATATGAGTCAATGGCGATCCAGCATCCAAATCTATACACATGCGGAGATAGTAAAAACTTCAGACATAAAGATAAAATGTGGGATTTTCCAAGGTGACTGTTTATCTGCTCTTTGGTTCTGTGTTGCACTCAACCCGCTTAGTAATCTCCTGAGAAAGACTAAATATGGATACAAAATAAAAGGACATTCCGGCCAAGAAATACTGAGTCACCTTTTTTATATAGATGACCTAAAAATTTACGCGTCAACACGTGAGAGTTTGAACCAGCTTATACAAATCGCTGCGATGTTCAGTAAAAATATAAATATGAAATTTGGACTGGAAAAATGCAAACGAATATCTATTAATAAAGGGAAAATAACAACATTTGAAGAACGAAGTGCAGACGCTTTAAATATTGAACAAATGGAGGAAAACAATGTGTACAAATATCTAGGCATGGTCCAAAACAAGCGCATTGACAAGAAAGCAGTAAAAGCCATTTTATCGCGGGAATTTAAAGCACGTATGCACAAATTATGTAAACAGAATCTAAATGGCAAGAACTTAATCAAAGCCATAAATGCATATGCAGTCAATGTCCTTTCGTACAGCTTCGGAATTATCAAATGGACATTTTCAGAAATAGAGTCACTACAACGAAAAATCAGAACGATGCTGACAAGTTACAAATTTCATCATCCTAAGTCATGTTGTGAGAGAATGATAACTCCAAGAAGGTATGGTGGAAGAGGACTAGTCGATCTCCAAACACTTCATGACAACCAAATAGAGTCTCTACGTCAATTTTTTCATATGAAATCATATATATCTCGACTTTTTAAAATAGTGACCGAAGCAGACACAAATTTAACTACTTTGAACCTAAATGGAACTTTCATCCGACAAGCAGAACACAGAACTGAAAGAGAACTGAAATGGTCAATAAAACCTATCCACGGTCGGTATTACAGATCCATGAATGCTGATAATGTTGATAAGCTATTGTCAAACAAATGGTTATTGAATGGAAACTTGTATGCTGAAACCGAAGCTTATATAATTGCCATACAAGACCAAGTAATCCCAACGGAAAACTACAGAAAGGTTGTCATGAAAGATCCAAATGTCACTAATGATATATGTAGAAGATGTATGAGTCAAACTGAAACAATTGACCATATAATATCAGGATGCACGAGTCTAGCCCAAATTGATTACACACGAAGACACAACAACGTCGTTAAGATCCTTCATAAGAATCTTTTAGGCAAATATAAATTCCCAACGGATGGATTGCCTTATTATAGGTATAGTCCACAACCAGTTGCGGAGAACGAGGACGTGAAGATCTATTATGACAGATCAATATACTCGGATCACACGAGACTCCATAACCGACCTGATATCACGATACTTAACAAAAAAGAATGTAAAGGGTTCTTCATAGATGTTGCAGTCCCGGCTACGAGGAATACTAACCGCACATATACCGAAAAAATTAGCAAATATACTGAGCTAGCAGTTGAAACAAAACGAAACTGGAACCTTAAGGAAATACAAATTGTCCCAATAATAATAAGCGCTGAAGGTGTGATTGACAAACATCTCTCTACAAGTATAGACACCCTTGGACTCTGGAAAAATACGATCGTTACTCTGCAGAAGTCTGTTATCATTGATACCTGCCACATCACCAGAAAATTTTTGAACTGAATTTACGTATAAATACATAAATAGAATACATTATATTTTGCTATAGGCTAAGGCTTCCAAAATGTATTTGTGTACCCATGAAGGAGGAAAAATAGAATAATAATAATAATAATAATAATAATAATAATAATAATGTCATAAAGACGGTTTTGCTGTTATTATTATTGTTGTTATTATCGCTTATAACCTGTTGTTGTTTTGCATCCCTTTTTATTTTTTCAGCATTCAACTATTTTTGTTATTGCTTCTATATTTATTATATTTTACGACATAAATAATTTCCATTTAAACAGACTGAATAAGCATTATTTTTCTTGTTTCCAGCATTCATTGATGAAATCGTTCTTTGAAGCAATATATCATTGACTATCTGCATTTAAGTATTTGCCGTTTTCTAGTATGCATTTTAAATTAATATCAATAATCACAAGTATCGATAGTATGAATAGTATCGAGCATTTTTTACCAATCCTTTCGAATTGTCGGTCGAATCAGATTAAACAGAATCTAATTCAACTTAATTATCAGTTCATTCTTTAATCATCAAAAATATTTATTTTTATGAAAATTAGCTACCCTAATGAAAAATCTGATAATCTGAATTTTCTAAAATTTTATGATCTCGAGGCTATTTAATGGCAGCAAAAAAACATACATGTAATAATAATATTACACGTACAATAATATGTGTATGAATATTTTTTGAATTATATTCGAAATAATAAAAAATAAAATCTTGAATAAAAGTCCGGTTGGAAGAAAGAATAACAATTGGGAGTCTACCTTTCGTACTCTACTAATTATCCCAGATATGCCTAAGGCATGCCCATATGGGCATATGGTATATTTTCCTACCACCTCACGTGTAAAAATAAGTCCAACCGCCCAATTATTTATTCCAGTAATCGAATCAGATTTTGCTGGAATTAGTTGTCATTCATTTAAGTCGTTCCGCTTGCAATGTTTAACGATCGCTTAATTCACGACAAGCAATTTTCAGCATTAGAGATCGTCCCTATCCTAAGGCTGAGATCTGAGATCGGCATTTATTGTGGTTCAAAAGTCATTAAGCCGCTTTCAAGCAATCTTCTCTGATTTTGAATTTGACGTGCAGGCAAACACCTTGGCGAAATTAGTTCACATCCGGTTAGCAGTTTTCTTTGATACTATTATTTAATATTCTATTTAATATTAATTCAATTCAGTTAAACCTAATCCGGTGTTTTTGGCTCGGTAACTAAGACGTTATGTTTCTCATTTTTCAGTTAGAATTCTTTTTAAATTTCCGGAGTTTGATCGATGTCATTTTATTCGATGTCATTTTAAGTTGATTTGATTATCAATTGAAATTTCTTTACCAATTACGACTTAATTTATTTTGGGGCGTTGGCTAATAAAATCATTAATATGCGTGATCATTCTATTCTTCAATCTTAAGACTACGATTTGAATATGTTGGGCTTAGTTTTGTTTTCAGCGCTGCAAAGCTCGCTTCTAATAAAAGGTCTAAATAACTATCACGGTTACAAAATAATCAACTGAACTAAGTTAATGTTATTTTATTAGACTTCCGTCGGTAACAGTAAAATGCATTTTGAAGATTGAACGACTAAAGTATTTCATTGCTATTTCGAAATAATCTCGAAAAACTTCTAGCAAATAATTATGGTACAAAAATGATTGTTATAAAAGTTCGCATCATGGAAAGCTTCGCATAATGCTCGTTCTAAATCGCTCAAGGCGAAAGTTTTTAGAATAAAGTTGAGGAATAACAGAAAAATATCACCAAAAACTTACCAAACAAATGAATAAGAGAACAAGAGAAGCAAAAGAAGCAAATATTAATTCCGATAATACTCTAGAGTAATAAAACACCAAATGAAGAAATCGAAAAACGAGAAAAACTGATAACCAAATAGTGAAGAACTGAAGACATTTGCAGTTAAATGAATAAATAAAATTGTGCAATAAAACAACAAACAAAACAACATGTAACGATAATAGCAATAGCAGCGCTTTTATATGTTGCTGACAAGTGCATTTCGTAATTAGCATAAGCCTAAGTTTGCCAACGATGTTGTCGCCCAGACAAAATTTAAATTAAATAGGCAGGAAGAGCCGCTTGTCGTTACAAACTCGGTTCGCAGTCAGCAGAGCTGAATCATTGCTGAAGTATTCATAGAATCGGTTCGAATTTGAGAAGAAGGTAGATCGACACGAGATGAAGATTTAGAGAACAGTTAAGAAAGGTCTAAAACTCTTTGATGTCTGATTATAAAAGCTCCAAAAATGTAGCTCCACAGTAATTCATCGCATAGCAGCTTTTCAAGAGTAAATTTCAAAACGGTTCACAAACATTTTGGTGTCTTCGAATTTGCGATATTGTGTGTGTTTGTGTTTTAAGACTGAAGAGATATTTGTGATGGTTGTTTTCAATA
The DNA here is from genome assembly GCA_963966595.1 of Physocephala rufipes. Taxonomy (NCBI): domain Eukaryota; kingdom Metazoa; phylum Arthropoda; class Insecta; order Diptera; family Conopidae; genus Physocephala; species Physocephala rufipes. Next base: position 21,235,054 of record OZ016504.1, read on the forward strand.
AAAATCAGATCAATAGAATAGAAAACGGTGACGAGCATTGAAGAATTATAATTGTTCGCATAATAAATATTCCGGAAGTCCGTTTTCTAAACTTCTTTAGAACTTTGAAAAAAATATGACAATGAATTGAATTTTAATTCTTATAGTTTTTATTTTGTTTTATATCATTAGTTATTAGTTTTTTTCTGACTGTGTCAGAACGTATGAAACCTGAAGTGTTTGTTCTGTAATTGTTTAGAAGATGCAATCTTATTTTCTATCATTCTTAGATCACTTTGTTACTTTTTTGTACTCCGTGTCTTTAAATTGCTTTCAATGCAATGCAAACAAAATTGCTTTTGTAATCAAATTAAAGAGTTTTCGTTAACAATAATTAATTCGAAGCAGTTATTTCGCAGTTATTTCTAAAAGAGAATTCATTAAGTGCTTTCCAAGCACTCTGGATTAAAAATACTTTTTTGAAATTTAAGATAATTTTTTGTTTTTGACTTCGCCCATTATTCTCAATGCAACTCTCAAACACTTGAGAGTTTTCAAGAAGGAAAAGATATTTAAAAATAAATCCAACAGGCACTTCAATTAAACAGATGGAAATTGGTTTTCCCCCCTACCCCCTCTCACTCTCTTTCGCTGTTCTGTCTATATCTTCAAAATTATTTTACATCGCTGCAGTCGTTAACCTTTTTTGAGCAACTAACTGCGTAAGGACTTGGTTTCATTTGCGCAGTTCTACCCTTTCCTACTGAATTGAATTGGCATCGCCAATTTAGTTAAGAATTAGAATGAACAGCAGCAACATCGAAACAAATTCGGTTTGTCAAATTGAAAAGAAACAATTAATTTGTTAAATGTTTTTATAAAAGATTTATCGAATCAGAGAAAATCTGTAAAATCCTGATGCAGAAAAGTAAAACCGGTCGATTACCATTAATTATTATAACAATAATTAATGAGGAGAGAAGGAAAATCTAGTTTTTAAAATTATCTTTAATACGAGAAGCTTTGACTAGGCTAACTGCAATCCCTACTAACTGCCACTAACTTTAGTTGGTTTCATAAAAACTAAATAAAAATTTTTCTTCATAAATTTTTATTACACTACTATGATTTTATTTTTTTCCTTCAAGAGTATTCGTTTGGCTTAAATTTATTCACGAACATCGCGGTAAACTTCCAAATTAATTGTGTTACGCGATAAAACCTAAAAAATAGATTTCTGTAAAATACCATCGGAAAGGCGGAATCATATATTTTGCTGGATATAGACTTGAAATTAGGCTTCGCTTTGAACAATGGCTTGAGCCAGCGAATTTCGCAAAGCGGATCATCGTTTTGTTCCATGATCTCTTGCGCTTAACATTGTTATGCAGAACTCATTTTTCGTCTCCTTTAAAAATGCTTTCAAATCCTTTAAAATCATTTTCGTGACGTTTTAGAAGTGAATCACAGACGTCAACCTCAATGTCGTACGCGTGACGTCAGCAATTTGATCCGTCAATATCTTATTTGTTCTTATTTAGCTCTTATTCAGTGTATTTCTATGTATTCTATATCTTTTTTTTTGTGGGAGCCTATTCTTCCCATCAAAGGGAGGTCATGCACGAGAAATCTTTCTATAGAGTCATAGCATTTTACATACAAAACACGCTTTATTAGATTAAATACTGGAAAAATAATAATTTTTACACCTGATTAGTTTTTATCACGAAAGCAACGATCTCCAGTGATTCAAGTTCGTACAACGTCGACGAACATTGACTACTAGTGAGCCGTGATATGCCGTGATCATATTTAATAACATAAAACAGATTAAATTTCTGCTCTAAAATTGATCAAGCTTGAGAGGCTACCTTTTTGCTCTTAATCAAATTATACTCCGATGAAGAATAAGCAGAAGAAAGAAGAAGAAATCTAAACGAAACTTCGTAGGTGTGAAATAATTTTATTACTTGATTCAGATAAGTTTCATCATTCTATAAACTTCGATGGTTCTATTTTTTTGAAACGAGTCGTCGAATCGCATTTCAATTTTAAAGCTTAAACATAATAATGATATAATTAAATACGATATTTATGACAGCTTCAAGTCAGTAACTTGGTAGAACTAAATCAATTCCACCGTTGCACAGTGGTCCCAAATAGAGCCATGTCAGCGAGAAATCAATAACATTCGAAGGATACGAATTCCTTAATTTAGTTTTGTGCTCTGGATTTCAGTCAGTTATTTTAAGTAAATTGCTGCCAAATTGTTTGCTTATCTAATTACTGACAATATATTCAAAACATAGTCTGTTTATTAATTATGATAACTAATCAGTTGTCATTTGGCAAATTGGTAATTGCTGTCAGTTCGCTTTGTGACATTTTTGGGAAGATTTTTTTGATATTTTTATAAAATACAATCTATTTATTCGGACAAAGTTATTTAATTTTGTAGAAAAACTTCATAAATTAATAATTTAGTGCTAAAAATCATTTGTTTTCTTTTATCGATTTCAGGCTTTTAGTGGGCGCGCCTCTGGATAAAAATTTACAGCCGGGAACCAACCATTCCGGTGCTCTCTACAAATGTCCAATAACGCAACGGTATGACGATTGCGAGCAAATTATCACCGACGGCAGACGAAGTAAGTTCGTTACATAGAAATTAAAAACTCTATCAATTTTATTGAGAATATCTAGGATTCGGATGTTATAGAACAGCACAAGGACTCGAAGGATAATCATGAAAAATATCAAAGATCAGAATTCTCATTTATTTAATTTATTCTCATATTATTTAATGAATTCTCATTTATCGAATTTATTGAACGAACCAATAGACGGTGAAGGGAATTTCCAAAATCGAAGAATTATTTCATTTATTATTTCATTAAAGTTCAAAAATTTCAAAATAGTTTAGATATTCATTCCACGATTTGGTCATAAACATGATTATTAGTATTAATTTAATTTGACAACTCAATTGACAGAGCTGTTTCCGACTGATTTCTTTCTTTGCGAAACTAAAAAATTCAAATAAAAATTTTGTAAATAATATCTTGTCCGTAGAATTCAATTGAAACTTTCAGTAGTTTAGTATTTGCTTTTTATTTGCCCTTTATACTTCCTTTATTAATATATTAATAAATAAAAAGCGTTTGAAAACTTTAGCTCAAACTTGGAGAAACGTTTTTTTTTAAAAATTATAAAATTGTGACTAAAAATTTAGCGAAGAAAATTTAATATAAATTATTTGCCAAATGCTGCGTTCAACTAAAATGAAAAACACTTTCTAAATTTTAGAAAACATTAATATTTAAAAATATATGCATTTTTAATATTTTACTACAGAATTTTTAGAATTGTATAAAATTTTCCATTTAAATTATTTAAAGTAAAAAAACTTATATAATTATTATTTAAATTTAATTTTTCTGCTTTCGTTTCTTTCTGGTTTTATATTGTGTCTACTCCTTGAAAATATGGTGCTAAAAATAAATTTCTGCACACACACACAAAAAAATTTGTACAATACTAAAAATTGTCTCAAAAATTGTTAAAAAATGTTTACTATTGCGAAAAAAATTAATATAAATCATATCTATTCAATACTATGAAATTTACAATTTCATAATAAATAAATATATTCATTAAAAATTTATAAAAACTAAAAAATAAAAATTCCTATAAAAAAATAAAACCGAAATAAAAACACAAATATTTATAAAAATTACAAAAATTTAAAAAATATATAAATATACAAAAAATCTAAAAAATGCAAAATATTTGTATATTATTTTAAAAAAATCCAATTCAAAATTTAAAAAATGTGTAAAATTATTAAACATTTTTGAAAAATCTTAAACCCACTAGCGCCTGGCGGAGCTTATGAACCTTGTAAGTGGTGCACCCATACCACTTTCTTCGTTTCGTTTCGAAAACTTTCGTTTCTTTCGTTATTGTTGTTGCTGTAATTTATCATTTGATTAACCACGCATCGAATCATACTTGATTAACTCTTTTCCAATTTATTGAAATTTACTACTAAAATAATTTTAAAATGCACTTCTTCGTTCATTACTGTAATAAATTTAATTTAATTCCAAAATTGGATTTGTTTTTAATTAAAACCAACGCACAAATTGAATGTATTTCTCTTTTGTGCATGCTTGTTCGAATTTTATTAAGATTGTTAATTTAGGAAATATATATTTTTTTGTACACTGCACAATACTTTGTTTTGCATTTACATTAATTAAAAACTTCATTGTATTACATAAATCCTCTCATTCTCATTCCTAAAGTTGTTTAAGGCTTTTCAATTGTAAATACTAGTGGGCTCGCTTCCAAATGATCGCTGAAACTCTTCGAATTCCTGTAAAAAATTCTTCGCTCGCCCAAGCCCGTTTCCTAGCTCAGCACACATAAGGCCCTTTATCAACATATTCTTTAACTTTAACTCATGTGTAAGACCATAATATTCATTCTGGATCCGTTGGAGAAACGTTGGACCTCGTCCATTCCTTCTTTATTATCATTAATTAGTTCAACTTGGATAGACGATTGCGTAGCGCTTGTATGTTTCGACTAGGCCGAATTGAATACTCACTCGTTGATACTTCGATCTTGGCACCAGTTGGCCCTTCTATTTCGTTTTTTTTTGTATCTTTTATTCATATTTTAACTCTCTAAATAAACAAATTTTAGAAAAAATATCAATTCAAAAAGAGTACAAAATAAAACAAAATTTTTAAAACAGACATGACAAAACAATTTGGCATTTTTTATAAAAAAATTTCCTGGTCTCACCCACCCTCTTTTCCCCCTTCCTAGCCATTTTTTGTCTTCCTCATTGTTGGAGTGGCGCCAAAAACTTCCCCGGCTTTTACTTTTTTCCTTCTTAATTTACGCTCTAATTGTGATTATGACCTCTGTTAAGTCTATGAAATAAAAATAATGGAATTCAAAATAGGCGAGTATCATGAAATAACTTCTAAAAAGAATTATAGTAATAATTTGTTATTTTTTTAATGTTTTGTAGAATTTTTGCAAATTTTGTTGAAAGTAAATTTGAAGAATTTCTAAAAATTCACGATTTCGTGATTAAAAAAATTATTTAGTATATTTCTTACACTCGGAAAAAAGGCGTGGGTTAAACCAGCAATTTTACACTTAACAACAACAATCATTATTGGTCACTTCATGACCAACAGTTTTTTATTTTCGCATTATGAATTATTTGTTTTTTGGCCTCTCAGCGAATGTTCATTTTGATTCAAAATCAAATGTAAAGCATACCAAAAAAGCAACAACAACAACAATACTTTTCACATTATTTACAAAAACATATGCGCAACTACACTCACATCGCATACATTTACGATTTATGTTGCTACTGCTTTGAACATCCTACCCCCCTCCCCCTGCTGCCTTTATAAACACTCTCCCGACACACAAACCATCTAATATGCGTCTGTCTGTTTCACTGTCTGGTTGGATATTATCCAACCCATGTCTTCCTCCCCACGGCCTTTCATTTTAGAAATGCGTGAACTCAAAACTGAACCGAATCGAATCGGATAAGCTTTCCGAACTTTTTCCTTGAATTTTGTACTTTGTCGCTTTTTTTCTGCTTTTTTTATATCATAAATAAACTGCGAGCATAAAAAGAAAAAGGTTGTAATATTTTTTTGAATAAAGGAGTAAACAGAATTACAGGATTGTAATCGGGCAACATTATAACATCTCTTTTACCGATTTCTCTGCGGTTTTTTGTTTGCGATCTCGCTTTCACATTTTCATCTCGCCAAGACAATATTTTGATCATCCTCCCGGTTGGAACAAGAAGAAATCGCAAACCACAACCCATGTGGGTCGATAATCTCGCCTGGAGGTTGTTAAGTTTTTATTTTCGTTATTATTATTTTTTCCTACATCTCGGTTAATTTCTTACGTCTCCTCGCCCTTGCTATCCTCTACGCTCTTCGACGACCTCCTTTTCCTTTTTCGTCTTCAACGAAGTGGTTGTTGGAGTTCTGGTGCGTACTTTGAGTTTCCGCGGGATTATGCGCGGACTTCATATAAATGATGTTTGTTGTTGTTATTGTTGTATTGTATTATATTCTTACAACATCTATAAATTTCAGTTTGAAATGTTTCTTGGTGTTACTTGTGTTTCGCCATAATTTTTGTTGTTGTTGTTTCTGTTGTTTTTCTACTACTTGGGCTTGTTGAATTTCATTAGGTCGACATCGGTCGACATGAGAATATTCTATAAATAAAAAAATTTATATTTTTTTCGAAAGATTTTAAAACTTGTTTCTATCGCGTACGAATAATTACATTTTTGTAGGGAGGACCCTTCCGTTAGTTTGGTCTCATACAATTTTTAGTTCCAAAAATAATGTGACTTCGACGAGATCGAATTCGATCTAATCCAAAATCCTTATAGTAAGCCTTAAGGCGCTCCAACAACCAAAATCTGATCATCTTTATTTGATGGTTCGAGAGAGGAGAGTTTATTAATATTAAAATAATTCTAAACCAAAATACGATAAATAATAAATCCTAAGTATATTTAATGAAGCCCAAAATAAATTAAGAATATATTAAAATTAGATATATCTCGCAAATTGTGATGCCGCCACAGAAATCTGTTAATATTCAAAATGTTCAAGGGTCTCTTTTCTAAACAACCGCCCAAATTTTGCAACGTAATTTAACTTAACTGAATTTAGGTTAATTTACATGCATTAGTAGTAATCATTCGCTTTCCTCCTCCACGTTTCTGACACTCTTTTTCTCTTTTTGTCTTCCATCAGTCCATTTTTTTGCAACCAAGAATTTTAGCATCTCTGATGATCCCTATATAACGAAATTATTGTACACCTCACTGGTGAGGCCAATCTTGGAGTATGCATCGCCAGTTTGGAATCCTTATTACAGCTGTTATATTTCTCAAATTGAATCAATTCAGAAACAGTTTTTACTTTTCTGCCTTCGTCACCTCCGCTGGGATGAATCAGTTCATTTACCACCATATGAATCCCGACTGAAATTAATTAACCTACCAACACTTATTGATCGCAGGAAAATGTTGAATGCTATTTTCATCCTGAGCTGCTTATCTGGTGCGACTGATTCTCCTCATTTGCTATCAAACATTCATCTTACCGTTCCTCGCCGCTCATCTAGTCGATACGACGCCGCTTCAGTTGACTTTCAGTAGATCATCATACCTACAATTCGAACCTCTTCGGAATGCCTGTTTGGACTTTAATACGGTGTATTCTGTTATTAATTTTTGTGATTCTTTTGCTGTAACAAAACGGAATATTTTGAATTTTTTATCTAATATTTAATCTATTTTTGTCTTTGTATTTTGTTAATTTTCTCCAATTTATTTGAATTTTGTATTTAAACTATTCATTGAACTATAAAACATAATGTTTAGTTCTAATAAAGACAAACTGTCATGTTTTCAATCAATCAATCTCATTATTTTGGCAACATTTTAAACGATAACAACGCTTTTCAAATTGCGATTGGTATTTGTTCTTTTCCTTTCGCGTTTCAGTTAAAAAAAGAAATTGATAATTACAAAAATACACCAAACGACGATGACAAGCTTTGACGAAGAAGGTGGCAACACGGTACATGACAATACTCGTGCTCTATTTAATTAAATGCTAAAATGAAAAAGCAGAAGAGAAAAAATAAAAAATTATGCTAACAATCTGCTGCGTCGTCAATCTATAAATAATTTAATAGGAATGCAAATGTACACACGCTCAAGCCAATGCACACATGCACAACATTGCGAATACATTAAAACATGTTTGCATTTCACAAAATTTTTGCATTATAAAAAACATTAAAAAATGTGTATGCATTTTTCTTCATTTCGACCTAAATGAAGAAATAAAAAAAGAAAAAATTAAAAGTAGATCAACGAAAAACCGACAAAACGACACTTAAAATTTCGACAAACAGCATCACACGTCATGACAATTACTACCTCTGGTCGGACATGTTTTGTCCTGAACTGCCGCCCCTTTCCTCCTGCCAAGCATGCTGGACAGATCCAATGTTTCTTTATAGCGCGGTTCATACGGAAGCACATTTGGTTTTCGTATTGCATGGATAGAAATCGTTGCTATTGGAGAAGTATTTCATGTAAATTCTGTAGATATTCGTCGGAGTAATACTAATGTATTCGCGATCACATCGAAGACAAGCTCAAAATTTTAATAGGCAAAGTCGCATAAGAAAGTAGCTCCGATAGAAGCGATTTAGTCGCTCGCTTTATGTTTTCCTCAAAATTTTATTAAGATTTTAAATTCTGTTGTTTTGTTGCTGTTGTTGGTTTTGTTTAGTATGCTGGTAGAATTTAAACATTGCTTGAACCCAAAACCAACTTTGCTTAATCAGATTATTGAATTATTTAAGATAACTAGATGGCATCAGTTATTATTTCGATAAATTTAGAACCGTATATTATGATTTATTGCCAGTACTCCCTGATGATCGTGCAGCCCGAATTAATACATTACATTAAATAATTTTACATAAATTCACGGCTTTAATGACTTCTAATAAAGATCAGTCCTAATGAAATTTTTAAATGGCTCTCACTAGAATATCGGTCACTCCTAAGAGTACAGTCTCGATCGCGACACTGTCGTTTTCATATCTTCCATGATTATTAATAAAGAACGCGACTCTTGATCGCAAACGCCGAATTCTTTCTTTTGAGCCACTGCTGGTTGTAACAGACTGCGTTCTTAAACCTTCGAACCACAATCGTGTTAACCATTGGAAATATTGTAGCGGTGTATTTTCTTATTCGTTGATATTTGATTGTGATCGCGATTGCTTATTTCGTTTTAATTATCGCTTCTGCTGTAGCTGCTTCTAATAGCATCTTATTGTATTTCATTACCCGCTCATGTTTTGCTCTTCAATACTACTACTTCTTAAATTCATCAATTTTTTATCATATTTTGTGTTTCTACGGCATAGCGAAAATTAATCCTCGGATTTCCACGGATACGAAAATTAATGTTTTAAAAACTCTAAAGCGACGATTTGCAATCATTCGTGTGTGTGTGTGTGTATGTCGTGTGTATGCATGCATACTTGCAAATAATCGCCTGTGCGATGCTGCAGCATCTGCTAACCGGTTGCGTTGTTGACACTTTGCAAGCTGCGCGCTTTCACTCAAACACTGAACATGATCAACATCAAACATTATCAGAACCCAACATGATCAGCACCAAAACCATGCATGGATAAAACCTTACTCGTTCTTGTTGTTGTTCGTGTAACTATTGTTGTTATTGGGGATGCCATTGATACCGCTATGCCATCAGCATTTATTTTATGACAGGCCTCCATGCAATGTTTTATGCATCTCAACCTACGCGAAATATAAAAAGAGGGGAAACAATTATAACAAAGAAGCAAATTCATAACAAAAAATAAGCGACCACTATCGACACCGGCCGATAAACAGCGGACCAACATCGACAAATCTTATACTTACAATCTTTATCTAGTCGACGATATTTGTCCAGTAAAATTCATTAACTTCTTTCACCTCTGGTTAATTATTGTGATACATTCAGTCATGCATTTACTCATTCTTTCATTTATTTATTCATCTCTCCGAATTGGAACGGATCACTGTCTGTTTTGCTTCTCGCCAAATTCACCGGCGGGCAGTTATTCCAATGATTTGAAACGAATCGAAAGCGGTTTCTTGTAAAATATTGAAACTGAGTTTATTGAAATTTTTCTTTGTTCGAAAATTGAAACCTTTCTCTTTTAATTGTTTTCCTCTGTTTGTTACGCAGGTGATTGTTTAATTGAATCTTCTGATGGAAAATTGTTACAAAAATTTAAAATAAATGGATGGCCAAAAGGTTTCTACAGTTCAAGCAGACATTCCAGCAAAGTTTAAATATCTTTCGGTATTTTAAGTCGTATGTTTTCAGAAATAATCGGATAGTTTAAAGAAACAAACAACCTCCAACATATGAAATATTTAATAGCACTTTTTAGCATTTTTATTAGAAACTGCCTAATGGCCATATCAATAATTTTACTTCCACTTTCATTTCCAACCACTTTAATTTTTATTCCTATTCGTTCATTCTCGAGAAAATACACTGTAATGTCAAAACCAATTGCAACTTCCTTAGCGAATCGTCGCAATCTTTATACGCAAAACTTCTATTCCTCTCTCTCTCATCGTCTTTATATTTAATTGGCTTAAAATAATCTTCAAAATCCTCGTTAATTTCCAGAATGGCGATGACTTCACACTCGATCAATCAAATCGATTATATCCTGATAACTGATAGATCAATCAAACGGTTGATCGATCGATCGATCGATAAATTTGGGTTGTCTGTTTTAATGAATAATTAAAATAATAACTTAGTAAGTGTTCTAACTGAATGTAATGCGAGTGCATCTCTTTCTGTATATATATAGGTGTGCATATATGTGTGTGCGTGTGTTTGTGAACGATGTTAATACAAAAACTAACCTCAATTTAATTGCATTAATTTTTCTTCTACATTTTAATAATACTTTCACTTGCTCAGCACTTCCCCTTTCACCTCTTCCTCTTCTTCTTTATTTTAATTACACATTATTTATAATTGTAAGCCGTTATAATCGCTATTTGTTAAGCCGAACGTTTAAAAGTTTTTATAATAATATCGATGTATCTTTTCCTGCTGCACGATTTCTTAAGTATTTCTCTTTTCTATTTGTTTTTTTTTTTGTAATTTAGAAATTCATTTGCTAAATTCTTGCATTTTCTCCCTCTTGTAAATTTAATCCAACAACTCTTTAAAATTTTTGTAAAATGATTCATTCGTTTATTGACAAAATAAAAAATTACCAAAAACTAATAAAATAACTTCCTTTTGTCTTTTCTCCTTCCTTTATTTACTTAGCATTTTCGTTTCTTACACCTCACAAACATCGCAAACAGTGAGCCTTCAGAATCACAGTACGTGGATATTGGGAAGGATTACAGATCGTTGTGGAACATGCCAAATTGTGTGGGGCAATCGATGGAAAACATGTTGCGATTTCATGCCCCAAAAATTCAGGAAGCACATATTTCAACTATAAAAACATTTATAGCGTTGCCCTTATGGCGACGTGTGACGCGATGTGCCCTTTTACTTCCATACATGAAGGGAGTTACCATCCAAAGCGTTGGAGGTAATATTTATAATATTATTGCAATAACATCTTATAATATAATTTTCATTAGGGATTCTACGAAATTCACAATTTGGAAAATACCTTATTCGAGGCAATCTCTCATTACTTCCAGATGGTCCACAGTTGCACGGCTCTATTGAACACTTTCCCCCCTTATTTTGTGGATGATGCGGCGTTTTCATTAAGGACAAACTTGATGCGACCATATCCGGATCACATCCAACACATTTGCCTTCAATGAAGGATGTTTTTAATTACAGGCTCTAGACAGCACGCCGCACCATCGAAAATAGCTTTGGCATCCTAACCGCACGGTGGCGCATTTTGAGGACCGTAATTGAGTACCGTCCAGATAATGCAGAGAAGATAGTACTCGGCTGCGTGGCCCTCCATAATTTCGTTATGCTTAATGACTGAGGTCGGTGGTATTTTGCGGAGAAGTACGCCGATTATGAAAAGGCAGTCAGAACTCAACGGCATCGGTGGATCACTGCATTCCATACGTTGTGTTGACCGAAATTCATCAGCGACGACTTTTCACCCCAGGGATGCCTTGGCTCACTACATTGTCAACGACGGAGTTGTCTCATTTCAGTAGAGAGGAGCAGATAAAAGGAAACACATTTTATAAGTAAAGATTTAATAAAAAATCGTAGTAACATTTTATAGTCTTTCTTATTGGAAGCCTTCTAATTTTCTTCTAATGTTCGCAAACAATGTAATCAACTATTCATTTGTCCACTATTAAAGGATTAGTTGGGAAAAAGTAGTGAATTTTCAATCAAAGCAATTGCCAAAATTCCAATTGAATTTCCATGGCCAAATTGGTAAGCCGCCGCATGGCTACCGCTTGCTTTCTGGGGCATTTCACATTGATTACCATGTTGGCAATCATATCGCTAAATGCGTAAATGCGTTTTTCTTTTGGCACACCCGGCCTCGTACATTTTCACAGCTCCTTTGATGGCGCTCTCCACCTCATGCTGCCGTTTTCTGCTGCTGTTCGCAGAATTACTGGAAGGCGTAGGTGAATGCGATGATGCTATCGACGGAACTGGTGTCGATGGTGAGGTAGTTAGTGACGGCGATAAGGAAACTGGTGGTGGGGAGAAGCGAATTGGTGAGAAGGAGAAGGGGAAAACTGCTGCACGGTGAGGACGTGTTGAAGGAAAGTAAGGCTGTATGTGGCGCTGTCACATATCGAGTGATGTTAGTGCCGGAAGCCGTAGAGACAACGTGGGAATCGGAATAAAATTTTCCGAACAACGCAATCTTTAAAAAAAAGATTTATGTGAAATTAATTGCTTGAGCAAACTTACAATCTTGGTGTTATAAGTGGCTCGAGAAAGCTCATGGCATAGAATAGATGCGTGATAGTGGGTCACATTTCTTTTTGAGCCGCAAATATTTCTCCCGTAGCGACGTCCGCACTCTCCAGCAATTGTCGACTACAGAAAAAATCGTCATTACGATTAAATAAAAAAAACAGGACGCACAGCTTTCCTGAAGCTCCCATTTGGAGACACCTTGCCCCACGCCTTTTTCCTTTCCGAAGTCAATCCACATGATGGCGTTTTTTGTTGTTGTATAGAACGGGGTAACCCCTGGACCTAGTTAATAAATTTTTCCTCATCCATATTATTCAAATAACAAATATTTATGTCTCCTACTGAAGATTTTATGAAAAATGTTCAAATTGCCAAAGAACAACATTTTTAAGATATGACTACATTGCACCATTAGAATTTGAAGAGATGAGATGTGGCAACACGACTGAATTGTCAATTGACGCTACTTATGAAAATATCAAAATCGGCTTGATATTTGGCTAAAGTTCAGGTCAAGTGTCGTGTTTTGTTCAACGCACACACAAACGCCATATAATGATAGCGTATAAGTAGCCCTTAGGGCACCATTGTCAGGCCATTAGGACGCTGGCGAAAGCGGGTCGTGTATTTGTTTGCTTTTGTGCGGGAATTTGCTTATTTTTTTCTTCGTTTGGTTTATTGTTAGCTCGCGTCAATGCTTGATCGTTTACCACGATTCCGTTAAATCGAACAAGTCAGAAATATATTAAGTCAGGAATACATAAAAAATCGATTGCTAATTGAGCTTAATAAACATTTGATAAAATAGGGTTTAATGAGAATTAAACACCAAATAAAATATTTTCACATAAATTAATTTGTATTTGTAAAAAGGTTTATATGGAATTTCAAAAATATAGTTAATACTAATTCGCTTTGCAGCAGATATTTAAAGATAAGTAAAACGCTTCCGGCCCTAGAAATCAGTTAAAATTCTTAAGTACATCCGTTTCAAAATATACCCAGCAAAAATTAAGCACAAATTCTCATAGGATTGTGCAATACAAATATACATTCCGCATTCATCGACTTCGTCCCAGGGTATATATCTCATATCCTCAAAATATACCAAAAAAAGACATATGGAAAAATCCCATAAATAAATATAACTTAGTAGTTATCATCCACACCCTAACCCTCAACTCTTTGAACATATATACATGCTGGCATGCACGCGAAAAGCATTCAAATTCAGAACCATCTACGCGCACATAAAGCATTGATGCGTCCCAATAACAGTCCAAACGAAAAAACGGGGAGCATAAATAAGCAAATTGCCACACAAATACATGTCCCGCATTCTTCGTCAGTGTTAGGACACTGATGCCTAGTAGGCATGTGAAAAACAAAGCAAACAGTGCATCTACATGCACATCTACATCCACAATTAGGGAGAATATTCGGACTGTAGTGATCGTTTCCCCCCTCCCCCTTTTTTTCTCTTCTAATATTTTCGCCCACTTAAAAAGTAAGCGTCCGTTTCCAAGATTGATATGTTGCCGGCTCAGAGATCATCAGAGATCGTTATTCACGAGACCCGAAGTTTTATTCATCTTTCATGATCGTTATTCTCCAGAAACCAAGGTTTTACGATCTTCGGCGATCGAAAAGTTGTGAAAAGAAACATTGTTTTCTTTCCGAAAGATATTTATCATTGAAGATAAATAGCATTCAGAGTGGGGACGATGATGATATTTTCGATCTGGGATGGCAAAATATATTTATATTCTAGAATTGAAAGCAGACTCGATAATCCGACGATTGAGACAACAGATGTCCTCAGAAGGAGAACGCATTTAAGAGACAAGCTCACGTGATAGAGTCTAAACATTAATTTCCAAAGCCGATTTTTTAAAATTTCTTTCTGAAAATTCACTCACTTAAAACATTTAAAGTAAAAGAATATTTTTCACACTAGTAATTCATTGTCATTGCAATTTTTAAACAAAAACACATGAAATTGAACATTAATAAACCGACGTCAACAATTATATTCCGTTTCGCTCCGTCATTACGCTACCACACTAGGCTTGTTTCTGATATGAAGACAGTCTTTTCATTTCTTATCAACTTATATTATCGTACTGCAGTTGTTCATTGTCACGTCGTATAGAGCTGGACAAAACCGAAACCACTTTCAGATCTCTGAAAATGTCTACTGAGATTTATTTTTGCATTGCGTCAAAATCAATCTGAAAGAGTTTATCTTCATTCGTTAAAGTGCATAAAATAGAATTACAGAAAACATTTACATTACAGTTTTGGGCTCAAATTGTAAATACGTTTGCTCACTTTATCTATTTCTTACATTAATTTACATAAGATCCTGCCCGAACGGATGACTGATAGCAATTCGAGCGATATCTTTTATTGCTTTTTAAAATCTATGCAAAATAGGCCAAAGTGACAATTTGACAAACAGGTGAAGACACTTTTTATTGAGACTAAGTTCTCATGGGCACACGCCTATCCTACTCCAATTAAGTCGTCGTTGGTTTTTAAGGCTAGAAATATACTGGAAATCGCTCGCGATGTCTGTCGCGGCGATATGACAAAAGAGCGCAGGATCTTATGGGGATTAAGAAAAAATATGTCCGTAATCTAAGCATTGTCGATTATCATTTGTGACTCCACAATTACCCCGCGCATCAACATCGACATAAAATACAGCTTTCATTCTTTTATTTTTGTTATTAAATAAAAATAACAAATTTATATAAAGGAAAATAGATTGATTGAATTTGCGGAATACGTCTAGAAGAGATAAGATCGGAAGCTTTTTTCTCACCAAAAGGATATATGTAAAATGCAAAATTATCCATTATTGAAAAACACGTGATTTGAATGCTACCAAATCCTGAAAGTAGACAAGACTGCCTCGCTGATTGCAAAAGCAGCCCGACATTATTTTCATAAGAGCCATAATAAAAGAGAAGAACCTCAATATGGTTGCCGTATAGGAAATTGCTCATAAAATATGGAAAGTTTTGACAAAGGTCTAAAGTAATATTCACGATTTCTCTTAATATTCATTTTATAATACCTTACCTAAATTTTTTCCTTCAAAAGTTTGTTGTATTAAACTGCTTGTGGGCCATATTGAACTATGTGATATCATACCACGAACCATTGGATATCTAGTGGTAAGAACTTTAATACTCTGCACCAATTGGACCATTAGAGGGAAGATCAGGTCATTTAATTCGATTTTTCTTATCTGAATTTTGTAAAACGAAGGAACGATGATATATATTCATTCCCTCGATAAATTTGTTTCTGCGATATATTAATCTATGCCCGTGATACAATACCTCACTGCTTTATCGAATCAAAATTAGTCTTCTCCAACAAGTATGCCCGTATGAAAATGAAGCGTTTAATTAAATTTCACAGCCTAAGTTTATGTGATTAGAAAGAAGTTTGTAAAGCAGAGGCGCACTTCGTATTAAATTCGGGTGCAACCAATTTGTGCATTCCTTTAGAAGATTTTCCCTGATAAAATTCCATAACTTATGCCAGAAGGATAATTGATATATCATGCTAGCCAATAAAGGAGTAAAAGAGGCGAAATCAGTAGTATATTTTTAAAGTAATTAGAATTTGTATAACCCAACGGGTTTCGGAACCCGTTTCAGTAAAATACGTGAGTGTGCTCGGTAGTTGTTAAAGCATTACGTTATAATATAATTCGCTATAAAAGCTTGTATGCTTACAATTTTTTCACAATATGTTTGTTTCGTTGTTATTGACACATTTAGAAATGAAAATGTGGCAAACTAATTTACTAATCTGTCTGGTTTTAAGTCCAATTATTTCGAGTACCTTTACTGACGGAGTAAAGTCCTTGCATCAAGTTGTGAATGGCACGCATGTGAGCGATAGTGAATTTCCTTTTATCGTAAGTTCAGACTTAAAAATATTCCTTTTTTAAAATTTGGCTCCTTAATTAACCTCATTTGTAAGCTATATATCGTGTTGTTTAATTTTTTAAATTATATATAAAAATTTTACCTAGAATTCAAAGATTGGCATTTAATTTTAAAGGGCTAAAAAGGTTTGGAATTGTATCTTCTTGTGAGATTGCGGATAAGAAATAGTAAGATAAATCATTATTTAGTGGCCACGTGTGCATGCTGAATACCCAAAGTAAGGATGGGCTATCGGTTAGTTCTCTTTTGTAAATGCTATAAAAATAATTTTGTTCAACATTTTCCAATTAATTTTACTTTACAAATTAAGCCGCTCGATGTATTTAGAGATGACGAAGAGCGTTGGAAACGTAGTGACAGGTTTCCGGCGTTTTAGCCCTTTTTGGTGATACTGCCAGTAACATTATTTTTAAGTTTCTGAATCGTTTCTAAAAGCGGCTTTAAATTACATCAACAAAATGGATTTTTTTAAAAGATTGAGAACTTACAAGGAGTATATTGTGTAAACTTTCTGGAATTGAATGCCATGAGGAAAGAAATATTTACTGCTGGAGGGCACTTTACATAATTTTGTAATGATAAAACCATAAAAACTTTATTTTATACACTACTAAATTTAAATAATACTTAATTTTGAAATCAAATCGGAAATCTAGGATGGCAAATAATTGAAGAAAAGGTAGTGTATTAAAGGGTTTCTTACGCTATTGAAATTGTGTGGGAAAGTTAGTGATGGAAAAATACATTACTTTCTTTTTAGGTTTCCCTGCAAAAGGTCCTTACTAATGAACACATTTGTGGTGGATCGGTATTAAACAGGATTTGGGTTCTCACTGCAGCGCACTGTATCGGGCCCCATCGATACGTCAAAAATCTGAGAATAGAGTTTGGCAACACATTACTTAAGAGAAATGCCAGTTCAAATTTGGTGAACGTCGCGGAAGCTTTTAGGCATGAACATTTTAGCCTAAAACTCAATTGGAGTTTTGACATTACTCTATTGAGGTTGGAACGACCATTAAATTATAGTAAAAATGTGCAGTCCTTGCGATTGCCGTCTGTCTATGAAGAAACTGCCGAAAATACGTCTGCCGTTGCGGCCGGTTGGGGTTATAATGCGGTGAGTTATTAACCCGATCAAATACTGATACGATCAGCTACGACAGGAAGAATGTATTACGTCAGTACCTTCCTTATTTATAGACGAAGGGTGGACGGGTTCAAGATGAACTCCAGAAGGTTACTTTATAAATATTCAGTCACGCTGAATGCAGTAGGCGGCATAAGAAGAAACAAACTGGTCACATTATCTGTGCTGGTTCCCCCAAGGGTGGAAAAGGATTGTGTGGAGGTGATTCTGGTGGTCCGCTTTTAGTTAACGGCGTGCAAGTAGGCGTCACAGCCGCGGGTGTAGTTCCCTGCGCTGTTGGTCCTCTTCCCAGCATTTTTACCAAAGTTTCCGACCACATTCATTGGATACACAAAACAATTTTTGATCGTTTTAAAAAAGAAATTTAACAAAGTATGTTTCCTAAAGTTTTCGGTCCGAAATATTTGATTTTATGAATGATATGAATGTTTTACTTTATCAACTCTATTAAAATGTCTGTGCGCATACAATCATATCTTAGAATATAATCGATTATAGATGTTTTTAACTAATAAATTTTCAGTCAGTTTTTTCGAGAGAATTTAATAAAGATTGTTAAAATATTTTAATTTTCATTCAAATTTTTGTCTCGAGATATTCTTTAGTCTATTAACGTCTTATTCGCTGATGCAGGCATGAAGCTGATTCCATATTTCCGTTATAAACATCCATAAAAATTATCTCCCGGGAAACGAGAGTGGTCCGCCCACTGGGAATAGAAATCATGACTGTAGGGAAACCAATGAGATATATAATCGTGTTAAATCGGAAGGGAAGGGTATTCCCTTCTTGGTGGTAAAAGTCAAGAATATCTGCTTACTGCTATGCCTACTTTTATATAAAAACCCAAAAGTGGCAGGGTTTTTCACCCTTTTCAGGCTTTCCCAATTGAGTGTCTAGTTTTGAATAGAAAACTTTATAACCCGGACAGTCTTCATTACGATTTTTTATTTACGATTGCCCGAAACTTAAGATGTTTTCGTCCGAGTTGAGATTTTATAAAATGAGACAAAAACAGTTTTTTGTTTAGCTTTTATTTAAACATTTTTTACATTTCATAACTCTATGAGTTTCAGAATGAACGGATTTAATTAAAAAAGTCATGAATAATTTCAAAATTGCTTCAGTACGTAACTAATTGACGTATCTGTTAACTAATATATTTTCTACAACCTTTTTAAAATATTATTTTGCGTGAAGTAAACAGCGAAAGAAGTGGTTAAAATTTGGCTCTCTCGGCTCTAACGTCGTCCGTAGGTAGCATTCAAGGTACGTAACACTTCAACGTAAGGACCAGGCCTGATTTTGGGCAATTGAGACGGATCTATTCAACAGAGCCATTCTTAATTAATTTAGTTGTCACAAGTGTCCTTGCTGTTGGCTAAAGAGGGCATAACATTTTTTATTCTGTTTCGTATTTTATGCTGCGCCCCGCGCCTTTTATTCGTGGAAGTACAAACCTCCAACGTAACGAACATTTACGAACGCAAATTTCAGGGGATTTCCTGCAAAACCATATTGTCGAATTAAAATATCGAAATTTAATAAATTAGTTAAAACGTTAAGAGAAAGGATAAACAACACTGTTCCTGAACATTCTTAAACATCTTCTACGATTCTATGGGTTGGAAATTGCCGAACAGCTTATTATATTTCCCTAAATTGATATTCAGTCTTTAAAAAAACATCATAAAAGTCACTAGTTATACTTAAGACCGTATCAAAATCTTGTTTTCGGAGGACAGTATGAGCCTATTTCGGATGCAGCAAACGGATGTAGTCCAATGTTGGAGATTCTAGATAACTACTGTTGCGAATATTATCATTTATTAACGCCAATTAACTTAGATTGACGTTTCCAATTTACAATTGAAATAAATTCTTTAATTAGGTGAAGGGAATACGTGTGAAGAAAATATTTGTATCCTTGAGGAGAGTTGCTCAACTTTAGTGAGTGCTCATGATTTAGAGTGAATAAACTATTTGAAAAATAGCCATATTTTGCAATTACAACTTTTTAACGAATTTCATAAATCTATAAAATAGAACAAATATTTAAAATAGATTTTAAATTTTGACCAGTAGTAGTCGTATTAGCGTAGTTGGCCTGATCGAGATAATATTATTTCTAAGGCCAACAGTTTTCTAACAGACAACGTAATTACTATCAGGCCGGAGATAAGGAGAGGATACTCGCTGCTCTAAATTAAAAATTCGTTATAATGGCCGTTTCCGATGGCTTGCTGAATAGACACGTACGCGTGTGTGAACTCGTCCGATTGAGTTGATGCTTGCTGTGCATTTGCTAACGAGTATAATGCCATTGAGAAGGTACATTTATTTTCTTCTCTTTGTGTGGCAAATATTTTACTCACTCCTGGTCATCCTATAAAAAGAGAGGAAATTATACAAAAATAGCCAGTAATACAATATGGGTAAAATACTCGATACGTTGTATTCTAACGTACTTGTAGAGATTCTCGAACAGTTCGATGATCGAACATGTGCGTTGCCGACGGAACAAACAAAGATTCCAACAAATGAATCAGTTTGGTTCAAAAAGTCGTGTATCTATGAGGGTGAGAATGGGGTGGTCGCATTTTTTTAACAAAAACGAAAAATTGAATACTATGTTTCTTATACGTTTATTCGAATTGCAGGAAATAATATTTCGTAAAAAATGGAAGGGTGAAAAATTAAAGAATGTTGGTAAAATATAACTGATCCCGCATAAAATTGAATACGGAAGAACAAAAAACTGTGACGAAAAGAAAAAGTAAAATAATAAAAAAAGAATAAACCGGAGAGAATCGTCCGATAACAAAAAGTTGTTATTATAGATCAGTCGGAATCGTGTTGACTTTTACTATTTCTAGTGTCAGTTATTTTCCTCCCTTCCTTCCCCTTCCTTCCTTTCCGTGCTCTTCCTCCCTTCCTCCCTCCCCTGACACTATGTTTCTTTTAAATTTTCTGCAAATCAATCCTTTGGTGAAGCGCAGAAGGGAAATAATTTTCCCCAAGTGTAAAACAACAATAACAACAATAAAAGGTTGCGATGTGTACCGATAACTTTGGGAGTGCGATATATTGTAACAAAGCGGTGTTAAAATCCATTGAACCGATATGCGCCCATATCAATGAACACACAGATGTATATCATCTTTAAGTGGCAGGGGCTAAGGGAATGGGGATAGAAGTTTGTGATAGAAGTTTGAACGGTCGAGTGCTTGAGTTTGTGTCTAAAATACACAAACATTTCACTGAAAAACTATCAGTGATTGATTTTCTTCAAGCAAGCAAATTAAGAAGAATAAGAGGAATAATAGAAAGAAGAAGAAGAACGGAAATAAATCTTCTTCAAGACATTGGGCATTGTAAATTGCGGGCTTTGTTAGTTGCGGCCGAGTTAGTGAACGTGTCTATCGGAATTTATCGGACTAACGTAGATACTCTTCGTGCTTAATAAATTGACCGAGGAGTGATAAAAGGAGGAAGGCGAAAAAAGGGAGATGTCGAAATGTATTCGAGGTTTAATAACGACTACTTGTTGCAGCTGCCGGAGTGGTATTTTTTGCCGAGATATCAATACTAGCGCATGCCATTTTGCAGTTATTGTTTCTTGTTTTAGTGGTGGCACATTATTGTTCTTTTCTGTTACTCGAATGACCTCACCTGATTTCACCCCGGTGGAGCAAGTTAACACAATAATTATGACGCTGTCAAACGCATTTAGTACTTTATTTTTGTTGCTGTTAGAAATTGTTCTTGTATTTGCACGTTGTTAAGCCCATTCTAACGATAAAAAAAGGTGAAGATGAAGAAGATTATTCCTTAATCGATAAATAAACGAGTGCAATGCTTTACGATCTTCATTTTCTTCTCCTACGGGTTCATCGCAGAACTTCTCAAGTAAGGTTTTATTTAATTTCCAAGCCTGAATAATGAAGATGTTGGCATAAAATTCTACTAAATATAAAAAAGCATGAATAAAATCAGTCACGGTGAAAACGTTTGTAACATCAACAAAATAACAATTACAATAAAGAGAGGACGGAGAAAAGGGAAATTTTAATTAGGATGAAATTAATTATTTCAAAACTGTTTCAGAAGACTTCCTACAGTGTTTCGTTATAATTCTCATTATACACGTTACACTTCCATTCCCCTTCCCTTTATTTAAATTTTCAGCATTACAGTCACCCACATCCTTGTTGTATCACGTGTATATCATTTTTCTTCGCCTGTATGAGCAGCTGTTGCTGTCTCTCCGTATTCGCTTGAGGGTATCTGCTCAGTTCGTGGTGGCTGGCCATCGCGACGAGAGCAAATGACTTTAGTTCAGAAAAAGGGAAAAGAAGAAAATCGATTACTTACCTCAAGTACCCTCCAAGGGAAAATTCTTATTCTTCCCATTCTTCTCATTCGCATCTTCTATGCGCCTCTATGCATACAACTCCTCTTGGTTTTCTTCCTCCATTTGATCAAACTATACTTAAAACTGCCCCAACAATTCTTGAGAAAAAGCAGTAATTTTCTTTGGAATTCGCGTTTAATTGCCATTACTTCGATTGAATGACCATCATCATAATTTCTATTACTATTCACATCATCACCTTATTCATCGATCAGAAAAAAACTTCATCTTCATCAACATCTCTTTTAACGATGAAAGAGTTTACTTTCACAAAAGAAATGAAAGAATTGTGTATTTATATCAATTAATTCTTTTTATATTTTTCAAATTAAACTCTTTTGTCAAGCAAGCAATCAATACAAAGCAGCAAAAGAATCTGCTGCTTTAGGGAACCCTGAAATAATTCCGTATACCAGTTTTTTTAAACGAAAAAAATCCTTCCACCCTTTCAACTCTCGAGCATTTAATAAAATATTTTATTTCTTCAACTAAAGAAATGAAAATGTTCGTGATTATTATTAATTGATTTTAAGGACCTTCACGTGATGAAACGCGAGTGAATAATTGACTCTTAAAGCGTTCAATCGCAAGCAATGCATTCCTTCAATTATTTTTATAGAATATAATTTCGTTTAAGCCCTCATCTTGCCAATGAGGACCAAACTGAGGCCACGACTTGAATGCGTTTTCGATGCGTTTTGCCACGTGCGTACTTCGAAAATACGCACGACAAAGTCGTGAATAAAAAGCCCCTTTACCAAAGGGTAAAAAAATTAAATCTACCCGAGTCAAAGTAAGGAGCTACATAACATACGATTAATAAATACAGAAAAAAGGGGTAAGAAGGAAGGAAAATGAAATACTTAATAAAATTTTGGGATTGTAGAAAAAGAATTGAAACGCGGATTAAAGACGTGTGTTACAGAAAACGACGGAGAGAGAAGGACGGTAACGAATGGAGAGACGGGAACTATGGAGAGACGTGAGATTGCTGAAATTGAAGATTGCTCTCGTTCATAAGTTCTGTTTTCCTCGTTTCTTTCCTCCTGGCAATGGTTTTCATGCCGCTGGTAAAATGTATACCACGTTATGAGATGTGGGTTCTATTAGTCCCAAACCATTGCATTTTTAATAGTGTTGGGAGCTGTCGATTGATTTCAACTATCGATAGTTAGTTACTGAATGATTTTAACTATCAAATGATTTTTTCGTTAATTTATTTACTTATTCACTCGGCCTATTCTAGTTCATGTTAAGCGGTTGTACATAACCAACTAACTCGTTGCTCTCGGTCATCAAAACAAACGCAGCCATAAGTGCTTGTACGTCAATTCAACACTTGCTCGGATTAATATGTTTTATGAAATAAAATGTTTTATGAAATAAAATATCGGCGGGTTATATAAATATATTTTATATTTATATTTAAATTATTATATTTACTTTTATAACCAGCCTGTAATGTAACATTCATTTCAACGCTCATTTTTTATGAAACAGTTATAATTGAGGCGTAGGCTTGGCAGTTTTCTGATTTCACCCATTTTCAACACCACCCATCATATGATGACAGGTAATATTTGTGCCAAATTTCATGGCAATATCTCTATTTGTACGCATGTACGCCTGTACGAATTTGTTCTAGTGGGCGGACCACCCCCATTTTTTGGATTATATTTTCAAATGAGGTAGTATACTCGGATATACAATTTCACCTTTATGTTTGTACTCAGAGTTGAGAAATTGAGCTCTAAACGCGATTTAATTTTCGATACCAACCAGCCTATTGCAACACGAACCATTCATACCAAGCTCATCGACTCAGGGGATCATTCTGAGCCAGAATATTTATTTTCTATATCTATTGTAGCTCCTTCACTTCGTTACAAACTTAGTATAAACGTTAATATATCCTTTTTCCCTTTTTTAAAGGAAATAGGATATAAAAAGTCGAATAATATGGGTTTAATTTGGTTTGTTTTAACATTCTTTTCAATTTTGATCAATTTTTTTCATATTCTTTTTTATTAATTTAAACATTATTCCCTTTTATGATAATGACGTCGATGTGATGTGAGGTGACTGTCAATTCACGTTTTTTTAAAAAGTAACGAGTTTAATGTCAAGACACATCTATCGTCTCGCATGAGCCAGGTTTTGTAGCTGATTTGCGACACACTGTCAACCAGAAATGATCGCCTTCAGGGAGGTTAGTAGTAAAATATTAGAGCGGCAGAGACATGTTGGAAGTAACTAATATATAATTTTCTTCAATAATTGGCTTACTTCCAATTGCAGTTTTTAGTCATTTTAAATATTCTTTAGGGAATTGCCTCAAAACAAACCAAAATTCTTTATCGAAACAACGGTCTGTCTCAACGATATAATTGATCAATCAATGGTTGTGGCGTGTGAGCACGTTTTGTAATTATCGGGATATATTTATTGGGATTTGATTGGACGGATCAGATCAGTCCGTTCACAAAAAAGCAAATCCGTAAAAAATTGGTAAATATTCCTAATTGAAAAAATGAGTCAATATTCCAAGAAATTGAAACAAACTGTAATCAAATCGTTTATTTACTTTGCAGACGGACACGTAATATTGTCAGCAGTCATTGACTTTACCGCTTCGGTTTGTGTTATTTTTTTATTGTTATTTCATTCTTATTGAAGTTATTGAATGAATTAATGTCAACATTTTGCGTTCGAAAATATACGAATTGTATCGTTTTCTCATTGTTTGCTATTTTGTTGACATTACTTTTTTTGGTTATTTTTGTCAACAACTTTTGCTAAATAATCGCAACAACAACATCACAAATATCAATAATAAGAAAAAATGCAATGAACAAGATTCTGACGCTTCATTTATCTTCAGATTTCACGTCCAGTCTTACTTTGAGAATTTTGTGTTAGGAATGGATTCAATTAGTCTCTGATGGTTAACTAACTCT
Organism: Physocephala rufipes; assembly: GCA_963966595.1. Classification (NCBI taxonomy): domain Eukaryota; kingdom Metazoa; phylum Arthropoda; class Insecta; order Diptera; family Conopidae; genus Physocephala; species Physocephala rufipes. The sequence continues at coordinate 21,260,097 of OZ016504.1, forward strand.
TTTCGTTGTTTTCGCTGTTAGTATTGCTGTCGCTGATTGCTACTGTTGTTGTTCTTGCTGGTTATTATTCATTATATTTTTCTTTTTGGCGATTCCGGCTTTTATCGAGTTTTTTTTTTTCGTACGTGTCGAATTGCAAACAATTTTCAAATAAAGCGTGTTTAATTGTAAATACTCAATTCCTGTTTTGGTACTTTTTTATGTTTAGTATACATTATAATGAACCATTCCGCTGAAATCAGATAGAGTTGTCACGGCCAAGGTTTCTTTATTGAAAAATAATAATAAAGAAAAATAATAGTAATAGAATTTTAAAATCCGTGATGAATCTTGGGTTCTAATTAAAAAATTTGAGTTTTTGAAAAATATTTTCAAAATACCATTATAAGCCTTCATTGTATTTGTAATATTAAATAGCCTTAATTGTATTAACTGTAATATTAAATTAAACAGAAAAATCTTGGATCTATAGTCGCTTGAATAATTTTGAAAAAGGAACAGATTATCAAAATTGTTAAATTGGTGGTATTGTTTCCCTTTCTGCCAAAGGTAAAATATTTATTTGAATTTGTTTTTGTACAACAATTCTTCAAGTCTCACGTCGTTCTAAAGGTCAAATTGTGAATATGTTTTCGAGAACAAAGGCGCCGGATCAGTCTTTAAACAGCGTTCGTATATTCAGAATCGTCTTCACACGTTCTGCTAATTTGTTCGAGTTGTGTGCCCGAGGGTCTCTGCAAAAACCACTGAATCACAAATATTTTTTTAATTTTTTCGCTTCTTCTTTGACTTTACTCCCTATCGCTATTACCCCGCCGGTAAAATGATAAATTCGGCTCTTTTGTTGACGATCATTTGTATTTTAAAGTCTCGATTCTGGATTTAAACGACGAAGGAGAATGTAATGCAATAAGAGGAGATCGGTGATCTTCTATACAATTGCTCCGATAATTCGGTGTCTGAGATCATTTTCATGGAAGGGACTACTCGGAAACCGACATGATTGTCGAAGTCCAAGGAACTTTTCACTTTCTCAACTTCTTTGAATTTCCTCTAGGAAATATTGCGATTCGAAGGCTTGAAAGTGCCCGATTACTGAAACTAGTAAAACCTTTGTTTCTTATCTTTTATAATTATTACCGTTTTAAAGTTATTGTTAGTTAATTATTATTAAGTGGACAAATGAAACTATTGAAAACTATACTAGAGATTTTAGAATATTTTGATCTTTAGTATATTTTGATCTGAATATGTAATCGTTGAGCGTTCCGGCTGCAAAGGAAGGTTTTTCTAAAAAGTAATGTTTTTTTCTGTTTTTCAAAAAGTGTATAAGGCTCAGTCAGAAATGATTGGAAACCCATTCTACAATATACATTCCACAGTCATTCCCATGAATGGATTTCTGTGAAAAACTATGAAATTTTTTTATAATACTTTTGACCTTAACATTAACAACGAGTTATACCTTTTTTAAAAAATTACAAAATCCCAACCAGGTTACGGCAAAAGCAAACAAATAGACAAAACAGACCGACTGACAGAAACCAAAAAAGTAGTGACTAGACTTTATCCAGCTATCGTTAACCAAACATGCGGACGAACAGTCGGCTGACATTGTATTATATAGTTTGTAACACTTAAAAGTGAACGTGTCTTAAATGCCTCACTTGCCACTTCTGTTGATTTCTAATTTGTTTTACATTCCCCCCTTTCCTCGCTTGTTCATGCTCTTTCTTTTAGTTGCCTTTCTTCCTTCCTCATATTTTGTTGTAGGGCATGCTTGCGATGTAGTTCCAATGAAGTCGATAGGAGTAGTGTTAGTGACCAAGACAAATTTTGGCAACCTGTCATGCGCGGGTCATTAAATTACACGGGTTTTGGTAACTTCAAGCTCTTCAGTGCGATTCCAGATTCGCTTTGATTTAATAATAATTTTAATCTGAAGAGACATGTTTAAAAATAATTACTGCCCATATAATTATTATATCCCAAAAAGCCATCTTTGACTTCACCACTTTTCGATTAATCATCGTTTAATTTCGTCGTTAGGTATCTTTAACAGAGTTTACCAAAAAGTTTTGATAATGCCTTGACGTTTGGCCTGGTATGAACTCTAGTTTTCAAAGATTACGGTCAAACGCTAATACTTAGTGCACTCATTTAGGCTTCTCGTAAGAAAAGTAAAATGAAATATCAAAGTATTAAGACATAATTCGTGAAAAGTTAAGCTAATTAAGCTACGATTTTTTTATGAGTTGAAAACGCGGTACTATAAAACGAAGTATGTAATTATAATAGTAGTAGTATAATTCTTCTAAAGAAAACACCAAAAAAATCGGTTGATATCTGATAATAAGGATTATATTAATGATCTCTATTGTTTCAAGTCCATTAAATTTTTGTTTAGCATGGTCCTATGGATCTCAAAGGTTCTTGTCAAAAGTCACGCAAATGTGTCGCATGACTACTATACTAACAACTAAAATGACAGCTAATGTGGCAGCTATGTTGACAGCCCTATACTATAGTGAAAAAATGTATGGAAGAATTTGCTCCACGAAGTGGTGTCCTTTCACCCTTTTGGTTTAATTCAAATGACATTTTGGCTTTGGCTTATATAATATTGAATAATATTGTCTGGAAGTGATCACAAGAAGAATTATTAAGATGAATTATCAAATAGAATTACTAAAATACAAGGAAAATATGTTTTAGTCAAGTTTTCTGAAATTATTGTTTTCCTTAGAAGTTTAGCACAATTTTCAATAATATTAATTCAATAATCGATGAAATATTAAACTTTAGTTTCGCTTTCCTCTAAGGTATATTTTAGTTTTGTTCGAATTTGATTTTATTTCTGATTTCAAATTTTTACGTGCAAATCTAAAATATTTCGAATATTGTCAATCCTGGGAACATACGTTTAAAACTGAGTCACAACATTGAAAACTGGAACTGTGGAAGACGTTTTTGGATTACTAATCAGCGTAAACTTAAATTCAGTAAGTTGCTCTTATGTAATTTTCAGAAGCAAAGTTATCGGCGCAACGCAACGAAGCAACAACATCGTACGTATTTAAATAATAATTTCGCTCCTAATAAATACTATTTGGTGGTTTCGTATTCGTTTTAATTTTCTCAAAACCAATCGCCTTAGCTGCCTCCTCCTTCCGCCTCAATATACATTTTTCAGCAATTAATCAAGACTCAAATAATACAAAAACAATGCCAAAACCATGACTGATGATTACTTTTGTAATTATGATGGAAACGATGATCATTAGGATGAGTACCGTGATAACAACAGCTGCAGCCAAAACAGCAACAATTTCTACATGATATATAAATGTTATGAATAATGTATGTAGAATATTTGTGCATAAATTGACTTCGTTGTAACGACGACGCCTTGTGTAATGAAGTCAAGCTAAGTCAAGTTAAGCCAAACCCGTTTTGGATATTATTTATTACAATTTTATTTATTACTATTAGCTCGTGGAGTCATCAATCTATAGGAATGTCACAAAACTAAATTCATGCTTTAAACTCGATTTAACCGAGCAGCATCAGTTTGACTGTTATTGTAACTTGCTTGATCATAATTCATTTCACTAATAAATTCAAGCGTAGGGATCCTGCCGATGGTGGTCATGATGAGAGCTAAATGACACAGTGACTCATTAGAGTGGACTCTTAAGATGCTGACTGGATATTATCCTTAAATTTGTTTTCAAATTTCTACTTTATAAAAACTTCTATGCAAAATTTTCAAATATACGTTTGTATAAAATGTTGCGCTGATTTTTTATTTTTCTGATTTTTTATTACAGATTTTAAAGGGAGAAAATAGATGTTATATATTAAGAAGTTATACCAAAAAGAAAAGGTAAAAAAGGTGGTCAAAAATTGAATTGGTAAATCAAAAATTAGCACAATATATTGAGTTTATTTAAAGCGTAAATAATTTAGTAGAGTTATTAAAGATAGTTTATTCTTCTATTAAGTTCTTCTACTAAGTTATTTCTTCTATGTATTGAGTCTACCAATAAGTTTCGATTATGACAAACATTGAGAATCCACAAAACTTTATGACCTGAAATATTGAAAGAAAATATTGGGATACCTGAAATGAATAAATTTAAAATAGTTTCCAAAATCTTGCCAAAGTGAGGAAGACAAAAGGAAACCAAAGGAAAGGAAAGGAAAGAGCTCTGCGACTAATATAATTTCTGAGAGACGAACAGAATTTGTTCGACATTCTTCCTTTTTACTTAAGAGATTCTAAATCATAATAAAGAAATTTAAAGTATTAAAATTCTAAAGCCGAATAAAGAAATTGAAAGTATTAAAGAGTCACAGATAATCTAAAAAACTTCAAAATTAAGTAAAACCTTAAAATAGAGTTCACCTCTTGAGATTTGTTTATTTAATAGTTCATTAAATATAATTAAATTAATAATTCATTTAATAATCTATTAATTCAGTCACTTCAATCGGAATTCATGATTCAATAAAAAAACTCCATTTTTAATCGAGATCACAAAAGTTTAATCAATTAAAAATACGCCCCTAAAAACTCTTCTTGCTAAATGTGCAGACACAATCACTAAATTTGTCACTTCATACGGCTAAAACGGTCACAATAAGCATTTAAAGACGAAGAAAAAGAAGGGGAAAACAAGAAAACGAAAGATTTGCACAGCTGAAGAGGTTTTTCTTTTTAATCAGATGAAACGAAAGTCATGGAAAAGCAGCTGAATGAGATGGCTGTTTGTTATCATTTGTGGGTGCTCGACCATGGGCTCTTGCCGTAAACACCCGCATCACGGGAACATTTAACGTATTCCGTTTAAAGAGAAATTGATATGACAAAACAAACGAAGTATTGGGTTGCTTTGCAACAAATAAACCCACTGACAATTAAACAAACCGGCAGGAACAGGGATGGAGGGAGGAAAGGTCGAAGGAAAAGAGATTTGCTAGTGGCAATTTATTTAATAAGATCTGCGTTTTATTTTCGTCATGATTTGTCTACGCCTCAACGATCACTAACATTAACTACTAATAAACTACTTTATATCACGCGCATACACAGTGAACTATTCCCGTATGGTATAAACACCGACACCGATTTGTTATAGCTGGCTGGTGGGTGGTCAGCTTTTTTGAAGGTTTTTAATTTTTTTGGAACTGAAGGTAAAAGAATCTCGATGAAACGTTGTAGCTTATTAAATACAAAAAATTCGTAAAGGGAAGAACCGAACAAACCCAAAGCAGCAGCGACTTTGTTGTGTTAGTGATATAATGGAATTGCCATCAGTTGAAATTGTATGAGCTTTATACTTTATTATTAGCATTATTTCAATTTGTATTTTTTGTTCGGATATCACACCAGATCGCGCTGCCTTCGTGTCGCTGGGTCGCATCCATTTTTCTGCTTCTCTTGAAAGTTTTTGATCGAGTCAATGACGATCGGTTTTTGCCACCACGCGTTTTGACTGTGTTCGTAAAAACTTCATCTACGACAAAACGTAGTTTTTAATTTGACCACAAGAAAGGCTAAAGAAGTGAATAGTGGCAAGGCAAGGATAGTGCGGGCTATCGACCAAGTTTGTTTAAAACTAATCTTGAATATAAAACTATATATTTATCTCCGACTGGGGTTTATGTTGGTTGTATTTTACAATGTTTATATTATTTAAGATTTCTTTGACGAAGTGGAAGCGATTTAGATTGCTTTGTGGAAGTGATTTTGAAAAATTTATGCCTACTATTAAATATGTAAGCATAATGCTCTACACATAGATTAAAGCATTGTAAATATTCTCGACGTCAGAAAATACCACTCAATTTGGGGTTTGGCAGTATATTGTTCAAATCTTTTCTCGAAAATGGTTACAATTGCTATAAATTTCAGCTTTTTAAAGCTAAAATCTCTGCGGGGAATAAATGTTTATGGAATAGTTCATATTTATTAATACTTTAGAGTGTTATGAAATTTCTATCCTATACCATGTCGCACCGCTTGCTATCATTGCTATTACAATCATTACAGATTTAGTCTCAATCCGAACTAACACGAAGGCGCGGATGGAACCCTAAAAATTTGTGTTAATTTTCGCTTTTGTGCGCCTTTGACTAAGATGGTGTTTGCTAAAATATAAGCTTTTAATTTAATAAAATATTAAACTCAGAAGCATCCATTCAGTTCCTCTACGTGACTCAAGTCAATTAACGAAAATGTTGTAAATCATGTCGTACAACTTACGATCCGATCCGAAATCATTTTGGGATTTTATAAATACCAAAAGAAAATGTGCGGTCTTTCCAACTTTCATGAAACACGAAGAAATCGAGTCTAATAATGCAGAAATTATTTGCAATCTCTTTGCGGAATATTTTAAATCAACGTATTCAACTACAAATTATTGTTTGGAGAGCTACCCCTATAATGTTGCCTCAGCTTCAGTGGTACAACCTTTAGTTGAAAAGTCCACAGTGCTGAATGCCTTAAAGGATATTAAGTGCTCTTATAATCCAGGCCCTGACAATATTCCATCGTGTATTTTGAAATATTGTGCCGATGAACTGATTCTACCCATTACTGCCTTGTTTGATTCGTCTCTACGTTCTGGTTATTTCCCTCTTGCATGGAAGTCTTCGTTTATTATCCCAATACATAAATCTGGAAATAGACAACTTATTAAGAATTATCGTGGCATCGCAAAACTTAGTGCGCTACCTAAACTTTTTGAGAAGATAATTTTGGATCAAATTTCATGTTCAATTAATGCTACTATCTCACCAGTTCAGCATGGATTTCAAGCGGGAAAATCAACTACAACAAACCTGTTGGAATTTGTTTCTAGAACAATAAGTAACTTCAACCTAGGTTTACAAACTGATGTCATTTATATGGACTTTAGTAAGGCATTTTATGTGGTCAATCATAGTCTACTTATTTTAAAATTGGAATTATTCGGATTTCCTCCAATTTTTACTAAATGGATTGCTTCCTATCTTCAAAACCGGTCTCTAACCGTACTTTACAAAAATGAAAAGTCATATGATTTTCTTGTTACCTCTGGTGTTCCTCAAGGAAGTCATTTGGGACCATTATTATTTCTGGTATTTTTAAACGATTTGCCAACAATTTTAAAAAGTGCGAATGTATTAATTTTCGCTGATGATGTAAAGTTATTTCTTTCGCATAAGAATGAGATGGATGCCGTGCTTCTCCAATCTGATTTGGATCAATTAAGTAGATGGTGCAATGTAAATTGCATGAACCTGAATCTAAAGAAATGCTACCAGATGACTTTTTCTAGATCCTGTCCTGTAATTTTCAATTATGCTATTACTAATAAGAAATTGGATATATTGGAAACTGTTAATGATCTTGGAGTGGTTCTTGATCATAAATTACGCTTTCATGTGCATATAAACCGCATGTGTAGTAAAGCCAACAGTGTACTAGGATCTATAAAACGTTGGGCGAAAGAATTTAACGATCCTTATATTACAAAACTTTTATTTACCTCATTGGTAAGGCCTACTCTGGAGTATGCTTTGCCCGTCTGGAGCCCATACTATAATTTCTACATCTCAAAAATCGAATCAGTGCAAAAGCAGTTTCTGCTTTTCTGCCTGCGAAATCTTCGATGGGATCCTGTCCGGAGATTACCCCCTTATGAGTCCAGATTGAAGCTTATTAACTTACCTTCATTAGTTAATCGAAGAAAAATGCTTAACAGTACTCTTATACTGGATTTACTTCAAGGCGCCATGGATAGTCCATATTTTTTAAGCAAAATTCAGGTTTACATACCTCGTAGTAATAGTAGAAGGAATGATTTCCTGTATCTTAGTTTTTGTAGGTCATCATATCTAATGTATGAGCCATTTCGGAATGCCTGTATTGACTTTAATTTTGTATATCCAGTTATAAATTTTTCTGATTCTGTAAATACGACTAAACATAAAATATTACAATATCTATCTAATTAATACTGTTGTAACTATAAAGCTGTAGATAGGCTTAGTTTCAAATCTTTATTTATTTAATGAATAATTAATAAATAAATAAATAAGTAAGATAAAGTACTGAACCGTAAAATCATTAGACCATAAACACTTTTTAGTTTCGATAATCTTACCTCCTTTCTCCCCCATACCTCCCAGTACTTAGTACCACTTATAATTACCGCGACCAATTTACGCTACTCAACGTCATTCAAAATGATCAATTTCAAAAGTGAAGCATTGAAATGTTGAAACGACCCGAAAGGAACGTGAAATGAAGTTGCTGTGCGGGATTTCGTAGATATGAATTTACATTTATCAACTCATTGGCATTTTGATCCTTACCAACATAATCAGAATAAACACCCGTTATCATTTCAATCATTATTACTATGCTCAAACATTAATTGTCATTATCACCGTTAGTTCGAATCTAAATCTCAAACGTTTATCCATTCGTCGTTTCGTTTCATGGCTTCTTCGGCTTCAACAACAACAACAACAACGATGTTCATTTATTTTATCCTTAGATAATATAATTATTGAGAAGTTGAGGGTATACAAAATTCACCAAACACAGTGGTGTGGGTTATTTGCGGGTTATTTTCTCGAATTCTCGGAGTATTATTTGTAAAAATTTTGCTAATGAACGCCTTTCTTCTTTTCATATTGCAAAATATATAGAGGAGAACCCATCGCACCTCGAAATGGATGTCCAGAAGGCGCTACCTTTTCGCATTCTATGGTTAACCCCTTTTTGTTGTCAGGTGTGGTTGTCAGTTTGTGCCCTGATGTCGGTCTCATACTTTTCAAATGGACGTCCATTGACGACGGCCGGACGCCTTCATCACTTATTGCAGTAGATCATTATCTTTCGTGATGGTGTTTGAAGAAAATAGTTATGAAGAAGAATAAGTAAAACAAATAGTGAATTAATGTGATTCCGTCAAGATTCAACTGCTCGATTTTGATGCACTTATAGCATTGTTGTTGTCGTTGTTATTGTTACTTCTAACGTTCTTTTTGTCATTGTTGGAAGCACGCGTACAAGCCGCCAACGATTACAACAAAAGCAACGAGATCAAAGAGCGGCAACAAGGGTTTATAACCAACCGATTCCAGCAACCAATTGACCAACCAACTGACCATACGCTGCTGCTGCATCATCATCAATTTCTACAAAGCGTCGACAACATCAACCGATTGAACCAAAAAAGGATCGCGTTATTTTTAATAAAGCAGAAGACATTTGGCAGGTTAGACATTTCACAGCTTTGATTACGTCTGGCATTTGCAGCTGATTAAGAGATGCCTAATTAGACTAAACGAAAAACCCAAAACCTGACAGATGGTTGTGGGGATGACCAGAAGAACGGATAGATAGACTTTTTTGAGATATACTAAAGTATCGAGAGATATAGAGAATATGAGAGGGAGATATAGAGAGGGAGAATTAGTAGATTGACATTTGTGTTGACGAAGCTTGAGAGTCAGGCAGTGAAAAGCGAAAGGTGAAGTTGAAACATGAAAGCTTAGTAAAAAACGCTCTGTTTGAGAAATTATTAAACGTAATTATTTCGCCAATTAAATAATTTTTCCTTTTACGTTCTTAGTTGTAAAAAGTTACACGAAATTAGTCACAATCAAATAAACCAATGATGAAGGATTGTTTCGCTGATTTACATCAAAACACACAAATATTTCTTAATCCTTCTGCAAAGAAAATGTCCTTAACTCGTTAAAGTCTATGGTTACGAATTATAGTTCGCGAATGATTTTGGAGACCATCGGTATGAATTCCAAATCGATGAAATCAAATGGAAGAAAATGGAGCTAGAGTATGGAAAACTCGTTTCTAGCTGAGTTTTTCGATCAGAATGAGATCACAATGCAATTTTCAAAACATTACGTCAGATTTTAAATCTTGCTCAGGAGACAGACTTCGCAAATCAAATCTGTGAAAGGATGAAAGCATTATCAGTAGAAGAGTGCTCCAGAAAGGAAAAATGAATGGAAATTTTCATTTAAACAAAAAAAAACCAACTTGTCCAAACAACGAACCTTCTTTAAAAGTTTTAAAAGTCTGACTTCCTAGAATTTTGTATAAATGTAGAAATATAAGAAGAAGGAGAATATGGGCTGTGATACCGGTTCGTATTTGTACTAAATGCACTTCAAGCAAAAGAATAAAAGCAAAAAGTGTTTATCGTACGTGCTATTGCTGTTCTTGATGATATTCTTGCCGATTTTGTTCTTGGTTGTTTTTCTTGTTATAAAACGAAAACTATGTCAAACAGCTTCGATTATGCCAGCCTTGCCTCGCATTCTGTTTACAAAAAGAAGAAGAAACTGCAGTGTCAGAAGCAGACCACTTGCATCAAGAACATCAGCTACAGTAGCGAAAAGCAAAAGTACCAGCATTTGCCTCAATATCCTTAGTAAACCAATAACAACAACAACAACAACAACATTAATACCAACTGCAACAATAATATCACAACACCACCATGCTCCCAGCATTCATCTCACATCGTGAACGTCGGAGCTGTAGAAGAGATCGTTGACTTTGATGGGATGCGGGGCGTGGGAAGTTATCAGAAAATAAACGCGCGCCAGCAGCACGTTGTGCATGTAACTGACGTGACTACGACAACCACAAGTTATGAAGTTTGCTTAACTCGTTTTAGCGACAAAGTCCAAGTTGAATCCGGGAGATACTTTCTTCATCGCTGTCAACTATATCGTTCAATTTCAAGTTTATGCGAAGCAAACAGCCAACGAAGATGCTCAAATAGTATGAAAGACTTGATTGTGTGAAATATAGAATTATTGGGTATACATAAAAATTTTTTAATAGATTTTTAGTTAATTTTTGTATTTTTTAAACAAAACCTCTCACGCTTGGAAAATTTCTTCGCCACGTCTTATTTAATTTTAGTACATTCCTAGCCTAGTTTTTGTTGATATTTTTAATCAATTTTTCCACTTTTCTAATCAATTCTTCTTTAACCCATTTTTCTTAATGTTACAGACTCTTTCATGATAAATTGTTGGCCATTTTTAGAGCGTCCTTGATGTTGTTTGGAAGCACGTCGTTCGAGAATTTAAGCGATTTTTAACTATTTTGATAAATTTTTAATGCGTTTTTGCAAAATCTGGTCGTCTGTAGTATATTTTCAAGACCCGAAATCCATCCCGCGTATTAAACATTGAAAACTGCTACAATGTAAACCAACAGATATCAAAAAACTATAATAATAAACACTAAGAGGAGGAGACAGAAGGTAAGTACATAAAGTAATGGAATTTAAATGAACAAAAGCCGTAAAAAAGTATGATTTGAAAACTTAGGGAAAAAATGAAAATAATGTGTTAAAAAATCTGTTAAAGAAAAAAATGTGTAATAAATAAAGTCTGAACAAATAAAAAAAATCATCCTTCAAAATTCATCCTTTTCCTCTTGATCATGCAAGTAATTTGCATTTCATTTCGTTGATACAATTGCTACTGAAAAATATCTCATTATTGTTAATGAAGCGAGGAGGGGTAGGGGCGATCATTTTGCGGAAAGAGCATAAAGAATGCCCCAAGAGGCAAAACCAGATGGAATCATGAGTTTTCTGTTTGACGCCATTGCTGCGTCGATTTGTTGGATTCGTTAGGTTGATGGTCGGTTGCTGATGATCCGGTGGTCTGTTGCGTCGACTGTGAACATCAATATTACAAAATATAGTCAAGCTTCTGGATCAAAGGCAGCGATGTCGATATTTCAGTACATTTTTCTGAAAAATTAAAAACAAAAATGTTGAATATAAAAAACTTTGATGAATCGTACACGAGTTTTTATTTAAAAGGAACATGTTTACCTTTAGCCTGCGGCGGTATATGGGTCGCGACAGAGATCGCCAAATGAAGCGGCGACATCTTCACCATAGGTGCTTAACAGAATTACAGCAGTACCATCGGAACAACAACAATTATTTCAAATAATTGTGTTGTTTTTGTTTCTCTTTGTACATTGCGTTGGGAGCTTAAATGTATTGCGTGGTATTTTATATCTCGCGTAAGTCTCGATCAGATGATATTCTTTCAAATTTGCCGCGACTGTCAGCGAGAACATAAAGAAGAAGTCAATGGAAAGAAGAACAAACAAGTAAATGAACAAGAAAAATTAAAAAGCGGGGGAAGGAGTCGAGAAAAGGGAGAGTAAGGATATATAGGATGACTAAAAAACTCAAAAATAATAACAAATTATTAACCTTAACCCTTCTTTACTGCATAAACAACTGCAGCTTGCTTGTTGTTGTTGTTATTGTTGTTGTTTAATTTTGTTCCATTGACTATATTTGGTCGCATCACCCCAAGAAACCTTGAACGATTCTTTAAGGCGGTTGCATCATCTGCAACAGTTGAAGGACGAGAAAAGCAACACCAACAACACCAACGATTGAATAATTGAAGTTGCTTGACGATCTGAACCGCAGTGGCGACTTGCCACGATCGCGCATGCGATATTGCGACGGTTGGTATAACCGATACTCGCGTGGTTTGTATTATTGCTGTTTTTTTGCATTTACCACTTCTTTGCTCTTTAGGTAAATCTACTGTTGTTGATAACCACAGAAGAAGAAGAAGAAATAGAAGCAGCACTGTGAAGTGGATTTATTATGGATTTATTATTATTACCACGAGCCATAACTCCTTCTAATAATTGTGCATTGTTGTTTTTTTATTATATTGGTCATCCAATTGATTGAAATATCGCGATCGATGCTACCCAATCAGACGGAATCAATTCTTTCTTTTGATATTGCATCGGCATCGAAAAGCGTCTGAAGGTTTTAATAATTTAATAAAATTTTAATAAATAAATAAATTTTTTGTGTTCGCTTGTGGTTTTAACAAAAATAGTAATTAAGTTATAAACAATAATTTTTTTGTTTTAAGCTTGAAAGAATAAAGACTTGAAAGGCATTTCCTTTTGTTGGCAGAGAAAAAACGATTTGTACTTAACTAAAGGGAAGCTAATACGAAAACCAATAGAAAAATTGTCGACTGATATTTGCCTGTAGGTCCCTTTTCTCTTTTCTTTCGATGCCCTGCTCCCGAAGGATACTACCCATTTGTAACGCATTAAATGAGGCGTGGGAGGTAAGGAAAATTATATGTATTCTGGCTGAGAATCGATTCCGCTCTGGCCGTCTATTTGTCTGCCTCCCTGTCTGGGTAAATCACGATTTCAGGAGAACGAAAAGATGTATCTCATAAAATTTGGGACAAATATTCTCGATTAATTTATGCTGTTTTGTATTGAAAATGGACGAAATCTGAAGAGAACCACGCCCAATTATGATATGTGTTGCTCACTTTCAAACGTTTTTTAAAGCAATTCCAAGACAAAATTTTATCCTTGAATTCATCTACGAATATTAAATATTTTTTACGAAAATTGAGCGTGGTCCGTCTATCAGAACCACAATTATAGAGACTGCATTACAGGAAAACGAGTTTGGCTATAGATGTGATTAAATGTTGCGCGAATGTTTTCTGCGTATTGTAAATTATTTGCTTTTAAAAATTGATGAAATCGGGTGGTGACACACCCACTTTTTATGAAACGAAATTGCAAGTCTATTGAAATTTTGAGCCTGAGATTATATGACCAACGTGACAGTGTTGGACGTTAAATCCCCAAAATAAGGGCGTGCCCGCTATATGATATACCATGCGTGGATTTTTTTAGCTATAGCGCATAATTTATGCAATAAGCGTTCATTCGAAGTAAAACCTGAAAACAATTACTTACTAAAAATAATAATAAGAACGTCTCAAGATGCAAATTGAGCTCGATTTTAGGAATTCACGCGCACGGCATACGCGTTACGCGTGTTGAGTGCGGATGAAACTTCCAAACGATAAATAATTAAAAATAAGGAAAAGAAAAGGCAATACGTAGAAGAAGAAGGAGACAAAGAAGGCAAAGAAGTAGCAACTGTATAAGCTGTTGGTTGGCTGCTGCAATAGCATTTTATGTCTCAAGCAATCAGTATCATTCCTATTTGCAATTTTGTTGTTCATGCAGTGATTTACGTCGTTGTTACTGTTGCTCTTAATGTTGTTGCCGTTGTTTTTGTTCCTAGTTGGCATCCATTTTGTCAAAATTGTTATAACAAAAGCTATTGATATTTCTTCTTATTATTTTTTAAAAGTAATTTTAGATGTTTTCCATTAAATTTTGTTTTATCGCTTAAATCGCAATGGCGTCATCTTGGAACGCTTTACTGCTACTGACTATTTTAATGTTGTTGTTATTGTTAAGATCGCATTTCAAGTTGCGGCCAGCGAACCATCAAGGGATCAACAAGGAATTTGGTCTTGAAAATTATTACTATACACTTTTTAAAATGTATCATTATTATTTTTTTAAGAAAAATATTCATATCCTAGGCGTCTCCTACGATGAAATTTTTCAAATGTCAAACGAACTCGTATCAAACGGGCGTGGGCTTCGTCGTAACTTTTTTGGGATAACTTGTTGTTTGTTTGTTTTTGTTATTGTTGTTGTTTTTGTTTATTTGTATTGCATTCCGGCAACCTCAGACACCGTTTCGCAGCAATCGGCGAAAAATGCTTGCAATCTCTATCAGGAAGGAAATAATATGGAGAGAATTTTTGAGCTTATAAATCCCCAAGGTTAATTTAAATATATCGCTCGTTCACCACACTCTGCAGCCACGAATTAGTTTGATCATGATTAATTGGTAAATTACTAGAATGGATTCACTCGAGACTCTTCCATCTTGGTTCACCGCGGTTTTCGTCTTTCAATTAGAAGTGTTTTTAGCTTGACGTTTGTGACTAATTGTTCCACCTTTTCATTTCTCGAAACCCTCCTAATTAAATGAAATTCTCTTGAAGGTAATTTACGCGAAATGTTTTCTTTCTCCGAAACCTCGGAACCTCAGTTTTGATGCTTTATTTGGGTTTTATAATCTTACCAATCACGGTTATTTCTACATCACCTCCTTTCTCTTCTCTCTCTTTCCCTATTTCTCTTGATCTCCCGTTCAAAATGTCTTTTCGCTTTGCTTTCATTTTTGCATGCCTTACATTTAAATACATAGGACTATATTTGCTGGTTCTGTCTTCTAGATTTAGTCATATAGTAAGAAATAACAAGAGTCCGAATCTGGTACAAACAAAATTATCTATGGAGGGTCCAAATTTTTACTCATTCCTGAGTGTTATTTTTTACTCTACGATTTAGTTAGAAGAGTCAAGGAAATTGTGAAAAATTGCTTGAGTAATTTAATAGAGTGTGTGTTGTTGAAAATTGACAATCATATCGGTGTCACGGGTGCTTTACATAACGTATGCCAATTTGAGGATGTTTTTAGCTCGATTCCTCCGAATGTGGTGTTCAAATTTTATGGTCCATGATTCCAGACCAATATACGCTAAGAAGTGATTCTGATCCGCCTACTGAGGATTGAGCTAAATGGATAACTGCCACGTATAAATTTCTCAGTTTGCCCTTCGAACCGAAAGATGTGCATTTGTTTCTATCGAGTTTACTATATTTGATAAGGTTCGTTAAAATTTATGTTCAGCAACCGTCTGCTCCTTCTCTTCCTCATTTTTCGTTTAAACATTTCCTAACGCCAATTATCGACTTGATGTTCGACCAACACTTTGCTGCTTTTCACAACCCGAGAGGGGCTTACACTCCTTTCAAATGATGGTTGTGAGATGGCCCGTATAATTAATTGTTTTATTACCGGCATTAATTTTAGTTAAACAAAGAAATAATAAAAATTTGATGCGAGTGTTAGAGACGTTCGTTGAATGGCTTCCTAACAATTATAATGTCGGTGACAAGAAGCCCATCATGATGTTAATGATACTTCGCGGAATTTGCTGGAAAAGATGTTCAACCTTTGCATAACCATTTAAAGAAATCGGAGAAAGTAAAGAGAATGTCATAATATATTAAAAATTAATAATTAAGTATGGTTTACGAGGGTTTTAGTACCCTACAAGGCTTAAAAAGTTAAATTCTTTTATTACTAAATGGCACAAACACAAAATTTAAAAGGGCTACAAAAGCAATAATAATAATAACAATAAGGAAAACGTTCTTAACAGTAATATATTACCGATAACGACGATTAATAATTGAATTGAATTTATATACTATTGAAGATTTTAGAAAAAGAACAGAAAATTTAATTTTTTACATTTCTCTTTTCTTCCAGAATTCAAAAGTATTGGAACTGTTCGAAAATTTTGAAAATTGATGCTATCGTTAGTGGAAGATTCGAGAGGAATCCATTGACGAAAAGGGTCAACGAATTTGAGATTCAGATTGATTTAATTGAATCCAACTCGATAGCGCCATATTTACGGCAACGACAAAACGAAATAGATCAAATGGCGACTCGCCTTGAAAAGAAATTGAATTTAAAATATACCGCGAAAGTGACAAGACAACAAAAAATAGCGAGAGAGGCAGACCTGTATTGGCCCGTGTTCGATAATTAAACTTTTCCACCCGAACTGGGTGTAGCAGCGTCGAATAATTGCGGATTGCGGTGAATGCCAAAACTAAATTATATTGAAATATTTTCCGCTTACTTTATTTCCACAGTGTTTCTGTGAGGCGCCCATGTAGTGTGCACGTGTGTTTGTGTGCATGTATCTGTGAACTACGCACCCTAGTTCCGAGGCCTCACCAAAGGCTTGAAAATGGTGCCACGGGTGCGTGCATCAAGGGTTTAAAAAACCCCATAAAATATAAAGCCCACAAATATGGTACATCGTGGGTAGGCCCCCTAGTGGGAGCTTCGTGGTGGCTGTGGTTATACCCAAAATTACGCGGATAGAGACCATGAGTCGCCACGTAGAGTTGCGTGAGGAGGAGTCCTCAGGTTTTAGATAGGCCTCGATCGCTTACCTGCGAGGAAGTCCTGCTCCGCCTCAGGCTTCCATAGATACATATATGGTGCAACATGGCAAAGCTGCAGCCGTGGTCGTTGGTTGCCGATATATATGGTAGTCATAGTGTCCACCTAGCAACCCCGAATGCGGGTGGGCCCACCGTGGACTAAAGCCAACCATGGCAGGCGTCCACGTAAAACACCCAGAGACATCTGTGCATATATCTGTGTGTTTGTGTGTGTGCATGTGAGTGTGAGTGAGTGATAAATCCACAAACACGTTCAGAACTGCAGACAGTTTAATTCGATTTCTTCAACTATTTCCCATAAAATAATAATGAAGATTGAATTTATGGAATTTTTATTAAAATTGAAATAAATTCCTTTAAAAAATAGTCCTTTAATTTATTTAAATTTCAAAACTTAAAATAATTCTAAAAATTTATATTATTTTTCTTCTATATTTTGCGATAACTTTTGGATAAAATTGAAAAAAAGTGGATACAAATCGTCTCGTTTTATTACGTCATTCCTTTATCACTAAGTGCTATCAGAGTAAGAGGATACATAAGAGTCAGTTTTACGATTTGATTTAGTAAATTTATTGCTATCAGTATTTGATGAACCTTATCGATAACTAAAAATTGATAAACTTTGTGTGTTCAATGAGGTTGAAGAAGGCTTCTTATTCTATCAATCCGAAAAGTTATCTAACTGGAAATGATATCAAAGCAATGCCGACATTCAACTTCTCCTCTCCGCCCTTCTTCCAATTGGCGTCAATAATATTCGCAAATATTTTTTTATCATTATCTAATTTTGAGCGCTCTCAAATTTAAGCAAAAAACATCACTTACCAGGCTCACAAACGTGCTAAATAATGTGCTTCGTTCTGGACGAAATAATTACACGTCCTAAGTTTTGCCTCGGTCTGACGCCTTCGAAATTCACGTTTTTGATAAACACGAAACCGTCCTCGAGGCCGTTATGATCCTGATATTTTATGATCCTGAATTTGATACTTTAGCGATCAATTTTCAAGAAGAGGCAGAAAGGAGGATTAATTGTGAGGACTAATTCTTCTTATTAAAATTAAATCACCAAATTTTATACGCTCAAAGCGTTTTGGGTTTCGTAACTTTGATTTTGTAACGAAAATCGATTTCAGAGCGATTATCCTCTACCTCTAGAATTATCGAAACGGGCTTAATGAAAAGCACGGTTGATATCTTATAGGCCCTGAATATGTAGATTGTCCGGTGGCGGTCCTGTATGGTGGTGTGTTTACATTCTCCCCACCAAATGGTGAGAAAAACGAAGAACACTAAAAACTAAATTTAAACAAACAATTACGAACTTTTTGGACTTTTGCTTTTGTTTTGGTTTTGTACCTGACACCAGAGGGATATGGTATGTTCGTGTACTTCCTCCGTTTGTAACTTCTTAAAGAAGGCGTGGTATGTATAGAAAAGTATATATACTCCTGCTTAGAATCACATCCTGAGCCGAATGAGGAAATCACGACTACAGACGAATGGAGATTTCGATGGAGGAGATTTCGATATGAAATTTCTCATGAATTTTTATTGTCATTTTAGGTTGTTTGGGATTAGCAAAATCGAATAAAGGGCGCCCTATAGTAATGTAAAATAGTTCTTGCTTATAATCCAATTTCTCTAATCTTAGTGTATTTTCGGAATTGCGATTACTTTTCAGAATAAATCATTTCCACTGAAAGCATATGCCTAAAAGCGGGTGCGGGCATAATGAAAAGTAACGACGGGAGTATGATCTGTGGCAAATAATTTGCAAGCACTGCCTTCACAAGCTTGGTGTTAAACGTAAGCTAAATCGGGCTAGTGACTTTTAAAGGGCGATGTAAGATAATCGTTCTAGTTGGTTCCTTAGTTTCTAAAGAAAACATGAAGCTAGAATTGGATTTTTTAACCTTTACATCCCCGTATGTTAACTCTAAAGAATGGGCGTATTCTGCCCCAATGGTTATTCGATTTAAACAAAATATTTATATCACGGGAGTAAGGTATATTAACTTTGACTATGCCGAAGTTAACGTTCTCACTTATTTCTTTTTCATGATCGGTTTAAAGGAATATACTTTGAATCACGCAATGATGCCGTTGAGATAGTGATGCCAAATCGTTTCATTGACTAATTAAATAAATAAGGCGCAAATGGATTTTGTGGCAGTCATGGTAAGCATTAGCGCGCCTTATGCTGCTTTTGTTTCGCAGTTCAAAGTGTGATATTCTGTTGCAAAATATCGCAGATATTTTCCGCTCAAACGACCCACTACTAGTCCTAAAATCGTTGATTGTGGGCTGCTAAAGCAGATAATGTTTTATGCTTCCTGTACGATATACGTAGTTGGGTTGACGAACAGACGTACAGACATATTGAAAGCTCATCAAGTAGGCAGGGAGTTAGACCGCTCAATCGTGAGGGAAGGAAATAAGATGAACGGAACGAATACAGAGGTAATTATATAAGCAGATCGAGTTAGATCTCTTATGTAAGATTTTGCTTGCAGAAATGAATTGATCCCAACTTTTTTTCACATTGAGATCGATCGATCGTTCGACTTAAGACCAATTTATTTTAAGTATTTTTCATCGTAAAAAACTAATTAATCTTGAAATAAAACAATCTGAATCTAAAGAATGTGAGAATATAAAAAAATTATACTACACTTCGCCGAAAATGTTTTGAAAATTGCAATTTTAAATAATTTTTTAAAAAACACACGTAATTGAGAACACAGAAGGAAAGATACTTTATATAGATGCATTGGAGTAACTCCCAATTTTGCAGCTTTTTAAAATTATTCAATTTTTTATTCCAATTGAATTATTTTGTTTATTTATCTCTTTTGAAATTTCTTTTCCCAATTTTTCTTTCATATTTATTTTTAAATGCTTTGCCTGTTTTTACAATTACTCCTTGAGTTTTTTACGGTATCGACACGGATTTAATGAAATCGCTTTCAAGCCGAACAGTAAACAACATGCAACGCATTATTTTTGTTGCTCATAATATTGTTGGCAATTTTGTTTTTATTTCCTTCTATTTTTGTTATTCTGTTTATTTTGCTGTTGTTGTTATTAAAGCCGCTGCCAAAGCGGAACGTGTGATAAACCGTAAAAAATCGACAAAATCAGTAAAGCTTGAAATTAAAAAAATGACTAAAATTGAAAGGAAAGCGCGTGTGGGATGACCGCGCAGAGAATCACGTGATGGCGACACTCACATTTACGGTCTTGCCAGCAAATGTTACCCGAGTCGCATCGAGTTCACTTGAAATCAGTTCTGCAATTTAGTTTCGTGTGGCAACAACACACGGCAGTGACGTGTGGCAAACAACGTCATAAACGTTTTTATTTAATTTCTTTGATGATTTTTTGACGAGGTTTTCTCTAGAATCTTTCTGATTTCTTGCGAAAAAAAGAATTAAAATAAACTGCGTGATAAATATTAACTTAATTAAGAAATTCTAAATTATTACAATGATTTCCTTCTAATCTGGTATTATTTTCGATTTTTTAATTCGCGTCTAGTTCCATCACAGTTCACATTTTACTATGATTGTAATTACTTGCGCTTAGAATTAATAATAAGCTTTCATTCAGTGAACAACGGTGTTAACCTCTACGAAGGAAATCGTAGTAATCAATTAAAGTTTTAAGACCGCCACCGCCTTCTTCACCTTCTTCTTTTATATTGAAGTCTTTATCGATTGCATCAAAGTGAAGGCGTTAATTAGCAGCTCCTTTAACAACAACAGCAATGACTATCACCACAGACTGGTCAATAGTCAGCAATTACAGACGGGCAATCGAAGATCGACGATTAGCAACTGGCAACATTCAAATGACACCATTTAAAATGTCAAATATTGCAAGTGGGCGTATGATTAATGGACCTCTTTCAAATTCACACACAGCGTCATCAATCAATATAAAACGAACGACCGATAATATCGTTTCGATGCATCTAATTTCTTAAAACAGCCAACCAACCAACCCAACTTTGTTGGAAATCATAAATTTAAATCGAAAAGTACCGTTACGAATTTGATTAATAATTCGATTGCAATAAAAAATGTTCGATCCAGAGTTTGAAATAATTTTACACAATCCTTCCTCTGATTCGCCACGGCTGATACCGATCAGAAGAGATGACGATTCTTACATCCACCTAAGCGAGGGTACAATTTGATGTAATCGTTCCAATCAGATCAATCAAATTGAAAGGAGAAAGAGATAAATCGGGAGCAAATTTCAAACAAAAGCATTCTGAAAAAAATTAATTAATATATTATCGAATTATGACACTTACTATTTCGGTGTTTAGCAGGCATTAGGTTCAAAATATTCACACAAAATATTAACCTTTTAGGACTTTGTTTCGTTTACTCCTTGTAAAAACTACGCTCGGTGCAAAAGTTTTGGCAGCATTTATTAAATTGAAATTTAAACCTCCAATTCGTGGACGGTGTCCATTTTGTTCACAACTACCAAAAGTTCAGCAGACGGTGTGAAGGAGTAACGAAATTCAATTTAATTTCTTATTGTTATATGATTTACACCCACAGAAATGAGTTCTAAAAAAGGATAAAGCAATACGAAAACATTCGACATTTTCGCCAAACAACTATTTGCAATGTGATTATTGCACTTAGTGGCGACAAATAATACAATTTTACCATCGCATCATTAAGAGTCATTTACCCTTCTTCATTTTCTTAGTTTTCTTCACGCTGTTTCTCAGTCTTCGAGAACAATTACGATTGCTCCGTTTCTCGCTCTTCGTCGTTGGATGAGGCTCCAGTCACCACCAGAGCAAGTTGATCGTGTGCTAAACTGCTTCGCCGCTACGCTTCGCCGCGACAACAATGCGGCATAATTTGTTCTCTTCCTCGACGACGCTTTTACATATTTTATTTAATAATATATTTACGACCTCAAGAACGTTATCTTGGTCGCTCCAGACAAGCCTTTCTTACAATTTGCGTTAACCCATTTTTCATGAGTTGTGATAATTTTCAGAATATGCACGTACGTGTTTGGTGTGATTGAATTTGCGGCAAAGCAGCGAAGGGAGAAGCGAAGATTGGAATTCTTTTAATTATTTTTAGGACATATATTTTAATACTACATCACAGTGCTGAACATTTTGTTCCATTTTCCATTCGCAAACTGATGGAACAATTCACTCAGTGAAACTTTCATAAGAATGAAGTTGGTTCCGCGTAACACATGATCTTTGTACCCTACGCCCGAAGAGATAGGATATGTTTACTTTGTGCTTCCGTTTGTAGCATATTAAAAGAGGTGTGGTAGGTATAGAAACGTATATATATCCTTGCTAGGAATCACTTCCAAAGTCGATTTAGCACGGTTCGTCTTCTTTTAATTAACTTTTTAAAGGAAACCTAAACAACTTCCGAAACCTACTGGTCCCCTCAAAATCTCTTCACTCCTCTTCTCCACTACTTAAATATTCGTCATAATTTCCCGTCATAAACCCGTTTATTGTCAAGCCAAGAGAGCTATAATCTAAAACATTTTTCAGGAAAGAAGCACGAAATTCATCTTAACCATTTGACTCCCTTCGGTCACCCAAATGACAGCCACGATGGGGCTTCAAATGGGGTCTTCTCTACAATTGTCTAAATTGCCATCTATTGAAAACAGTTTTGACAAAATCTGTTTTACGCCACACGAAAATAAAAAGGTAAGAAGTAGGGAACAAAATATCCAAAAAAGTGAGAGAGAGGGAGAATGATAGAAGACAGTAAAGAATGATTTAGTAAAGAATTTACACAATTCGGGTCAACATAGTGGTTTTTTGGGTGTATGTATATATGTACTTCTATTGAGCAGAAGTTTGTTTTAATTATGTCATGTTGTTTTTATTACTTATCCAATCAATTTAAATTGCTGATAATGATCACTTGTGTACTAAAACATCTCCTTGACATTGAGACAGGCAATCAGTCAATCAATCACGTTTTAGCGTACTTTTTCCCATTGATTGATTGATTGCTTTCTCTCTCTAACTAACGTATTCCATCGTCTTTAAACACTTCTGCCCCTGTCAAAGTAAGTGAACTTTAACGCCAGCAAATATGGCCATCTACTGCGAGCGTAACGTGACAGCCTTCGTAACATCAGACTACACACGCTATCCACGCTCTGTAAAATGCCCAGTCTTGCCACGTTACGTTTCTAGTAATGTTCTCGTAAATTGTAGGATGTGTAGAAAAATGTCACGGTGAGAGAAACCTCAACTGGTTGCTAGTTATGCGCGGTTCATAGTGGGTGGGTTGGGGCGCACACGGAGAATTGAATTGTGCGAGTTCAGAGTTAGTCGTGAACCACTATGTTGCGATGAATATAGACAGCGACAACAACAACAACAACAACAGTAAGAACATTAATATGCAACTGGGAATCCTACGATCATGACGGAAACATAAGCATTTGACACCCCATGCATGCACGTAGATGCAAACGTACGCAAAATGCTTGTGTATATACGTGTGTGTGTGTATGGAAGTGTATGTGTGTATATGGGTGTGCTTATGCTGGTTTGTTTGTGCTTATACGCGTGGTTTGCGTGGGTGTATCTTAACAGTTATAAGTATTTTCATTTCTATTATTGTTGCGTCGACGTTGTTTTGAAAGCAAAGACTACTGATGATGTTGATGCCGCAATTTCATTTTAGTGGTCAACGGTTTTAATGATCGATCGTGGAATGACGCGAATATTTACAAGAGCCAGGAGCCGTAAGTGGTTGAGGTTTGCGTTGTTTCTGGCTGAATTGCATTTTGCTTGCAATCTAGTTTTTAATTATGTTTTTAACTTCAACTTCATTGTTGTCAGATACTGGTGATAATGGTTTAAAACAGCAACAATTCCTTTTACAATTTTCATTATCAATTTATCAAGTCTTCGATATTTGAGTCTCACCACAATTTGTTAACTTCTTCACGTTAACTTTGCAAATTGTCTGCGTTTTATCATATAGTTTGTATAATAAATAATTAGACTAATCACAATTTTCGTATCAGTCTCGTCTGATTTCTATTTAATTAAGCATATAAAGCAATTTAATGCTTCATAAGCCACAATTGCGATTTAATATCGATTGACATTAACATCGACATAAATTGTTCGACTATGTTCGACGATGGTGATCAAATTTCAAAGCAAAACATTGGGTGGTTTGGATTGATTGTTGACGACAATTATTTCTCCTCGATATTTCTAGCAAAAATATTGATAATAATATGAATAAGAAAATAAAAGCAATCTGATATATCGAAAACGACGACGATAATAACAGCAAAACGTTCTAGTATGTTTCTAATAAATACAAACCAAAACAATGAATGAAAATAAATTTTAAAGTTATTCGTTTAAAATTTAATTCCCATAAGAGGCTGCGTTATTTGGCCGTATCTCCGCGACGGAAACCGTGACAGATTTTCTATCCATTTCCAGCACTATCGACGTCAACGACGCGTTGCTGATGCATTTTGGGTTTTGAGTTGTGTTGTTGCGATAGTTGAGTTGGAAGGTATGTTTCATTCAGAATAAAATAAATATATGTGAAATTAAATATAAAACAAAGAGGAAAGACGTGGGTGTGGGTGTGTGTTTGTATGCGGTAGCAATATGTAGCAATATGTGGGGCGTTGGACCCACCAACAATGCGTGACGTAGAAGGATATCAAAGTGATTGCAATTATTGTCACTGAATGTTTTTTTGCAATGTTGTTGTTGCTGTTATTTCATTATTATTTTTCTGTGCTTGTTGCAATTGCAATTGTTGTTACTTTAGTTTTAGTTGCAGATGTAGCACGTTTGTCTAATGTAGATGTTGTTGGAATTGTTTTTTAAACGGTTGATGAATGACATTTCCAACGCTATTTACGTCCTAATACTTTTTTGTGCAAATTATTCTAATTATTATAATTATTGCAATATCTGGGAGAGTCAACTGCTTCCGCTTGCCCCCTTTTTCATTTATTAGTTATTTTAATTGATCCTGTTTTTATTTCAATTTCGCGAAACAGCCAATTTGGATTCAAGCCAGACGAATATGAAAGATTTGCTCATTTTTTCCCTATTCGTTAACGCAATCATTCATTCAAAAATCTACCATTGATTAACTAATTCGCATTCAGATTATTGTAAACAGATTGGTTTTCAATTTATGCTCTAAGTTAGCATTAATAATAAAAATATAAAAAACTTTTTTCTGGATTTCATTCGTCATTCTTTAAATATTCTGACGTTCATTAAAATTAGTGATAGTCAAAGGAATGAAAGTAATTGTCGTAAGAGAGACTAAAATTTGGAAATCGTGGAATGAAAATTTGATCCTGATTGTGCAATGATTATCTTACTAAGGTTGTTTTAATTATAGCGGAAATAATTAAAGAGGAATTAATGTGCAAACACAACGATGAGAGATATAACGTACCCCTTTAGTTATTTCATGTAGGCATGAAACAAGAAAGTGGTTGTTTTTATTATTAAAACTCAAAATTAGAAATTAATCCAACCATCTACTCATACACTCCGGCCTTTCTTTAATCCTTCTATTATTAATTCCTCATTTCGGTAATCGCGTTAAATAATTCTGCATTTAATTGCCATTAACTCAATTGCTTGTGATCTCTACTTTAAATGGCAGAGCAATATTCAATATTAGCCTCGATTCTCCGTATCCGAACTCCGAGATCTGAGATTAGTAGTGATCGTGCCTCAAAGCCGCAAGCAATCTTCTTTTACATAAACCGGGTCTGCGAGCAGGCGCCTCGACGAGATTAATTCACATCCCCTTTACAGTATTAATTTCGATTATTATTTAATAATCTGTCGAACAAAATTTCAATTAAGCTAAGCCCAATCCTGTGATTAAGACCGATATGTTGACCGAGTGAGATATTTTTTACATTTTTCCATTACTGTGCCTTCCCAATTGCCTAAGTTGGATTCGATGTGAAGTAGAATTTTCCATATTTTCAGTTGGTGGCTTCAGAATTAAAAATACGTAAAGATACGGCTTAACTCGATTACATTAAGTCGGTTTAATTATTTGATTAAATTTTTGATTCTTTCTAATCGCATGTCTAACGAACTTTGAGAATTTAGCCCGTAAAATCATTTCTGTGCTTAATTTCTTTATTCAAAACGAAATTTTTGATTAAAATAAATTTGAAATGAAATTCATTTCACCGCACCAAATTATCAAGCTCAGAAAAACAATGTATTTGAAATGCGAGGGAATATCCGCGTATCCCAATCAAAGGTTCGACTGATACAAGGTAAACTCTGAGAGAGGAATTAATGAAAGATTTTATTCTCTGATATTTGATTGGAAGAGTTTTATAACAATGGGAAAGATGGTATGAAAGGAAAAAGTGCTTTAGAAAATTCTTTCCTTAAACTCATAAAAAGCTATCACAAAAAATTGTATTTAATTTTTTGTTAATTTTTTTGTTTCTGACAGTAGTTTCGATGTTTACAAAACCGTTTTGAAATCATTTAGATCCTCCGATTCTTCCATACTCCTTCATTATTTATATTGCTTAGAAGTTTTGTCATTCGGGCTGAACAAAAATTTTCTTACATAAAACATCTTTCTCCTTTTCTCTTTGCGCAGAAATTGCTTTAGTGGTCCTAAAAAATTCCTTATTAAGACTTTATTTTTTAATATTTGGTATATTTTTTCCGACTACGTGCGTCGTTCTCGGTGCTTATACACTCGAAAGTTACTTTGTAAAAAAAGGAAAAATGCGAAAATAAATATTGCTTAAAATAAAAAAAGCTTTTCTGTTCAGTCTTACTCTTCTCTTGATGTCTCCTAAATTATTTTGCATTGCAAGTATTGCAGTATCATTAACGTCTTCAAACATAACACTCAAACCAATTTAAAATTGCTACCTCTTTTATAAGCCATTAATTCATCCAAAAATTCACTTTTGAAGTTATTTATAAATTGTAATTGTATTCCATTTCGAAAGCGCTTTAAAAAATCTACTTGCGAAATTAATGAAACTCACGCGAGCGACGTTTGATGAATGAGCATTTGAGTCATCTGGATAAAACGTAAATAAATAAGAAATTTGAGAGTATGAAATAAAATTAAGAGTTTCGTATATGAAAAAACTGTTTTGTCTAATTGAAACGAATGCCTTCCCTGGTTACACATTTTTATACAAAAACTGTCTCAATCAGCGAAAATATTTTCACAAATAAACAGCAAAATAAAACCCGTCCTTTGTCTTTAGTTTTAGCAATAATCACTGAGGAGAATCGAAAATATAGTTGATGAGATTATCTAAAATACCATAAATTTCGCTTAGAACACTAACAAACTGAAGACTGCTGGTATCTTTGGCTTTCTAAAAAAGCATGTAAAAACCCCTATCCCAAAAAATTTCGCTATGATTTCAAAGATAGTTCTTGCCACAAAGAGTATTTCTACTATTCACTACACTTATTTCACTTCAATTTATTCACGAACTCTTCCTTAATATATAAGAGATATGTAAGAGATATTTATGTTTGCCAACCAACTAAACAACGACAATTCATTCACTTCAGATCTTCACTCCAATATTTCAATATTTATCGAAAACAAGTGTAGATATTAATTAAGCGCACCAACAAGATTATTACGCTTATTTAACTCTTCCTTAATGCAGAAGTTAATAAGACACTATCCCGTCGTTCAAAGGAAAGTCATGCAAAAAATCAATCAATTTATCAAATACTGAAAAAACACATTTTTCACGCCTGATTTGTTTTAATCGCTCAAGCAACGAACTTCAGTGGTCCAAGTTTGTACCACGAACGAATAATGAGATCTGTAGTATACTGCGAGTGATATGTCCAAAAGTGTTAAGGAGATCAAATTTCTTTCAAAGCATTAATCAGTTTTCACAGACTGCCGTTTTTGCACTAAATTGAATGATCGAATGAAGTAGCAGAAACAAAAAGTAGAACTATTTTGTTGTTAATTAAGTGGCAAAGATAAGTTTCACCTTTTCTAATTACTTCACAGATTTTAATGCTTTCAAAACGAATTTAATCATTACATTATATTTAAAATTCCGATAACTCCGATAATTCCGATAATTAAACATGCGATGGGTATAATTTCTTTCAATAGTTTAGAAATCGTAGAGAGAAATTAAAAATTCGAATGACCTTTGTTAAGTTTCTGATATAAAAATAATCAGATTGGATCCAGGCGAGTGCTATAAAAGTACGTAGTGCTATAAAAGTAAGTAGTAGTATAAAGTCATTCATCTACCGATGTAAGGATACTGCTTCTGAAAGAAATGTTCAAAAGATTTTTAGTTGATTTTTCGGGAATTTTGTAGAAATTTAATTCGTACAATTTTCAAAATATTTGATTTATAAAATATAATTTATTTTTGATATTTCTTGATTACTTTTGAAATGGAAATATATTACTTAAAACATTTTCTGTAATTAATGACCTTTCATTGTTTACTTTTTTGTATCCTACACCCGGAAAAGAAGGGAATACCTTGAAATCCCATGAAATGAATTGTGCCTTCGTTGCAAGTTGTTAAAATGCGACGCATAAAGAACGAATGATATGCAAAAAGTATATATAAAAATATATTGATCAAGGCTTTTAGTCTCATCTCGATATCTCCGCACGTTCCAATTTAATCATGGCGTCCCTCTCTTTCGTTGTCTGTCTGGCTAATTTGATTTCTGGCAGCCTGTCTTTGAAAACCACGATTACCGCAAAACGAGCAAAACCGTTAGTAGATCAAATTGTTGAGTAACTTCTTATTTTTAAATATGTTTTTGTTCAAAATGTTCAGTCATTTTTGAAAATAAGTCATTTGTTTTGGTGTTGTCGATAAGTCAGTAGTTCAGCCTCATTCCTTGCCTCCCTTTCTTCCCATCGTGCAAACACTTTAGACAAAGTGCATTAAATAAATTGACCGGCGAAAGTTGATCGGATGGATCAAGTTTTTTCGCACAAACTAGATTTTATCGAATCTCATATTGGGCCTCAGTTATTTTCTTGATCGAAAACGGTTTTCGTTTTTTGATAAGTTTTTTTTCGGACTTTTGTTTTTGAATCTCGTCTTGAAGAATCTCGCCTTGATCATCGAAATATATTTCGACTTATTTCCACATCCTTAACAGCAGGCAGGATCATGATGTCCGGTATATAATGATTGCCGTGTACTTTTTCGACCACATTTTGACCGCAAGCAACGACACCGAGAGTGGTTATGGAAATCTTTAGAACGCAGCGCAAACAATGCGCAAATATAAATGCTTCCATGTTGTTTACAGTCACACACACACGTTCTTCCATGTTTTATGTTGCCTCCGCTTTCAAACTTTTCCCATGGCTCTTCCTCTTCCCCGGTCCAAGCACACGAATCTCCTTGGCACACCTCTGAATGTGTCTGTGTCTGTCTGTTTATTTTATTGCCTGGTTGAATATTATTACCATCGCATCCATATGCATTCATTCGCACTTAAATGGCCTCTCCTCCCATTTGGGATTGATCTTTCCTTTTTTTCGTAGATGCGTGAACTCTAAATCGATTCGAATCGAATCGAATCATTTTTTCGCATTTTTTCCTTGACCCCTTGCAATCCGTCGGTCAGCCTTTGTTTTTAAAACGTTTTATACTAAAACGAATACTAAGAGGATCAAGAACATTGACTTCTGTTTGGTCGAAGCTCGTATACCCTACATTCGTAATATATAGTTATTGGGCGGTAAATATTAATTATTGGGCGGTGGACGCTTTCTTTTAATAAGACTCCTCCTACTAACTCATCTTGAGCACAACCTATGTCGAAAAAGTTAACATATATTAAAGTGGGTGCGACCAGCCCCTTTCGTGGAATCTAATATCTTATACCAATATCTCGGCTATAAAATTCTAGCTTGAAAAAATATATAGAAACTAATAAATCGGCCTTTGAAGTAAAGGGGGAAAGCCGCGGCATTGGTCCGATATTACATTTCATTTTCAACCCCAAAGAGTCTTTTACGATGACAATGTATGCGTGAATATATGAGTAAAATCATGATTTTCAGAGACAGACAGATACACCGACATGGCTAAACCAACTCAGGAGACCATTCTGGGCAGGAATGTATATACTTTTCTAAACCATGTGGGTCGTCCAGTCGAGCCTGGTTGTTGTCGAATGGTTTGTAATAATAATTCTTAATGTCTTTTGTTTCCCACCAAATTCCTTACGCCTTCTTTCATACATCTCCCCTTTCATCCACTCTCCCTTTTCGGTTTTCTATTCGTTCTCTTATCATCTCTATCCTGTAGTAACTGCTCGTATCCTCTCGCGTATTTTTACGCCAGATTATGCGTGGACGTCTTATAAGTGATGGTTACTGGTAATGTTGTTGTTCTTTTTATAATCTTTCCAACCCCGTAAATTTATGTTTTTGGCATCTTTAAATTTTTGAAAGATGTCGGTTTCTTTAGTTCGTAATTAATTCCGTCAATGGCTTTTAGTGACGCACTCGAAACTCGTGACTGTACTAGAAACGTAATAAACCTGAAAATATCTCAAAAACTTTAGATGACATCAACAAGAATTTGTTATAGTTTTAAATGTTCACAACTTTGTTTTTTAGAGAGCAATCAAGATTTAAAGTAATTCCATGAATAGCATTAAAATCAGTTTTATTTCATCTGTTTTCGTATTTCGTAAATACACGCTTCCTCTTTCTGCGTCTCTCAATATTTCTTTTTCTTTGCTTTTCGTCCACCTTTGTGTACCAAACAATTTACGAACTCGTTATTTTGACAACTCGTTAATTTATAACAGCATTTTTCAAATTCCACCTATTCCTTTTGCGTTTCGATTTGAAGAAAATAAATTGTAAATTATAAAAATACACAAAAAATCGGTGGCAACCCTAGCCGAAGGAGGTGGCAACATTGTGCACGACATAATCGTGTTCTACTTAATTACGTAGTGAAATAAAAAGGAACTGAAGAGAGAAAGGAAAAGCTTATTTTGTTAATAATCTGCTGCAGCAACTATAAATAATCTGATAGGAATGCAAGCATACACAAGTACTCACTCAGGCCACCACAAACGTATTACACACAAATCAACAAACACACATTTGCTTTAATGAGCATAAAATCCTTTTATACATAAATGTGAACGAACAAATCGACGAAATCGACGGCACTCAAAATTTTTTGCATTTCAAAGAATTTTCGCATACGTTTTGCATAAAATTGGAAAATATTTCATAACTTTTTCTATTTTTCGATTCAAGTAAACCAAAAGGGAAAAAGAAAAATTAAAAGTAGATTATGAAAAAGCCACGCAACAACAATGGTAGCAGCATCAACAAAAAAATCAACAACAGTAACAGCAACTAAAATTCAAGCCAACAGCACGTCGGAGGTATTTTGCCCTCAACCCCGCTTCGGCCAACCACTAAATAACGAACTCACATATTTCGCCATAGCGCGGTTGGAGCAGAAGATCGTTTGGTTCTTGCATCCTATGGGTAGCAATTGTTGCTTCTGGAGAAACATTTCATGCAAATTCCATAAATACTCGTGCAAACAAAAATAATGCATTCGCAATCATATCGAGAACGCTTTAAGATTTATTAGATAAAATCGCATAAGAAATTAGCACCGACTAGAAGTTTTCACAAAATTTGGATTTGAGAATTGTTCGTTTAAACAGATTTTTTAATTATTTACTGTAGAATGACCTTATCGGTAATTACTTTAGCCGCTTAATCGGTTATCGGTTATTACCTTGTTATAATTGTGATATCAAAAGCAACCATTCAGTAAACACACATGCATTAACTACAATTAGTTCGGCTTCAAATTCGGCTTCGATTGAAGTTATTGATTTTCAGTAAAATATTGCCGACTGCTGAAAATATAGTATCGTTATTATATTTCTCTCCACAATTAATTGTAAACACTAAATGCAATGTCTCTTGATTTGGAACTCCTAATAGTTATTACAATAACCTTTCTAATTAAATATTATCAGATAATTATAACGGTTATTGGACACATATTTGGAGTAATTGTGTCTTTGAATTCATTTTAATTCGACAATCATTTCGACAATCCGTTCAACCTTCTTTTTTGTTCTTTAAGGAGAAATTTTCAGATTAATCAATTTCATGAACAATGGGCGTGTGTGTATGTATGTGTAATTGCAAATGGTCGTATGCACGATGTTGCAACAATGGATAACTAGTAATATTGTTGACACTTTACACGCTTCGCTTTCACTCAAAAGCCGAACATGATCAACATCAAACGTTACCAACACCCAACATGATCAACGTCAAGAGTATGCATAATAAAACCATTCACTCTCGATATTGTTGCTACAACTACTGCCGATTACTGCCCATACTGCCGATGTTACTGCCGATGTTGTTATTACCGTTATGCCATGAACATTTATTTTATGACAGGCCTGTATGCAATATTTTATACGTCTCAACCTACGCGAAATATAATAAGAGGAAAAAAATTCAGAAAGAAAAAGAATTTACAACAAATGTAAAGCGACCACCATCGACATCAACTGGCAATCAACGAACCAACACCAACGATAATTTTGGTCTAACAAATTTCATTAATTTTTATCACTCCTACTTAATTATTGCGATACATTCAAGCAAGCATGAAGTCTTTCATTCATTCACGTATTCACCTCTTCTAACAGCGGATCAAAGTCTGTCTACCGTCTCACCAAATTCATCAGTGGGCAGCCGTTCCAATCACTTGGGATGAATGGAAAGTGGTTTCTTGTAAAAGTTTTAAATTGAATGTCAGTTAATTGAATTTTTTGGGTGTAAATGTATTAGTGTTAGTGCAGTGTTTTACGTTTGAGCAAGGCTTAAACACATTCAATTATTTCCAAGTATTATTTTGGAAAATTATCGTAAAACTTATTGAGGCAAAAACCCTGAAAATTTTACGAGATGTTGAGCAATAGTTTG
This sequence comes from Physocephala rufipes, assembly GCA_963966595.1. Classification (NCBI taxonomy): domain Eukaryota; kingdom Metazoa; phylum Arthropoda; class Insecta; order Diptera; family Conopidae; genus Physocephala; species Physocephala rufipes. The sequence goes on from OZ016504.1 coordinate 21,293,124, forward strand.
AGCAATTTTATGAAGAATTTGTCAATGGCTTTCACTTTTACTTAATTTTTATTTCCACTAAATTAAATTACCGTTATCATTCAGTCATTACCAAAAGAAAAACAGAAAACCAAACGTTTCAAATTTCATTACCGGCAGTAAATTCAACAACAGCTCATCACAATCTCCATAATGATCTATTTCTGTTGATCATCACTTCATTATTTTTTATGGAGTTAAAATCCTAAATGAAATTCGAGTATTTCTAAAGAGATCACGATGATCTTGCCGTGATCAATCAATCAAATTAAATGCATACTGATAATTGATAAATCAATCAGCAAACTAAACGACTGACCGATCAACATCAATCGACATATTGTTCATATCGTTGGGCACTTCATGTATCTTCTTGACTTTTATTGGAAAACTTTAATTTATTATGCGCTGCATAGGAGAAGCAACCTCAGTTTACATCTTAATAATGTTTTTGCCTTCTCTCCACTTCTTCCTCTATATCCGCAATTAATTATTATAATAGCGTTGTTGCTCTTGTTCTTGTTTTTTTTTTTTTGCTTTTGTACATAAAAAAACTCGCTTCTCTAATTTATAGCACTTTCTCTTCAAAGAGTTCGCAGGTCTAATCCAGCAAATGTATTTAAAATTCTTAGAAGAACAATTAATTTATTTATTGACAGAATACAAAAGACCACGAAAACTTATCAAATAACCTACCTCTATCTTCTCTACTTCCATTATTTATTTACTACTTTCGTATCCTCCGCTTGATTAACATCGTAATATCTTGCGACAGCAATGACGTTGAAGAACTATCGGAACCATCGGATGATGAGATCAAGAAAGGCCAATGCTGGACGTCACTATACGATCTTGGATAGCAAGATTTGGGAAGTAAAGTCTAGTCTCAGAATCGAGGAACTTTCTTGTGCGAATTTAACAATAAGTTTTATATAAAATTAATAATAAAAATATTTGTTTAAATCGATTTTTATATCTTTCAAACAACGAAATCTTTTCATAAAAACAAAATTTACTTAAGGTTGAAGTTATGAATTATGAATTATTATAAAGAATTATGTTATTTCCTAACAAATAAAATAATTTACGATGTAAGAAGCGATGGTTCAAAGGTCAGTCTTACCTCATTTCTCCGATTTCTTCTCATTATTTCCAAAACAACTTTCACAATTTTTCTGAAGAAATTTTTTGGAAAGATTTTAAATTTTTTTAAGAGGCTGAACCCCAACCGTGATCTCGGTCATGATCGTTGTCCTTTATTCGTTATTTGATATCCTCTAGAGTTGCTGGGAATGACGGAGATGAATCCTTTCCTCTCTGGCAGTGGTTGCTCATTAGACATGTTTAATCGTTGTTTAAAAGACGAATATTAAATAGAGGCAAAATTAAAAAATTAATTACTTGTAATGTGATACATACTCGTTCGTCGATATAACGACGTCATATACTGTCAAGTTTTTGCTTAAACGGATTTTCTGTTAAAAAGTGTTAAGATTAAGTTAAGTGTGTTAAAAGTGTTAAGACATTATTATGTCAAAAATGTAATTTAAGGGAGTAAGCGCGCGAGACTTTAAGCAAATTTATGGTAATTTACAGAAGAGAAAAAAAATATATATTTGCGATATTTTATTTCGCGATCTGTGATTTTTTTGGGAAAGAAATACATTCGATAAACTTTAATCCAAGAATTTTGTGAATCCTCGGCACCTTGCTGTTTTATTTTTTAAATATAACAAAAATATATGAATGTAATTAGCTGCTTAAGATCAAGACTGTTTAAGATCACAGGCATTATCAAAATTCTTAAAAAAGGGAGTCGGCAAATGAGTTTCTCTTTGAAGAAGCTTCAAAATTTTAGTATCCTTTCCACAGATTCAAGCTTTTCAAAAGTTCGCTTTTGTAAAAATAGAAAAATTATTTTAAAGAAAACATTAATGAAAAACATAATGTCATGTAATTTTATTTATTTAAGGCACAGTTATTTCTGACAGCTAGCAGGTCTGCCTGTTTGGCGAGGCTGAATAATATGTCGATTTCTTAACGTTGTTTTTTTTTAATGCCGTCACAACTGTTCTAGTGAATGTGGCGAAGACGAAGTTTCCGTATTTCGTGATACCGATGAGGTCACACCTCGAAAGCATACAAAACCATAATAAAGTTTTTGCCTTGTCAACGAATTAAATAGAAGGACAGCGATACCGAGGAGGAGTGGGAGAGAACATATATAAACAAATGAGAGGATTTTTAGCGTGCTGCTTAATCGGCTTTTGTTTGTTTTTTCTACTTTTGAGGATTGCTCGACACGAAATGGTCATTCTGAGACAACCGAAACTTATACAGAATATGTTTGTGTCGTTTGAAGTTTTATAAAATCAAATTACAAAACAGATTTTTAGTGGACAAAAAATCAGACCGGATGTATGAACGAAAATTAAGTGCATTCCGTTAAAAACAGTTTTAAGATGATTGATACTCCTTAAGCTCTACAAACGAATGGGCTTCATTGAAGAAGTTAGAACATATTTTCAGATTGCTTTAGGACTTAGCAGCTCCTCTCTACGACTTGGCATAAGTGTTCGTTTGCTTTCGGAACCTTTTTCAAAAACTAGTTTGGGCTCTAATCCATTTTTGTCGTCACATTCAGTAATGGCGTGCAGACATAATTTTTCTGCACCTAAGAAAATTCTAAAATAATTTATCCCATCAACGATATTAGAATCAATTTTCCTGACACTTGTTTATTTATATTTATCGCTTTAGAGTGTGCACATTTTTGTGAGAAATTGTTTGTTTTTGAGCGTCAATTTTAATGAATTGTATTTAATAGAATACCTCAAAATATACCATATTTTGCCATACATCAAAATATTGCCATAAGTCATGGGCCTATCTAGTTCGAAAGCTGTCTCTAAAAGTTCTAAATTTAGTAAATTAATTAAACGAGCTGGAGCAAACGGCGGTTTAGAGCCTTGGAGCAATGATGAAGAACAATCATTCTTAAATACTCTCAAAATGTTTGACTCCATGATCGGTAATCCGGTGCAGTGGATTGGAAATTGTGCTAACGATTTAATTATCGCTCGCCAAAATCTTATTCAGTCTTTAAAAAAACATCCCAACGAGCCGCTACGTTGTGAATCTCTGGCGAAGGAGTATCAAAATCTTGTGTTTATGGAGCAATACAAGGCTATCTTGGATGCCAAAACAAAGAGTTACCCAAAGTTGGAATTATTAGTTGACTGCCGTTGCGAAACATGTCCGGTTATTGATGCAAATTAACTATCCTTCCAAAATTTTAATTTGAAATAAAGTGTTTTTAATGTTCGAAAGACGTACGTATGGTGAATAAATCTGGATCCCTGAGAATAGATCAATTTACTTAATTACCCACAAATTATAATCCCTCGGAAGAATATAGAGATTATGTAATTATCAAGAAACTAATGAATCCATTAGCTTTTACAACAAGGTCTTGTAGTGTTTTTGCATTATTCAATTTCGATTAAATCCACCAGTGATAAACATTTAGGTTACGGTATATAATCATCTTTTGAGTTTTTTGTTCTTTTCGTTTTTTGTAAACACCGTCAGTGTAAACACCAAACTTTTCGTGAGAGAATCTTATTCAAAAACTATCCAACAATTTTCTATTTGCAAAAAACCTAAACGATTAATCGTTTTCTCCTAAGTAAATATTTAACAATTATTTACCTCTGGTCACCCTTTAGAAAGAGAACAAGCAATCCAACGCGTTGTATTACAACGCACTCGTAACGCTGATCGAGCATGTGTGTTGTGTTATCCGAACATGTGCGTTGTGTTATCCGAACATAAACATTGTGTTATCCGAACATATGTGTTTTCATGCTCGAACACGTTCTGTTCCCAACCGAACAGACAGAAATTCGAACAATTGGATCAGTTTGGTTCTGAAAGTCGAGCGATTTGGTTGGGTGTAGGTTACGTTAACGTTTGTGTATTTTTTTAATAAAAACGAAAAAATAAACAAGAAAAGGCTTTATGGTTTAAGCCAAGTAAAATATGAAATTAATAAATTACGATAAATAATATTTTCAATAAATAATATTTATAATAATAATTGCAAGAAACGAGGATCAAGAATGTTCGAATAGCATAAAACCGATACAGCATAAAATAAAAAGATTCGTGCAAAATAAAAGCAGAACAAACATGACAATTCAGCTCTACCTGTTTCCAACACTAATTTCCATACTTCATAAAATCAGCGGATAAGAAAAAGAAGAAGAGAAAAAAAGAAGAGAAGTTACTTTGACGAAGGTGAGATACAACTCAAGAGTATCTGCTAGAGAACAACAATAATAACAATAACAACAAGTTATGTCGAGAACTGACAAATGAAAGAGTTGTAAAGCCGAGAATAGAATAAAATATGTAACAAAAGAAAACAAATAATAAAACCGAAGTGAGTCGCCCGATAAGAACAAGTTGTTGTTATAGAGCAGTTGTCATCGTTTACTATTTCAACTTTTAGTTACTTTCTCATTTTATTCTTCCTCTTCTTGCTCCTTATCACGCTGTTTCTTTTCAACGTTCGGTTAGCTAATCTTTGAAGGTGTGAAGGGGAAGGTGAGTGATTTGCCACGTGAGGAATTTCCGTGTTAAATATTTACGGCAATAACAGCAACAACAACAACATAAGTTGTTCAGATACGTGCCGATAACTTCAAGAATGGCGATACTTTGTAGTAAACGGTGTTAAAATTCGTATCTATCGAACCGATACTGGCAGGTAAAACACAATGAATGCGTAGATAGAATAATTGTTGGTGGGGAAAGCGAAGGGCCGCGGAAAATTTGTGATAAACCTTCGAACGTGTGTGTGTGTTTATGTTTGTTTGGGAAGTACACAAAATTTCATTGAAAAACTATCAGTGATTCGTTTTCCTTAAACAAACAGAGGAGGAAGAAGAAAAAATGCAATAAATGTTCACTAAAAACTTCGTGCATCTTGTTTCTCTGCCTGCCATTTTCAGCCATCCAGCGAGTAAGGCATTTGTCTGCTTATCGGACATACGTAGTAGATACCATCCGTGTTAAGTAAATTGCCGTAGTAAATCAACAAGTAAATCAACGAGAAGGAGAAGGGGGAGTATTTACACCGAAACGTGTTCGAAGCTTGATAACGACTACCTGTTGGCCCGGTGTTAGAGTGGCATACGCTGTTGCGATATTAGTGTTAGTGCAGTTGTTCCTTTGTTCTCGCAATCTGCAGTTGTTGTTTTGGTATAGTGATTTTTATTTTGTGGTCCATCATTGTTTCTATTTTTTTTGTTATCCGAGCTACAGCAGTTCATTTCGCCCTGGTGAAGGCTAAAATAATAAAATAATAATTGTGAATTGTAATTTTTTTTTGCAGTAAATTGTTCTTGCGCCCGTACGTTTCCAATCTAATCGCATCGATAGCACAAGTAGCAGGTGAATGCAACCAATTAATAGAACTCTAACTGACGAGTAAACGAGTGCAGTGCATTATGGTCCTTTGACAACGTCGTCCATCTCTCTCACCTTCGATTATTTGAATTATACAGATCAAAGAACTCCGAGACCCGGGAATTACATCGCCGGTGTATCCGTACCATCAGTGTCAAAGTGAAGAAATCCGCGATGTGATATTTAAGTTGTGTAACATTTATTTCAAACGACTGATTTTCAAACGAACATTTTTGGTTTCTTTTGTGGCCGAGCGTGAAATATACGGTAGAGATCACAATAACAAATATTCATTCGATTACGATCATTTGCATCAATATCAATAAGTTCACCAGTCTCATCAAATTAGCGAAATAACAACAAATAACGAAGAATAAAAGTACCTGAAGAGATAAAATGCTATGCCTTTGAAGGGACAAAAACAAGAGCAGTAAGAAGAGAACGACGACTGCACTGCCTGTAAATAACGAAATATGAAATCAACGAATAAAGATGTCCGTGTAAAATTATATAAATTTAAAACGACAAACAAATCATTCTGAAAATATTTGTGGCGTCAATGAAATAATAATAGCAACAACAATAATAATAAAACAAGAAAGAAGAGAATTTTAATTTACGAAGAATTAATTGCTTTAAAAGACATTCCGTAAAATGCTTTGTTCTCCATTACTCTCCTATTTATCCATATTACACTTCAATTTCCCTTCCCCTCGTCGGCATTGTCAACACCTCAACGATCCACACCCCCGTTCCAGAGCGTCGATAGCTATGGCATTATCCCGTTTGGTACCTTTGCCCTTTGCTCGTACGAGCAACAGCTGTTGCCATCGCATACGCCCCCTATTCACTCGGTGGTGTCTGCTCAGCTTGTGGTGGTTGTGCATCGTAACGCGAGTGAGTGCCTTCAATTTGGAAAATCGATTACCGATAGTCAAGTACGGTCCAAATGCGGATTCTTATTTTGGCTATTCAATAGCGCCGCATACAATCGGAGAATATAATTGGCCAAATAATACCAAATGGTAAGTTTTGATAAAATACTGAATAGTATTTACATGAATTGTATTGACTGAATTGTATGAATTGTAATTGTATGAATTGTATTTGAGAAATACATTCTCACCTAAAAGAATGACTAACATCGTATACTAGAAAACGGACTTTTAAAGAACGTTATAGGATCGAAATACTTCGGTACAAGTCACACAAAATACTCTCTTCCTTTAATTCTTCTTAAAATACAAAAATAACTTGAGGTGTCTCAACAGGTGTCGTTTATTAGACTCCACTTTTGGAATACTAAAATGTCAAAACAAATGTATTGAAGTAAATTTAAGTACTATCATTTGATCTAAATTAAGTAAATGACCAATTGATTTTATTTTATCTCATGAAAACAACCATTTATCGTATTTATACCTTACATTCCTCGTTTATTTTTTTCTCCTCAATTGAACTAAACTTGAAATTGTGGTAATTATTTATTTATATGTAGTATTATTAAGACCACTTCGAATCATCTTCATCTCTTCTAACGATGGAAAGGGCTTCAACTACAGAAGGAATAAAAGGGTTCTAAATTAATATGAATTAATTATTTTTATGCTTTTCGCATTAAATGCTTTTGTTAAACATTCAATACAAATATTGCCGCCTTAGTGGAACTAAAATGAAACCATATATGGATTTATTGTAACGAAATTAATTGGTGCTTATTGCTTTATTCTTCTTATCTTGCTTCTCTTTCAATTCTTCTGTGTATAATAAAATATTTTACATCTTCAACGAAGAGAAATAAAAATTTATTCTACGTTTTTATTAATTGATTTTAAGAACCTTTACGTGACGAAATGCGAGTAAATATACGACTCGTTAAGCAAGTAATGCGTTCCTTTAATTATTTTACAAAAATATAACTTTCATTAGTCGAAAAGCCCTCACTTTGGCAATGAGGACCAAGCGACAGCGGCAACTTAAACACATTTCCATTTTCGGGGCGTGCGTATTATTGAATTAATGGTCCGGCAAAGCCCCAGATCAAAACCCTTTTCCTCAAAAAGTATAAAAAGTACTATTTCCGGCACATGTGATTAATAAATAAAGAAGAAAACGAGGAAAGATATTTTTAAGAATAAATTGTAGCACGAATTAACGAAGAAAATTTATTACAAAAGTTATAGAAAATTGAAAATTAATTAGCGAGAAGGAAAATAAACAAATCCTTTTGAACAGAAAATAGTATTATCGTGTTTCGTTAAAAATTATTAATTCTAAATAAAAAATAGCTTGTAAGAAACAAAATAACTATAAAAAGATTTCTACAATTTTAATTTTATTAATCTTTTTTATCAGCATATCATTTTGAATTTTGGGGGCAGATTAAAATAGAAAACAATGGCGGGATTTTTTAATGAAAGCTTTTTGGCCTTAAATGTATCGTTATCTCTCTTTCGTTATTATTGTTGCGTTGTTTTTGTTATTGTAAATTTCATAAAATCAACAGCATGAAGAAATGACGGACAGGCGGATACGACTCCCGTTGTAATCGAAAAAATCATTGACAGAGCATAGCGTTTTTTGTGATAACTACAAATAGCTTATAGTGTCCGTCATTGTTATGCACATTTCAGTCATAGTGTGTGAGCGTTGTTTTACTGCTACCGCCTATCCCGATTCAATAAAAAATTCGATTTCGGTTGACTTTGAATACGCCTTTAATTAATGCAGCGCATTAATTCATCGAAGAAAAAAGTACACAAAAAGTTATTACTAAATTATGGTTTCAAACAAAGAAAAAGAAAACATTGACACAACATATTGTTTTCATGTAAATAAACAAAAACTAACACGATTTCTTAAATGAAAATGTTTTTAAAAACCTCTGAAATTTGTGAAAATTAATCATTTACGCATTTCGTAAAGAAATACAATTAGTGGAGAGACAAATTGAAAAGAATTTAGTAGTCTCAAAAATATAACAGAAATTTTATTTGGGAATTAATTTTTAATTAGTAATTTTGTTAAAGTGTTCCGTTGAACATTTTTGAAAGAATTACGCGATGTGTTATTTTGTGGCCTTTAAAAGCAGTAAGCATTTCAGAAAAATATTTTCTTTCTCGAAATGAAATATGGAAAATAATAAAATATTCTCGCTAAAATATGAGTCATGATATTTTGCATAAAGTACGTCCACTGCAAAACAAATACCTCGTGGTGGCAATTTAATGAAATAAAAAATATTGAGGTTTAGACAATGATAATAACTCTTCAGCAGGTGTGTCATGCCAACATTGCCGGCAGTTATTGTAAATATTGTTCTTGCTCGCACCTTTTCGAATATTTCTGTATTTTAGTTTTACGTAATTCTTTCGTTTAAAAACAGCAACGTCCAAACCTTGGCCAAACTTTCAAATTTTGCGTTAAATAGAAGTTCACTTGTTTTTTTTACTATGATTTCGTAAATTTTTACACCAAGCATTTAAAGCTTAATAACCTCAAACCTCTAACAAACAAACAAAACAAATTTATTATAATGCCAAGACGAGATAAAGGCATAAAGATGGCGCAGATTTTAATCAGATTAATTTTCATTATATTTAAGTTTTTTAATACTTTTAATAGAATTATTTCTACCATAAAATTAAACAGGGTGAACATAAGAATGATTTATGCTTAGATAATGTAAAAACTAGACTAGAATGTCATCTTCGTTTTGCTTTTGATTCTCGTTGAATTTTCTTTACATCATTTCGATTTGTTCGGTAAGCAACAAAAAATCTCTAAATTAAAGGAAAATTAACTCAAAAGTGAAAAGAAATTGTCAATAGGGATTTTTTCGTATTGATTATCTTTCCAAAAGTGACGCAAACATTTAGTTTTAAGGATTGAAATTAGATTTGCGATTGTTTTAGGTGTTCGTTCGTAGGTGTTCGTTCGCAGGTGTTTTCGTTGGTGTTTTAGGTGTTCGTTCGCTCGTTCGTAGCTGAACGAAATTAGATTGTATCATTCTCTTTCGCATTAAAAACAATCGAGGCAGACTTACGAATTTAATCGAGACGATATTTTCGATGCGACGAAATCGGAGCCTTCAAACGAGACAATTTTTGCTGACATACGATTTCTATTTGAGATGAAAGAGATGAGAGATAATAATCGATTTCATTACTCCATCAATTGTACAATTAATCAGTGATAATTTACTATCAATGTACGGATACTTTAAACTGCACGCAGATACGATGACTCACGATTATTGATTTCGATGGCGTTAATTTCACGGAAAAGAAATTGCTCATAAATAATGTAATGGGCGTATTTATTGGAATTTAATCCAGACTGAACAGTCTATTAATTAAAAAGAAAGCACTTGGAAAATGTTGGTAAAAATTATTAATCGATAAAATTAGTCATTTATTCAGAGAAGATCATTGCGTAGCAGACGTACACGTAATATCGTCAACACTCGATGACTGACTCGTTGTTGTTGTTGTTTTGTTCCTTCTTAATGAAGTTATTAAATGAATATTTGTCAACATTTTCCAAACGAAAATACCCGAATCATATCCGTTTTATAGTCGTTTTGCTTATTGTTGACATGATTTTTTTCGTATTTTTCGAAAACCTTTGCTAAGCAAAAAATATCAGCAACAATAACAGCAGCATTAGCAATGCCAGCAACATCATGAGCAATATCAATAATAATTAAACAAAATTGCAGTAAACAAGCTTTTGACGTTTCATTAAATTTTATTTTACAAAATTTTGTGTCAAGAATGAATTTAATTAGTCGCCGATGCTTGACTAACTGTCGCTGTTGCTGATTGTTGCTGTTATTGGTCTTGGTGTTTATCGTTCATGTTATTTTTGCTTCTTCTAACATTCTGCATTTCATCAGCTTGTTTTATTCGTACGTGTTTAATTGAAAATGATTCATAAACAAAACGTGTCTAATCGTAAATCGATTTTTATCATCATACTTTTTTCCTTTTATACACATTACAATAAAGTCACTCCTTTGAAATCCGTTAACGTTTGTCTCGGCCAAAGATTATTTTGTAAAATAAGATAATGAATTATAAATGTTTTCAACATTTAGAAAACCGTGTTTAAAATTTTATCCGGGAAATAAATCACGTATTTCCTAAGACTGCGAGTCTACCAACACATCGTCCTAATAATTAAACACTTCATAAATTAAGTTAAAGTCTTAAACAAACATAATATCAGACTCTCAAGCTCAATCAAACAGTTTGAAAATGATTAGACTGATTTCCTCTCTCTTAAGGTTTTTACTTTGTATTATTTTTTTAAATTAAAATTTAAAATTTTTTTAATTTACTAAATTTAAGATTTTCATTGCATTGTTTTTTTTAATTAAAAAAAGAGGAGAAAAAATAAATCAAATGAAAATATTCCATTAAAGAATCAATCAAAAGTTTTTTAAAATTTTATCAATTACGGATTATTGATTTATTACCTAAAAATACGTCAATGACATCATGCGATTATCGTTCTTAATAAATAATTCCGAAAGCGAATTAAATTGTAAAAAGTAAATTTAAAATAACTGTTGAGTAATATAATAAAAGAAGACGACGTAAAGACGACGTAATTCTCGTAAAAACAACAATTACAACAAGAACACATTGAATAAATCTATTATACGGCGAATATACATTTTTACATTGTCTATTTATTGACTTTGTGCGTCCATTTGTAATCATTTGAAGATAAAAATATAATCCCTTTAGAATGGGTTCGGCCCGCCCACTGATAACATTTAAATTCAAACGATGCGACTCATTGGTAGGATATAAAAAAGTCGACGAGAAGAAGGCTGGAATTCTTATTTGCTTTTTATTTATTTCTTATTTTATCAATATTTCTGAATCGAATTGAAAGTGTTTTGTTTACAAAATCTGAAGAAATTTTTGAAGTTTAGGAATGATATTAAGTAAACAAATGAAAAAGTAACAGAAACCTAAACAATATGAACAAAATTAGATTAATAATTTAAGCAAAAAGGTTTTAACTAGAAAAAGGAACCAATGAAAATGATTACAAAATGATATCAATAAAGTGAAAAAATACAAATAAGAGATAACGAGAATAATTAATTAAATTAAATGTAAAGTAATAAAAAATATAGATTTAATTGTGTTAAAATAATTACATTCCTAAGAAACATAAACGCATCTTTCATGTTTTATTTTATTTCTGCTTTTCATAGTTTTCATTTGATTTTTATCACGTCTTATAATTTTTGTGTTATTTCCACTAACTTTCGCTTAGTTTGTGAAATAGTTATTGACTTTTAAAAATTACTGAAATAAATTTAATGTTTTCATTAATTCCTTTCAGTAATTGTTAAATTTTAGAGTCGGTGGTAGTCATTCCTTTTGATTGTTGAGTTACGATTGCTGCTAAATTTTAACCAGAAGTTTGTGAATATCTATCGATTTCAGCATAGACATATATTCAGAAAGAGCTCTAGAATTCCCCCACAAGTGTGTTTGTTTAAACTATGATAAAATCTGTATCCTTCTTATTTTCAGCCGTCATCTTTATACTTTATCCTTCCCTTCAGACATATCAAAACAATGTTTGTAATAGTGTTCAGTAAACATAATTGTCAGTTTCTTTTTGACTATAAGAGATTTATCAACCGGAATTATAATGACGGAACATAATAATTATTCCTGTCGCATGGACATGCGCTTCCTTTTCCCTTCTCCCATTAAATTGAAATTCGGTCGCAACAACGAACAACAATGTCATTTATTCATCTAGACGGAAGTGAACCGGGATCAAATAAATAACGAAAGGAAGGTCGAGTGTTACGAAAACACAAAAAAATTATTAGGGCTCATTCGTATTGTGTTGTGTTGTCTCATATCGCTTTCAGCATTCCTCTAATTGTCATTTTAATGCTTCCATCTACTCGTCAAATCCATTCTTATCTTCGACTTTCCTTTTCTTGCCCCTTATTTTTATCCCCGCCATAATTTTCCTCCCCCTATCAATCTCGTGAAAATCACTTAGACATGGTAGTTCCTTGTCTGTTTCTTTGTTTTACCGAATGATGTTTCTTTAGTAACAATTCACTTCATAAAAAATTGTTATTCTAATCCAGGAAGGGTTCCTTCAAAAAGGAAACCCCAATCTTTTACGATGAATGTATTAAATTCTTGATCCATTTATAAGGTGTCCTCTGGATCTTTAACAAAATAAATATTATTTTACTTCTCAAAAAATTCGAGAAAATTTTTAAAATATTTCATGCAAAGTCAATCGTTAAAACCCGGAAATTTTTTTAAAGAAATTTTTTCCTTCTTGAGGGATATCAAAGATAAACTCTATTGCATTAAGAAAGGATATATTTTCAACATATACAACAGCACTAACAAGAACTAGAAGTAAAAACATTCACCACAGCACGTGCTCATAACACGCTTTATACCTGGAAGAGCAAGAGGCTTGTGCAAGTCTTCTTAAAGGCGAAAAATCAGGAAATTTGTAAAAATGTGAAAATATAAAATAACTTTTCAGAGACGGATTAAAAATCAAGTGCCATTCTATGAAGGACATCCAGGGCCGTCTTAGGGGTGACCGTGTAATAAATTAGCTCGACAATTTTGCTGCTCGTACTTTAATAATTTTCAAAAGGATTGTTGTTTACCGGAAAAATTACGAAGACGAATAAACCAATCTCAAAAGGTTGTCAAGAATTATTAATACACAATTGTGTCTTTTATAAAATGCATGATTTTATTTATGGCGTTATTACACAAACCGAAACTATGCTGCTTTTTCGATTCCCTTTTGTGTTTTTCTCTGCTTTGAGAGCTAATTTATACAGCTAATAAGCTCTCAAAGCAGAGAAAACCACAAAAGAGAATCGAAAAAGCAGCGTAGTTTCGGTTTCTGTAATAACGCCATTATTTCCGTGTTCACTAACAGTTTAAATCTTCTAATCTCACTTTATAAATTCTGATTAGAAGAACACGCCAAGTCCTCTATCGTTGTCTTTCAAAGGAAATTGTGATCACGTGTCTGTGCCTCTCAAATCACTTTCATGTTTGAATTATACCTTGACATAAAAATTAACCTATTCCGTCTCTCCCTTAAATTATTTTCCCTTTCTTCTATTCCGTCCTTTCTGTTTTAACGGCAACGAGTTGTCCCGTCGTGACCTACCTGTTAGACCGCATTTATCTGTAAAATGTCTTTGGAGAAAATGACCTTTTTGAACGGTTAATATTTTACTAAATGTTTATTCATGTATGATCACTTTTTAGATATTTTATCTTCACTTTCACTTTACAGTTTATTGAAATACCGGTCAATGTAATCCTTCGTAGGACTTCAATTTTTTAAGAGATTCTCTCCAATGCTGATTAATCATTTAAACAAGTGTTCCTTTTTATCATGTTTATCAAACACAAAAATCGAATTGTCCCGTAGCTGATTTTTTGTTGACGACATTTGTCATTCAGTTGCACCGACTTTTCCTTTTAAAAATTCATCACAATTATCGTCATCTCTGAGAACATTAATTTAGTTGACAATATTTATGCTTTATTTCAAGAGATACTTGAAGCAGCTTTCTTTCGAAGATTTATAAAAAGATCATCATTTAAAAGTCCTTCGATGGGTCTTTTTAATGGGACTTCTTTCAGGTAGAGCACTCAAAGGGAACTCTTTGTCCTTTTGTTGTTGCGACGCCGGCATTTATTGGATTTCGATTTACCTTGACAGAAATTAAAAAATGAAGTTAAAAAAATTGCAGTAAATGAGAAGAATTTCGATTATTAAATAAGAATTACAACCGATTTTCATCGCGACACGCATATATTAATTTTAATAAATTTTGGCATAGCAGATGTTTGTTTTCTAAGTAAATTTTATTTATATTTATTCTCAATCATCAATCGGTATTACAGAATTGAATTTATTTATTTATGTTTACTAAATAATGTATGTATATATTAGCATATATCGATATATATATATATATATATATATATATATATATATATATATATATATATATATATATATATATATATATATATATATATATATATATATATATATATATATATATATATATATATATATATATATATATATATATATATATATATATATATATATATATATATATATATATATATATATATATATATATATATATATATATATATATATATATATATATATATATATATATATATATATATATATATATATATATATATATATATATATATATATATATATATATATATATATATATATATATATATATATATATATATATATATATATATATATATATATATATATATATATATATATATATATATATATATATATATATATATATATATATATATATATATATATATATATATATATATATATATATATATATATATATATATATATATATATATATATATATATATATATATATATATATATATATATATATATATATATATATATATATATATATATATATATATATATATATATATATATATATATATATATATATATATATATATATATATATATATATATATATATATATATATATATATATATATATATATATATATATATATATATATATATATATATATATATATATATATATATATATATATATATATATATATATATATATATATATATATATATATATATATATATATATATATATATATATATATATATATATATATATATATATATATATATATATATATATATATATATATATATATATATATATATATATATATATATATATATATATATATATATATATATATATATATATATATATATATATATATATATATATATATATATATATATATATATATATATATATATATATATATATATATATATATATATATATATATATATATATATATATATATATATATATATATATATATATATATATATATATATATATATATATATATATATATATATATATATATATATATATATATATATATATATATATATATATATATATATATATATATATATATATATATATATATATATATATATATATATATATATATATATATATATATATATATATATATATATATATATATATATATATATATATATATATATATATATATATATATATATATATATATATCAATAATTGTATTTGAAATTGGATAAATTCTAGAAATAACTTCGTCACGAATGGCCGTGTTTCTTTTTCCTTAAGCAAATCAATTTTTTATTACATCGTAAAAAAACATTTCTAGGTCTGGCCCCAATTCGTTGGCACAAATCCTCAATTTTCACATGAACTCCTTAAATATTGTTGATGATGATCCATCTAATTAATTTCAATGAAATATTGCAGAAATGATGAGCTCAGCGACTTTGTCTTTATGGAATTAAAATTAAAACAGCTTGGGTGTGCCTTTGTGTTGGTTTGCTGTCGTTTGTCATAGTCTCATCACTATGTTCAAAAATAGAACATTAATATTAAATTTTAATTTAAACACAATTTGTAACTGTCGAAGTCTGTGACGGAAGCATATCTCGTGTGATTAACGAAAGCACTGAAATTTCTGTTTCTCTAAAAATTAAGGGTTTAGTATGAGAGTTGTATTCTGGTGCGGTGCCCTTTAGTTGTAGGGGATCAAATTGGGGCTATATATCGGAGCAATTAAATTATGTGCTTAGGGATAAAGACAATGTTGGCAAGTTTTGAAAAGCTTAAAAAAGCTTAGAGCGTTGAATCCGAGAACGAGAAATGAATACGTTTCGATTAATTCACTTACAGAGTAATCTCTACATACTTTTCTCTCTTATAGGTCAGTAGTAATCGTTCTATTTTGTTATGATATAATAAAAGGCAGTGAGGATTTTAGTGAAATTTTATGAGCTTTTTGTTTGGCTCCGTTAGGAGTAGAAAGTGATTTATGTATTAAAATTTCCTTCATATTATTTTAATCATTTATGGCATAAACACAAATGAATTTAATTATAAGTCGTAAAAAAATTTCGAGAAGACTTCGAAAGTTATCCAGTTTTGGGACACACCTGTTTTATATTACCCCTCTTTTCTTCTCCCTTCTTTATCGTTCTGTGTGTCTAGTAAAAGGAAGAGATAAAAATGTAAAAATTCTCGTCAGGTAATTCCATTGTAGTCGTTTTTCCTAGCTTGCTCCATATTTTCCTTTTTTATGAATATTCACTGATTTCATAAAAATAAGAGTTCTTTAGATAATTTTCAAAAAGTCCTTCATTAGCGGTAGATATGTCTCAATGAAGGCTCTAAATTAAGTATTGATGGCATGGTCATTAAAACGTCACTGATCGCTCGACTGATATGAACGACTCCTCACGAAATTTTACTATAATTTGTTTTCCATAACGACAGCTTTGGCTTATCAATATACGCTTGACGTCTCAACTGAAGTTGTAAAAAGCCATTTAAAATACAATTAAAAGTAGTTTTAAAGGTTTTTTATAATATAGTAAAAGTATTTATGATCATCTTTAACGTCGACACTTAAATATTATTAAAAAATACTTCACTATTTTTCACTTAAATCTGAAAATTAACAGAAAACAAACAAAATGTTGGGGACAGAAATCAAATGCCTTTCAGAGCTCTTTAAGAAACATGCGTTAACCCACGTCAATAATTATAAATTGTTCAAAATTATAAAAACAATTGAAAATATTTCCGTTTTTGTGAATTAGGAGCAACAACAACATCAGTAACAATGACAACAATAATTAATCGCATGACAGTAATTTATATAAAATATTGTATGAATTTTACGAACTCATTGCTTCAGCTTTTAACACTGTTGTATTTGCATTCAGACAGTGTTGGTGACTCAATTGATGTAGCAATTCTCTGCAGCCACCAAATCAAAAATTATAAGTGTCAAAATACTGCACTTTTTTAATTTCTTTTACCACGCAAATGGATTTGAGTAAAATATATTCCACCAAAATTATATCCTAGATATTTTCCTATGGTTTAAGAAGCCAAGAAAGCACCAAAAGTTAAATAACTGGCACATCTTTTAAAGCATTGCACTAGCAATGCAATAAACATTGACAATTCATGCTAACAATCAATGGAAAAATCATTATTAAACACATGAAAATACTTATTGACATCGCTTTTTGAAACTGGATTTATCCTTTCGTTTCTCGAATGGAATGCCTTAAGTTGTAATTTTAATAAATTTTCAATTTTATTTCGAAAACCTCATAACGGTTTAGAGTTGACAGCATTGTAATTATTGAAAGGCGATTGATGTTTTAATAATCATCACAATGCGGGTGGGCGGCGGTCCACATTTGTTTTTCCTTCACAATACTTGAGAAATCTCAAATTTAAATTTTGAAAAAGAAAAACTCATCAATTTTCATTAGAAAGCAAAAACATTCAATTACTTAGATTTCGGCTTTGGAAAGTTCGGTGCCCCTTACCGACAGCCTTTGCATACATGAAATAATTTCTATCTCGAGTAAATCATAATTTAACAAAGGAACGTCAGAAAATATTTGGAACCACAAGCGTAAACCATTTGAGAAGTAGCGGCTTGTTAACAAAAATATGCTTCCTTTGTAAAATTTTAAAGTAATTTTTCTATGAAATTACAAAATAAATAAAGAAATTAATCAATAAGAAATAGAAATAAAAGCAATCAGAATTAAGCGATAAATGCAAAAAAACTAAAATTAACTAAGTTTAATACATTAGAAAACCCATCTTTTGTGTATCCAGCTTTTAAAGAAATTAAAAAAATAATTCTTAAGAAAAAAGAAAGAAAATATTTGAAAATTCCTAAATACGTACCATTAATATAGTCGAATACGTAAGCCCCTTCGTTGTGTTTTGTCCTGCCCTCGACAAGGTTTTTCACTCACTAATATATTTCCCCAGACGTGAATCACGGTCTGGGAGCTGTAAATCAATAACCTCTTTAACACGTTCTTATTTTCGTAATTTAAAACGAAGTACCAAAATTATTTAATTCGTGCTAACTGGAAAACTTTGGAAAATCGATACCTCTTCAAAATTGTTGGACTGATTGAAATTCAACAACAACTCCTTCCCACATAAAATATTTACTTGGATTTATTTATGGCGCAAAGGCTACTGGAGCGAAAACAAATTTAAAGGTGTGAACAATGCATAAATAAGAACGAAGAAAAAATGGAATAATTTGAGGTAAGAAATAGAAATAGAAAAGAATACTCGTTTATCCAGGTTCTTCTAGAGAACTATCTGGAGGCGTTGTTAAGGTCTGAGAGTAAATTGACTGAAACGAGATACCACCACTGACGCATATATCTATATATACAGCCTTATATGAAAGGATTTATGATATATATAATAAATAACACAACAAACTTGAATATTCCTCTGTTATAAATTATTTATTACCTCCTCCAAAATTTCCCTCTACTTCCTGCTTAAATTCAAAATGTTGTTCCTGATGAAACGCGGAATATCTTTCAATCTGTGTAATCGAAGTTGTCAAACTTTTAAAACGATTTCGTCAGGATTTTTCGTAGTGAGGTCTTATTCTTTCATCTTAACGATTTACCTGATTTTATGTCTTCTGTATTAATTGTTGTTGCCTTGAAGAAATGCATGTATGTAAACATTAAATGTAAACATTAAAAGAGTGAAAGGTACTAAAGAAAAAAGAACTCTCACACAACCACTTCCAAAAACTCATCATTAAGTTTTTCCTGATTTGACGAGATTATTGAACATAAAACGACTAAAGAAACTGAAGAGGGTAACCTTCTTGAAGTGGAAACCTTTCTAAAAGGATGGAGCAGGTACCTTTTGTGAAAGGAATAAATATTATTTACATATTTTCCCTTCTTAATTTCCTCGCATCTCTTCTCTGCTTCTTCTGTTTCAGTCCTTGTCACTTTCATGCTTGTTTTATTTACCATAAATTACCTTTCCTACGCAACATCAATATCCATTGCATTATCGCATTTTTTACGAAATGCCTTTCCTAAGCAGCGTGATTGTCTGCGGGGGACGACCAATCCTATTATTTTGAATTTTGTTCTTATGCTCATTTTTTTAATTTTTGTATGCAATTGTGATGAAAATGATATACTGGAGATGATAGTGGTGCGATAATGTGGTGGCAGTGATTGCAGGGCCCTGAAATTCATGTCACAAAGCGAGTAAACGAATCATGCGTGATTTGCTTAAGGTACATGAAACTTGCTTGATCTGCCGGTACACAAATCGTGGATGAAAATTTCGATTTGGAATTAATTTATACAAAACTTAAATGCGATTTCGAACAGATTGTCATAACTACAAACAACATTTTAGTTCTTCGGAGGGCGTTATTTTGTTCATTTCTTCGTTTCTGATTCATTAACGATCTACCGTGAATTAATTATGAAACTGCTGTCGAGCCTCTAATCGAGTGAAGATTACAATGGTGTTTATGGAAGTGGATATCTTTTGTTTAGACAAGAGAACCAAAAGGATAAAATGAAAAGATCGTGTAGACAACAATCAACTTGTATGGCGCGATCTTTTATATGCTTTTGTTATGACGTATAAAAATGTCATCTTCCTCGAACTATTATTGTTACTGGCATGAGATTGCTGTTGCATCAAGGTATTAAAATATACCCCGATATAACGTATAATTTACCTCTGACATTCATTATGTATCCTTTATGGTTTCGATTGTTTTTAAACGCTTTTAAATGGGACTGCTTTGAGAATGCTTCGAGGATAAATAAGTGATGGTTTAGTATGATTTCGGATGGTATAGGAAGATAATAAAATTTGTATCACACTAATGTCTGAAATGTGAAACGTACAAGATCGCTTAGTAAGAAGAAGAGGGGAAAAGGAAGAAGGAAAGAAAATATAGCTTTTTTATATTATATGAAATCAAGTAATAAAATAACATTTTAAAGATCTATTAAGAAGAACAAAAATTTCAAAATTTTTTTAAATAAATTGAAATTTTTTTATTTTGTGTTATATTTTTAAATAATTTATTCCTTCAAAATGCATTTTCGCTGCTTGCTCTCTTTTTCTCTCTCTATCTGCCTATCTATCCATCTATTTATATTTTATTTATTTATATTTTATCTATAAACAGAGAGACTTCTCAGTCTCTCTGTTTTCGCTTGCTCTTTTCTTCCTCTCTCCAGAAAAGAAGATATTCATTCTTCGTGCCCCATTTTCCTTCGCCACTTAATTTCTTCTTGTGTATTTTCTGCTTTTTTTTCTTCTGCCTTTTCCAGACATTCCTGGATATTCTTTACCACTAATGCTCATTAATAATGACAATATTTCCGATGTTTTATTTTTACTAATTTCTGCTAATAAATTATGTTTTTTTTGCAATTTTTGAGAACATGTTTTGTGGATTCTCGTTCGAAAATTTGGCCGCAGTTTTGAAATCAGCCGCTGGAGCAGGTTCCCGGCATTGTTGGTGATTATTGGCAGTTTTAAATGTGTTTAATATGGCAACATATTGCTAAGATTGCTGAGGTTGTTGCTGGTATGGTATGAATTTGTTGTTATTATTGTTGTTATAAAAGGTGAGTAAAGCAAGCGTTTTCTTAAACCGCATAAAGTTGAGAAATGGGAACTTGGATGAAGGATGAAATGGTTGGTGGATGACTTGGATGAAATGGTTGGTGGATGAAGGGGATGGGAATGAAATGGTACTACCAGAGGAATAGGAATGGAATATGGGGAAGGATGACAACAAAGCATTTCATTAAAATTTACAGTGATTTGCTTTTAATCCAAAAATTACTTTCAGATCGACTGACACTAATGACGCTAAGCCTTTTGATAACCTTAACGCACGGCAATTCCAGAATGTCGATTCCTTCAAAAGGCTTTTCTGACTTGACGACAGATTAAAGAAAAACAATCTAAATAAACAAAGTAATTTAATAACTCGTGTATTTAATCGAAATCTGATATATAAAGGAGACAAATTTTAAACAAAAAGCTCATAAAAAACTACCGCGGGCAGACGTATTTTTGAACCGTAAATACTAACTAACTATGACTAAAAGCATTTCTTCCTTCAAGTTCGAGTAATGCGATTTCTATCTATTTTCCAAAATTACTTTTCTAATACTGTTCACCCATAAGTTTTTGCTGTTGAATACTGTTAAAGCTTGTGAAAAAAGGTTTTCGAGATATCAAATGAGGAAGCTCATTAAATAATGAATACGTTTAATTTCAAGCACATTTTTTTACATTCACGTAAAGGGAGGAAATTCTATCCGTTTTAGTAATATATATTTTCAAGTGATTACTAAATTCCAAGTTTTATCGCATCGAAGCTTAATTGTTCTGAAACTTATCCTTTTGCCGTCTCCAAGTGATTGTAAAGCATCGTACAAACAATGTTTTCTCAATAGTCGATTCGGAAAAAGTGTGCTTCTTTCGGACCGTCAGTAGTTTTAATTTGAGAAGCGCTGCTGTAAGTAATAGCTTTGGAGGTTTCAGTGGCCATGAAATAACTATAATGTAACTATTCACATCAATGGTAAGAAGAGGAAGGGTAGAAGCCAGAAGAACCCTAGTGCCTACTGAATACTATATAAAAATAATGAATCAGCGGAGAAACGAAATACGATCTAAATATCAATTCAAAATTAAACGACTGGTGTCTACCTCATTAAAATCAACCGAAATATATCTAGCTAGACGCGTAAATGTGCTCTGAAAAGACAAAAGTAGAGGAAATTGGGGGGGGGCGGAATAGAGACGCTTTTATACCCGTGAATAGGCAAGTAGCCCCATGATATGCTCTAGTTAATCGACATCGAAACATAGAATAAAAAAGTTTGTTTAAAATTAAATACAAAATAAGATTAAAATGTTAGTAAATAAAAATCATTATACACACACGAATACCTTACATACATACAGACATATATAAGAACTTAATTTGCACGCTTTGCAATTCTGATTCCAATGATATTGTTAATCGGCTGAGACTCGGCTGAGAAAAATGATAGTTCTTAAAAACGACAACGTAGGCGGCAACAGTTTCAACTAACTCCAGCCAAAATGACAATTATTTAAGATTCTATAACGAGTATAGATGAGTCGGTGGCAAAACATATCAAGCCCTTCCTGAATTCTTCCTGTTTGTGTTAATTTTATTTTTATATTGCCTTGTATTCCGACTGTGTTTTTGGACCTCGCCAGGATTTGTAATTTGCTTGCTTTCAAAATGAAACGATTTCAAACGAGCGACGGGAAAGTGTGCGTTCCAAAAGAAAAGTTCATTCTAATTTTATTAGAACACCTCGTAAAAGGTCGTTAACTAGCACGACAAAATTTTAATGACAAAACACTGTCAGGACTGTATTATCCTGCTGCTCATTCGTCCACTTCTTTGTTCAATCTGGAATGATTACGTGATGTTTCTTAGACCGGTATTAATTACTGCGATTGTTAAGATTCTTTGTATTTTAAAAGCACCGTCACGTTTTAGTTTACGTTGGTTGCATACAAATATTATTAAAGAAACCAAATCAAAACAAAGCGCCTCGGCAGCGAGACTTGAGAGCAGTGGTTCCTAAACAACGCGATCTGTGAGTAAGAGGGTCAGTTTTCATCAGTTTGAAGTACAGTCGTTTACTAAAAGTGTTGTCATTTTTTGTGATTAGTAGCTTCTATTGATTATCGCCAATTAATGATTATTAAGAGGATTTTTAATCGCTAATTAATTCTCATTAAACAGATAAAGATTATTGCTTGAATTCAATGGTTGGAGTAATTAAAATATATTAATCCCATTATTTTTACTAGGTCACGGTTTAATAAAAAAATTCGAAATGCAAAAATTTCAATAGCATAAGAAAGTGTTTTCATTGGAATAAATTGTGTATGTCATTCGAAGAAATATTCGAGGTTTTCTGTATGGGAATCTTTTCGAGACATTGTCTATTAAAAAAATCTTATGAGTCTCTAAATGTATAAAAAACTTCACTAAAAATTCGAAATTGCTGTAATTTTTTGCAAGAAATTTCAAAAATGGAATTCTGTGAGAAACTATGACGTTCCTAAAATAATATTTCTGGCCGCAACATTAATAATTATATATTCTATATCTAGCAGCAGAAAATTTTGCTGAAATAATAAAGATCCAAAGTGACAAATCGACGAAGACAGATGAGATGAAAGAAACCAGCAGAAGAAATGTTTAACCTCGATCCAACCATGTTTGTAACACATAAAAATGAACGAGCCTCGTATGCCTTTTAATTGCCTTTTAATTTGTCTTTCTATTCTTCTTTCCCACTGTTGTTCGTTCTTTCAATTGCTTTCTTTATGTTTCGAAGCACGGCATTGTTGTTTTTGGTGACGTAATTTTAAAGAAGTCGAACGAGTAGTGATACTGACTTTGACATATTTTAGCGATCTACCATCGGTGGGTCATTCAATTACCATTCGTTAACGGTAACCCTTCCGATCGGATCTCTAACCCGCATCGAATTAGTAATATCTTTTGTTGGTTTTGGCTTTCTGTATCTGAAAGCCCCCTTAAAATTATTTCTACCATTATAAATAATCTCGCCTAAAATGTACGCCTATACGCACGCCAGCTTTTCGTTGACTGTATGATCATCTTTTGATAACGGCCATCGTTTAACTCCGTCGGCGATACCTCCGGCGAAGTTTGCTAAAAAAGTTTGTTAACGTCTGGACTGGTATGAGCTTTAGTTTATAAACTTCAGACACAGACGATAATATTTCATTCGACGGCCAAACAACATTAAGATCTTACGAGATAGTTCGTGGAAAACGAAGCTGGTACGATTGCTTTTTTAAAGTTTTACTAAGAAATTGTAAAGAATAGAAAACCGTGAGGCTGTAAAAAACTAAGCTTGTGACGTTATAAAATGTTGTTGTAAATAATAAAAGTCATAATAGTGCCTTATTACAACCATCTCAATCCTTTTCACAACGAATTTAAAACCGCCGACTGAAATATTTTAATGCTAACCGTACTGGTTGATTTCTGTTATTTCTAATTCGAATAAATTCTGTCTCGTTTATTTGGTGTGTGTTAATAGTTCTCGTCAAACGTCAGGTAGGGCGATTACATGTCTACTGTGACAGTTAAATGACAGCTACATTGACATTGACAGCTCAATGTCACGCTAGAAAAAATTGATGACAGAATTACTAAATTCTGCTCGATGAAATCTTCTTTTCCCTAATTACTTTTTTTTATTTCACCTGGAATCTTGACTTTGGGGAACATTTTTTTATTTAGCAAACGTTTCTCAGCGTTTTAAAATGCAAATCATTGAGCTATATTGCGCACACGCTCAACGAACGCATGAAATGTGTCGCTCGACTCGATGGTTAGTTTTCGGAGGGGTGACTGGATAGAACAAATTAACGCCGGAAGTGTTTTGTACGTAAAATTATTCATATTGTTCTTTATGGCATGCGACTGACTTCCTCATTCACTTTCTCCCCCTTTCTTTCAATCGACTCGTGTTAAGCTCAGTTATCACGGGAGTAAGGATTACCCTTCTTTTCTAGCAGTAATTTATATTATTTACTATTCGAACGCGTCCGTTCATTGCGTTTAAGCTTCTCAGTAATTGAATGATTTGATGACAGCTTGTAAAATGATGATAACTCCAACAACAACGCCACCAACAAGGGGGACATAAAAACCTACAACAACAACAGCACCAAATTATACGCATTCGTTATGAATATAAATGCATTCGCTGATTTCGTTGTTATTGCTTGATTGACATTTGAACGGTGTTGTAGGATTTTAGTTATTGTTCTTGCTTATGTTGTTCATGTTCTTCTCAATGAACATTTAGGTGATTGCAGATTTGAATGAAATTTGTATTAAACTCTTCACGAAATGAAGTTGACGAATATATGCGCTTTCAAAGACTTAGAAAGCAATAATAATGGCGAGCAATCGGTCACAGCAGTCAGCAAACTAATACAATATATTTTCTTGAGTTAAATCGTGAGTGATTGGATTAGTTTAGAAATACAATTTATGTTACAACGTCCGCTACCCGAAGGAGTCCCGAATACGAAATTTTAATCAGCCATTACGAGACACTTACGTACGGATGTCACACGATGACACTGATCAAAATAGGTTCATCGTAAAAATGTATATACGTTGAAATCTGAGTTTCGATTTTTTTCACGATTGAAATACTTCTACGAATGAAAATTGGAAAAATATGCAATATATTTATTATTTTTGTATGTTTTTCCTGCGCATCTTCTCAAAACAACAACAATTATATAAATTTTTGGTCTGTAAACCTTCGATTGTGTTGTCCCGTCAAGGATACCGATTTTGATGGGAATCTTTTATGTTCTATACGGCTTTCCTTATATTTATCTGTCTGCATCTACGTCTCGCATGTTGAGTTTTTTGTCACTTCTGAATCGTTTTTCTCTATGCAATTAAGAAGACCGTAGGCTTAGAAGAATAAATGAATTTGTTTTCTGTCGAAGATGTTTCTCACAAAAACAGTGAGCGAAATGGAGAGAAAGAGGAAATGAGAGAGAAGACAAAGAACAAAGAAAAAGCCAGCATGTGAACCCATTTAAATAAAATGCGATTGCGTAGGATTTGATATGGGTATGATGATGATGATGATGGGGTGATGATGGTGGAGATATAAATGACGATTTCACTGGGACTAAACAAAGGCTATTTCAAAGGCTATAAAACTTTGTCTTATTTAAGTTTTCTTGAATTATTATTCTTCTCAGAGCTCCACAAGACTTTAATTATGCTAATGCCATAATCGATAAATTATTACAGTCTGGTTTCCCTTCCTTTTCAGGTACGTCGTAGTTTTCTTGAAAAATTCTTTTATACGTCAAGTAATTTCTGCAAGTAAATTATATCAATCACAATTTTTTATTATATTTGGAATTCCTTTTTTACATTCCTTCGATTTTTTTGAATACAAAGACTATACGATAATTTTGAAGTAAGAATTTCTTTTGAAAATTATCAATTCCATTCGATATGATTTTGATCAATAAAGCGCAATATTTATGATGAATTTACTTATTTATAAAGTTGAAGATGTCATCAGTTTTCTATTCTTACTCTGGCCATCTAATAATGATCTATCCAAGGAATGACTAATAAAAGACTCAGGAAACGAACTACACCTTTTCCAAATGTACTTCAGATTTTGTCAAATTGGACTTCCTTTTCTTTCCTTTTTCCAATTGGACTTCAGAATAACGATGTGGACTTCAGATTTTTACAATTATATTTCAGACTTCCCAAATTTAATTTCAGATTTCTCCAATTGGACTTGCGAATAGTCAATTGAATTTCAGATTTGTAAATATGGTCTTCAGAATTCACAGGTGTCCGCGTCCTTGTACGGAGATTCTTTATATGATGTAATTAATGGCTAAGTAGTATATAACTTCAGTATTTAGTTATATCACTTATCGTATAATATATAAATAGTATATAATATAAATAATTGTAGAAGCTTTTTAGTTATAATTATCTTATTCAGTTATAGTATAGTTATTATATTAGTTAGAATATAGTTAGTTATATAGTCTAAGTAAACCATGTATATAAAATAAAAGTTCACACAAACTTAAAACTAACGTGTTTACTTTCTGTTGAAGTCGGACTTAAGTGAAATTGGAAATCTGAAGTCATAATAAAACCAGTCTGAAGGCCATTTGATATAAAAAAAATCTGAAGCCCAATTGACTATTCGCAAGTCCAATTTGAAAAATCTGAAATTAAATTTGGGAAGACTGAAATATACTTGTAAAAATCTGAAGTCCATATCGTTAATTTGAAGTACATTTGAAAAAATCTGAAGTACATCTGTAATTATCTGAAGTACATGTGGAAAAGGTGTAGATGCCGAAAATATTTGTGATTATTCACTTCTTTTAGTGTATTAAATTTTTATAAATTATAAAAATTTTAGTTATAGTCTTATAAATAATATAAGTAGAAATTATTAGTGTGTAAAATTTATATAATAGTAAAAATGACAATTGAATAACATCAAACAATTTCGGCTAACATCATTGAGAACAAGATCTGAAACAAAATACCGTCGCTTAAAGCTGGTACAGCAGAATACCTGCAGTATTAATCAACTTAAGCTTTAAAATGAAATTAGGTTTAGTGATTTAAGTAATTTAATAATAGTGATATAAGTTTTTAATTGGCCTCAGGCAATTAACCCAAACTCAAGTTATCAACGACATACAACGCAATGGCAACACCGCACGCATTTAATTAATAATAATGTTGCTTCTAATAAATAATGTTTCGTATTTTAATGCTTATTCTGCGACACTTCTTTCTTCAGTGCTTCTCCCATAAATACGACAAAAATACATTAAATATGTCGATTTTTCAGCAATTAATAAAATCTCAAACAACATAAAAATAATGGAAACAACCATGTCGTTGAAAATTATGATGCTTTTTATAATTATAATGATAACGATGACGATTATTACGATTATATATTTTGAACTATTATATATTCTACAAATAAAGAATGTCAATTAGAATATTCATGCCCAAGCCAAGCCCATTCTTTCGGATAGTTACATTTTTATTTACTATTATTAATTCCAAGCGGTATAATATTCAGAGAATATCACAAAACAAAATTCACACTATTAAGTCGGAATAGCCGATGACAGTAATAATGTATTGGTATTGCTCGTGCACAATCGCCTTGCCTATAATTCATTCACTAATAAATTCAAGGGCAAGGATCTTGACGACAACAACGATAATGACAATAATGATGATGATGGCAATGACAGGGAACTGATACAATGATTCTGGACTCCTTCAATAATGGCTAGAAAATGAAAAGCCACGTAATAACGTCTCGCATTTACAAACAAATCGTTATGAAGAAACAAACATTGGCGATAAATAAAAAACAAGCGCAATTGTTGAAGCCCCAAGCAGGACAACAAGATATACTGCACCACTATTACAAATGCTTTTTGGGTCTTAATTTTAATGAATTTGTGGTAAAAAAATATGTTTTCTGCCTAGGATACTTTCAGCAGGAAGTCTGAAATAATCTGAAATCAAAATATATTTAAATATATGAGATTATCATAATCCAATTGTCCAAACATAAGTTTATTCTAATCTTCTGTAAATTGATACAAAATTAAAGGAAACGAAGTGAAACGAAAATGATTTTTAAAGCAAATTGTTATAGGTGAGCAATATTTAATCAAAGAGTTCTGAAATTCTAAAAAGTATCTAAACCTTAAAAATATTTTTAAAACATGAAAAGGTAACTTTAGTAAGAGGAAGTTTCCGAAAACCTTAAAAACCTTCTTAAGGCGTGAAAAAATTTCTTAAGATCGTAACAAGTTTTTGTTAGACATTTAAAAATAACTTATATCCCGAAAAAGTCTTGAATCTTCAAACAATGAGTTCATTAGACTGTCATTCAACCACTTCAACTGCGGTGCGAGATTTAGCTAAGGCAATTCCTTTTTTAATAGAAATTACAAAAGTTCAGTCAATTAAAAATACGCTCCTAAAAATTTCCTTTTGATAAATGTTCAGACACAATCGCTAAACGTGTCACATCGTACGGTTGGAACGATCACGATAAGTAATTAAATAAGAAGACGATGAAAAAGGAAACGGAGACAAATAAGCAAGGAAGAAAATTTGCACGGCTGGATGGGGTTTTCTCTTAATCAGTTGAAGCAAAAGTCAGGGAAAACAGCTGTTTGGTAAGCAATTGATTGTGGGTAGCTCAATCGTAGGCTCCTGCCGTGAACACCCGCATCAAAACAAAATTTTAGATATCCCGCTTTGTGTGGTTCGAGTGCTGCCAACTTTCGCGCAGAATAAATTGATATGACAAAACCTACGAGGTCGTTTGTTACTTTGCAACAAACAAGCCAAGTGGTGATTGAAGAAATCGCTAGGAGCGTAGAAGGAAAGGGAAGCTTGTGTTATGGTAATTTAGGAAATTTTCAAATATAGCAAACTTCTGTTCCTTACTCCTTTTCAGATTTGTGAGATCTGTGTGACACCCCTTTTTATGTGTTTTATGATTTGGCTACGCCTCTGCAGCACAAACCAAAGAACCAACACTAACAAATGATGTGATGCACCAACACTAACAAATCGTAAACTATTTGGCATCACGTGCATTTGCCGTAGCGCGTGCATACTACGCTATGATGTTCGTATGGTTGCCAGCACCATTTTTTCATAGCTGCTTGGTGGGTGGGTGGCTTTTTGGAGGCTTTTAAATTTTCCATGGAACTGAAAGTAAAGGAATCTCAATGACGCGGTATAGCTTATCAAATGCGAGAAATTTATAAAAGTAAGAACCAACCTAAACCATCAATTCGATCAAACCACTACCTGGACGATCGAGGAATCCACCAACACTCAGTTCAAATGGCTTCAGCTGTACCGGTGCAGTGCCGTTTATTCTACAAAGGAAATACTTGGAGCGCGTAGGCGCTACTTTTAATGACACGCAAGCAGTCCTTAACCAAACCAACAACCAAAACAAAAGGTCAGGAATCAAGATGGAGGTATCTTGTGATGCGTCACTTCGTCGCAATCGTCGATATCTCTGTTTCTCCCGAAAAGCTACTTCTTTTAAATTCAACCCACGGAGTCGAGCGTGGTAGTAAAGACAATTTGATTTGATCGGTCCAAAAGGGCTCGAGCTAGACTCGAAGTAAGTTCCGTCCAGAGTCGTAGCCAGAATGAGTGACACCCTTGGATCCCGCAGCCACTCCTATATATTTCTTTTCTATTGTTGTTTAATATCTGATTTTGTGTTTGTTGTGATACATTTTTGATCGGATGTCTTCCATGAAATGCTTCTAACCAAGTCAGACTCCCTCCTTGTCCTCTCACCACCTTGCTTTATTAGCTGTTTCATCGGAGTTTCATTAAAAGAGAATTTTAAAATTAATTGTCTCAATTTGTATTTTGTTAGATTATTATTGTTATTGTATTTTTTCAGATACCTCTTTTAATATTTCTATGTAGTTTTCCTTGGGCGTCGTACCAGATCGTTCTGCTTTTCTTATCGAATCTTCATTCTGTGCTGCTTCTTTGGTTTGTACTACGATTCGATTATTATGCACCTTTGCCACGCCTATCAAGCAGCACCATCTTCGTTTAGTTGCTTCTTTTGAGAGCTCCTGCTTAAGTAAATGACGATGACCCCGTAGCATCACCGATACTGACCCGCTCTGGGCGTTATCGCGAAAACGTGCATCTACCACAAAGTTTTTCGTGGTAAAAAGACTGCTATCAAAAAAGTAAGATTGTGACGAGCACGAGCAGTCGGTTAAGATTGTTTAAAGTGACTCTTTTTGGGTTTTTAACTAAGAATAAATATATACACATATTTATTAAAATGTTATTCTAAAACTTAAGCTTCGACGGTGAGTTGCTTTTAATACATTTTATTGTTTTGTTGTTGTTGGTGTGATGTCTAGTGTTGGCTTTTCTTGACAATACTCATCATTATCTCTGCGATAAAAGTTTGAACATTTCGTTCTTACAAATTTTTAAAGAATAAAGAAATAATTTATGCGATCGGAAAAAAACGGACCGAACGGATAAAGCGAATTAACCAAACGAATAGCAAGTCTGTGGAAAACATTTATTTTCCACCTCTGCACTAGACGGACAGAAAGTTGAATAAAATACTGACTAAGTGAAAAGCATGAATACTAAAAGCGCATCTCGGTGCTTTGGTTAGTCCGTTCCGATAAAATTGTTTAATATGCGGTTACTTGGAAATGATAAATGAACCCTTTATGACACTTCATTTATTGTTTTTGGTGCATTAAAATTGCTCAGACTTATTCAATATGAAATAATTAGTCGATTACATTGATTGTAAAACTTGTGATAAACGATTTGATCAGGACCGTCTATTGGAGACGGACATCCCCGATATCTCTCTTAGCGAGACATCTTACAAGGGCTGGAGTCATTGACAGTGTTTAAAAAGATTGCTCATTGCAGGGAAAGGTGAGAAGAATACATACATATAAATGCATCTCTAGAGACGCGCCACAAAGCGTAAATACGTTCGTCACTGATAAGTTAACGAGTTTTTGTGGACTGGTATTAAGTTTTTTAGTAGCTGAAAATTGTGTCTGCGATCATTTATCCTCGGCCTCGTCTTGCCCTGCTTTGCATTTTGCTTTCTTCCTTGTCGATCTAAGTTTTATCTTGAACTGCCAACCTATCAAGAAGCAGCATCAGTAATGCCGGTATGCCGAAGCATCAGTAAGAATAGAATAGTTAGCAGTTGACGAAGCAGCAGAGGCTGGAGAGACAGCATCATCGGTGGCACCATCAGCAGCATCAATAGCACAAGCTTCTTTTGCATCTCGGCCAAAGTGCGTCTTGCTCTGAGTTTCGCCAATATTTATCCAATTATTGTTTGTTAGCTCAAGACAATGTTGAATTTTCCCTTTAGTTTATATTGTCGTTGTTGTAGTAAATATCATTTTGTTATTCAGTGCCCGGTCGTAGTTTGTCGAATGTTGATGCAATTGGAAAGGTTCGATGGTAGGTCGGATCTTGGTTTGCTTGTCGCGGTTTATTCGGCGTTTTACCGAATCATTTGTTGGTTCTTTCGTTACTTAACTGATCGGAAGGCGTTTGATCGGTTGGTATTGTTTTGGTCGTAGCGAAAGCAATTTGCGGAGACGGCGTACGGAGATGTGAAATATGAGATACTAAGCTTTGGAGCGCAAACAACAACTATTATTGCATTACGAAGAAGAGTTGAAGAGTGTTTGTTTTGTTTTTCTTCTTCTTTATTCTCTTTGGACTTTTTGTGCAATTTATTCAATTTGGGCGATATCCTTAAAAGGAATTAATTAGCGCATAATGCATTCAAACATGGTCCGATGGCAGTCGTTAAATTCAATCCAAAATTCAGAAGGCTTTAATAATGACTTATTGTGGGAATGTGGAGGTGCCGAGAGAACAAAACATTAATAACAAGAAAAAATATGCGTTGCCGCAAAATAAAGGAATCAATAAGATCAATTTCTCTTTAGATACGCCACCGCTGCTAATTTGCCGCTTGCTAAGGCGGCATTCCAAAATACCAAGACCTAAATTCCCAAGTGTCGGTATGTCTTTTTTACATTTACGGAAATCATTAGTGATCAAAATGTGGTTAATTTTGCAAGGATCAGATTCAGAAGCTCGATAATGCTATTTCTTTTCCTCCAACCCGAAGTCGGAAAAATATTTCCACAATTCTGTCAATCCGGATTGATCCAACTAATGAATATGTCCATTTTTATTTCTCAATAAATTTTAGGAAATTATGAAGATTTGGGCAATCACGCGAGCTCATCTTCACTTCTTTTGTATTTTCTGCGACCATCGTCTCACTCTTCTTCCCGAATGCGATTATTGGGTTTCGCATTGTATTTGAAATTCCACACGTTATGTCTATGAAGGTGTATGATTTGTAGCCAATTTCTTTACATGTCACTTAAGTTAAATACGTTATATTCGACTTTCTTGGATCTAACGAACGAACTTGTCGGACTTAACTACGGCGAGGCTAGGAATAGTAATAAATTTGAACAAAGATTTTCTGCTACTTTTTTACACTTTTGCTGTTTCATATTTTTTCAGACCCAAGAGTACAATCAAGTACAAAACAAGGCTTAATAAAAGCCAACCAAATATATTTTTGTGAGACAGAACGGTTTATGACTATGGTTTTCACAAAGACATAAAAATAGGTGATTATGAAGTCATTATAATAAATTTATCTCTCACTTGCACTCCCTTTCTCTCCCTCTCCCTCTCTCTCCTTTTATCTCTTTCCCTCTCTAATGGTCACACACATTTCATTCATGGCAACACACGAGACATGCTATAAGCCGCAGCGACGACATTAACAACAAAACGATATCAATTATTATTATTATTTATTATTTATTATTATTTTTTTGAGACCACCAACACGGTTATTGCCACCATCAGAATTTCTAAACGCCCCACCGGATACGGATACAGGCACGAACGGCGAGTAGTGAGAGATCGCGTTGTGACCGCAGCCAAAATTCCAGAAACAGACTCGTTAATTCACATTATTTTTCCACATATATTTATGTGGCTCAAGCCAATTAACAAAAATATTAGAAATTATATCGCAAGATAAGTTAAGATCTCGTTAATCGTTAAAACATGAGAGAACACATTTTAAATCGATGACCTTCCCTCCTTCTTCCATCCCTCCGTTTTATCTACTTTCTTTCTCTTGTAACCGCCTCACTCAATTAACGGCACTCCACGCCATTCAAATTGATCAATTTCGAAAACGAAACGTCGAAACACTGAAACGCCATCGTTAAAAGGCAAACGTTAAATAAAGTTGCTGCATAGCGTTTCTTAAAAATTTACATTTATCAACTCATTAGCATTGTGACCGTTGTGATAATCATTATCATCATCGTTATTATTCGTATCATCAGTATTATTAACAATCATTGATGATCATTTTCGCCCTCATTTCGAATCTAACTTTCAAAGGTTTGTCCATCCGTCGTATTGCTTCATTGTGTCTTACCGGCGTCTTCATCTTCGCTCTCCTCGAAAATCCTAAATTTTACTGTCGAAAAGTGCATCATGTTTCTGAAGCTGTCAATTAATGTTGCTGTGGATAGTGGTGAATATTTTAAAGAAAGATGTTGAAAGCTCGTTCATGCTAAAGATGCGAAGTGAAGAGTTGCCTGTTTGTCACGCAGGCAGAAAGGAAGGAGAGAGGGAGAGATACTAAGGAATGCAGTGGAAAATTCGATTAAAAGAGTAGGCAACACTGTATACCATTAGACACGTCAAACGGATGAACGTTGACCGGCTTTTCTTATTTTACAACAACAATAACGACAACACCACAAGCAAAAAACAGAAATAACAGTGAGAAAAGTAGCTACTGGTTTTACACACTACATTCCGTTTGTCATACAATAAAGAAAGCATGATATATTTTTGCTTATAGTCATCTTCTGAGTACAATTAGTCATTTCTGTGAGCGTGTTACAAGAGAACCAATAGAGCTACTGCCTTTTTTCAAATGTAAATGGGAATTTGGACCAACGTCACACCTTCTTTTTGAAGCTAATGCGGATTTATCTGTGTTAATATCTTAATTACTCAGATTCTAGAGAGCATGAAGGCATCTTACATTCGAATTGAAAAATAGACGTGATCTGAACGAGCAACTATGATTACACTGACGTGGGAATAGTGCTCCCAAGGAGGCTTTCCAATCATCCATGCATTGCTTTCAAATATCGTTTAGTATTAACATCTTAGGAGCGCTCAAAGTTTACAACTCAATTCTCCAGGTTGCAAAAAACCCGAATCTAAAATTATGTTAAAATGTACACAGTTAACGTCTATAACTCTTAAAATTTGGAATTAAAGCCATGAGTTTTCATTACGGGTGTAGGGTATATGAGCTTCGGCCAGGCCAGTATTCTGTTAAAATTGCGATATTTGATTAAAAATTCCTAATTTAACACTTTTTTTATTTAAGAGGGTAAATGTGCTCACAATAATTTAAATAATATTTAGCGGTGAAAAGCAAAGATTTAATAAAATTAAGATAGAGAACCAAGCATTATATTAAAGTAAATGATAACAATTTTCATTTCACTGCATTTTCTATAATCTTATTTCTAATAAATTTATAGATCGATTTCTGCAAATTTGTTATAATTTTTGTTAAACAAAATTTCTACATGGATTAAATATGTGAAGGTTATCTCATTATAACCTTTATTTGCTTAGGTGGTACATTCTCGTTTATGAAACAAATGTGCAAAACAAAGTAAAAGCAGCTTAATTTTAAAAGCAGTCAATTAGTGTTTGTTTAATTTAAAAGGCTATTGTTGGTTGAATTTGCCTTTGATGCGATCCTGTTTATATCTACTCTCTACATATAATTTCGAGCTAACTTTTGAGAAACGTATACCCGTTTCTGACCCAGTTAGTAGAATATTTGTCGA
The DNA here is from genome assembly GCA_963966595.1 of Physocephala rufipes. Lineage (NCBI taxonomy): Eukaryota > Metazoa > Arthropoda > Insecta > Diptera > Conopidae > Physocephala > Physocephala rufipes. The sequence goes on from OZ016504.1 coordinate 21,328,756, forward strand.
ATATTGTTTGTTTGTATTGTGTCGTTGTATTGCCAAAATAAATTTATTTTACTTTATTAAACCTAAAAGATAGAAATAAAAAGCAACCAAAACCCAGGCCAGCACAAAGTCGTTAATATACTCCGTCTGTACGGTAAATATTAAGCCGTTTCTGCCCGTTTCTTTTTTTTTTTTTTTTTTTTTTTTTTTTTTTTTTTTTGAAAAGTCAAGGTTTTTCTTGATCACTTGGAAAGTGACCGTGATAAATATGAAAAAGGGGACGATAGAAACAAAGGTAGACAAGTATTCGGAAAAGGAAAGGAGTAAGAAAGTTTTATAGAATTCTACGAAAAATTTAAGATTTGAGAAAGAAATGAAAAAAATACAAAAAAGGGTAAGAAAGTTTAGGAAATTTATTATTAAATGATCAAGAAAGAAGAAAAAGGAATGAGTCAAGCGTATGCAGAATAATGTAATCACTTTTGCTCTCAAGCTGTAAACAAATATGACATATTTCAGTTCAAATTAAAATCCGGAACAATTGTTTCTCCTCAATTTGTGTAGCTCTAACACATGGTCCATTCCAGTTTCCTTCGGAAGCGTTTCTTTGATAAATTCCTGTAAGAGTCCCTTACTTTAATATCCAGTCTGGATCTGTTGAAACGTTGATTAGGGAAAGTGGTCTCTTATAAGTTATTTTTCAGGAGGACCGGAAGTTATATACCCCCGATCCTAGCATTCAATTTATGTAAAGACAAAGGGGTTTTCTACCCCCGAATTAAAATAATCTGATACATTTCTCGTATGGGCGAGGTTTGATATTGAAGAGTCATTCCAAAGGAAAAGATGAAAGGATAAACCCCATAAGACACACACAAACGCATCCGAACGCATACCCACACATGGTCCTTTAACTGAGAATGAGCTATTGCAAAGGCATTAAAGACGACTGCTGAAAGATTTATAAAGGCTATCCTAAAAAAAATTAGAACGTCCATATTTCTGTATCTCAATGAAAAAAGTAACAAACAGAAATACAAAGTATTTAAAAGCAAAATGGACAAAATAATATAAAAAAAACATACTTACACAAAAATTTTGCAAACGCTTATCCTAATCACGTTTTATAATCATTAAGTACCCTTCTTATAATTAGCACAGACGTTCCTTCGAGCGCATTTTCTGACCAGTTGTGGTTGGTTAGGGCTGCTAAATTTTTCGACCCCCTGACCATGAGCCCCTACCACGATAATAATGCAACAAAATCAAACAAAAACTATTCTATTCTATTCTATTCTCGTATCAAATGTCGAAGTAGTTGGTGCTTAAACAAAACAGTTGGCCGATTGAGAGTTCATTGTTGACCCTAATGTTGACCCTTGTCATTTCTGATCATAGCGCCCTTCTTGGCATAGCGTCCGTCCCACCGAACAGCTGTTTGTCCAACGACGCCACATATGAAAAGGTCGCCGGAATACTTTTATGATTAATTCATTTATTGCACATTCCTATATCTGCCCTCTTTTGTTTGTCTCTTCTCTTTTTCTTCTTCCTCTTCTCTTTTTATTCTTGTTATAACAATTGGCGCTCCTCTTCAACGAAATTTCTGAAATCAGCTAAATTACAAAGGCGCTCCTTAGTGCGAAATTTTTGTTTTGTTGTTGTAGTTTCGGAGGGAATTGAAGGTGGAAGAAAGGTTTGTTTTCATTTATAAAATATGCTCGTATGATCACTTCGCAACACCGTTTCCCGAATCGTGATTTCCTTTTAATAACTTAATCGACGACATGAAACTAGCGGCAAAGACTGGAATGGAACCAAAAAAAAAATTTCACTCTAAGAAATTCATTTGCATAAAAAATTCATTTGCAAAATGTTCACGGAAAACTCTTGGTCACGCAGCCTATTTCTGCAAAAAATTCACACCTTCATTGGCTTTCTCTTTTTCTACTTATTTTATCTTAAGGAATGATGGATAGAATTGGCAGAGAGAGAAAAAATATTCTAAGAACTGATAGTTCATTCATTTTGTTGACATAGTTCGTTAATCGGCACGGAGGGCAGTTTTCGGTTAGACCGAGAATATTAAGAGGCAAAATAAGGTATTGCTGTCACTTTGACACACAAACGTGAAGCGAACAACGGTAAAAAATAAAACACAGAATGCGTTAAAACGCTAAATTCGGCCTAGACGAAGTTTATATAGCCTACATCTATAACTCAAATTTATTTTTGAAATGAATTAACTGGTATTATGTCTAACGCACTACCATCTTGGTAGACACAGTATCATAAAGACTGAAAAAATGGGGCTTTACAATTTTATTTCATAAAAAAGTAGGCGTTGCGCTGCGCCGATTTTACCCATTGGGATTTCTAACCCCAATCAAAATATTATGACAAAGACTATTCGTGCCAAATCCCATATCGGTGCACATACACAGGTGATACATGGCTAACCCGACTTAGAAGGTGATTCTGAGCAGGAATATATATTCTTTCCCATACCTACCACGCCTCTTTTAATGAGTTACAAACGGTAGTACTAAGACAATATGACCTTCAAGTGTAAGGTGTTAAAATAATTTATGTTTAGAGGCATAAATGTGCAAAAGAGTAGTTACCAAAGAATTTAAATAAAAGATGGAGCGTTTATTAACAGAAATTATGGTTCTCTAACTTCAAGACCATGATTTGACGTGCTGGCGTCAAAGCATTCGAAGGCGCATTCTTCCGCAGCGACAACATTTGCTTACATTTTGACGTCTGGGGTTTGTGTAAATGTGTGTGTAAATTATACATATCCGACACTTCTTTTCGTGGTTTGATAGAACTCTTCCAGCATTTAATGACATTGAATTTTGTGGTTAACAGAACTGCCGACCATGGATCTAGTTTTTTCGGTTAAATTCCTAAAATACTTAACCCCTACACAATCCTTACACATAGGCCTCACGAGTGTACAACAAAATAATAAAACTAAGAGATTTAACAAAAAAAAATTAAAATTCTCGTAAATTTTATTGCATTTAGCAAAAGCGTTTTACAAAAGACAGTTTTTAATGAACTAATAATAAATTAAATAAATAGGGACCTGTTTTCATAAAATAGATCCATTTAATCAAAGCCTTTTAGGAGGGTTAACATTGATTACTTCTTTACAGAGAGATTTTTTTTTTTGAAAAAATTCAGTTTCATATATTTTTAATTCTTACTAGTTTCCGCTCGTTTTACTCGTTTGCAGTTGACTGCTGTATTTCCGAAGATGTCTCCTCCCAAGGCTATATCGATGCAAACCTTTAATTATAACCTTTTGTGAAGTCAATTCTTGTTGTAGTAACTGCTATTGTTGTTTTTATTTCGCTTCGCATTCCACTTTAAATGACAATGTGTCTTCACGTCCGGTTTAGAATTAGTTTTTTCACGTCAGCACGCTTTCTTCATTCCAGTATTTTTCCTTTTGATTAAATAGACGGAAGGGCAAACACGGTGAGTCGAGATTCTTCAGATACTCTTTTTCACCGAAAGTGTTTTTCCATTTGGGACATTATTCTTGTTGGTATTGTTGTAGTTATTTTTGTCGTTGCTGCACGGATATATTTAATGCACCTTGTTTATAAGAATTGATCCAAGGAAATGATTTGGGATTGATTTAGTTATTCGTCACCCGCTTAGTGAAGTAAATTAGAGCGTTAGCGAATGGTGAAGTTGGTGAATCTATAGATTGAGAGGTATTGATTAATTGTTGTATTGATAATATGGAAATAAATTTTCCTACAGCAATTTTGGTGAATGTTAAAATTTGAATTAATTATAAATTACTCATAAGCAATCGCAATAAATTAAAGTTTCTCTGATAGATTTTACGTATTTTCCATAATTTATTTTATGAGAAAATATTAAATAAACAAATATTTCCATATTATAAAACTGCTCTTCAATGGTTCCCGCCGAACTTTTAAATTTCAGAGATATGTCCGATTACTAAAGAAGCTTATTGTTCTAGAGAGTATACAGAGAACATTATACTCTATAATTAATGTTCAAATGGAGTTACATTTTTCGAATTTGAAGGTTATGTACTTTTCAAGATGGTGCACCAAAAAAACCCCACCAGAGACAATCAGGGGCAGGTGTCCTTAGAGTGACTTAGTTCGCCTGCTGATCATTCTGTCGTGGTGATGATTCTAGTCATGTTGTCTGTCTGTCCATTCTTCTTATGCCGATCTCACACTCTTGCGATGTCCGCCCATCTGCCGTATGGCCCAAGGATGAATAAATCGTTGGCGGAAGTGAATTACATTCGAGAAAATACCTAAGAAGAAGATATGAAACATTAAAAGAGAAATAATTTGAGTCCATTAAAATTCAATCGCTGGATTTTGGCGCACTAATTGCGTTGCTGTTGTTGTCGTTCTTGGTGCTCTTCTTGGCACTGTTGGAACCACGCGTACAAATCGTCAACGATGACAACAAAAGCAACGAGCAATTTATATCGAGACGATACAGCGAATTGATTAACGATATGCTGTTGCTTTTCCTGCATCGTCGTCAACTTTTACTGATCGCCGACAGCATCACCGATCATCCAAAAAAGGATTGAAGGATTTTTAATGAATCAGAAAATATCACGTGATGCATTCTTGATCTTCGGCTTCTTTTGGTATTTGCACCTAATTAAAGAAGTCCTAATTGGACTAAAAGGAAATCTGAGAATCTGACAGTCGGTCTGGCAAATAACCGTAAGAACATATGGTTGGACTGTCGATCGTCGTGTAAGCCGAACGTGTGGAGGTCTGAAATGTTGTGATTTTGAGCGAGAGAGAGAGAGAGAGAGTGCGAGCAAAAACATTGAAAATAGATTGACATTTGTATTGACGGAAGGGAAGGCAATAAAGAGATCAAATACATAGGGGTTGTTTAGAAATACAAAATACTCGTAATTATTGTGTTTCAGAGGTTCTTAAACGTAATTACTGAACATGACCTAACGTGATTGCATGACCTATCAAGTAACCTTCCCTTTTAAGGACTCCCTACGCATTTTAATTCATTCTTAAGACATTGAAAACTTTAAAATATGTTAATTAAAACTAAACACGGCATTGTTTAACGAACCTTCAGTATTTATTTTTGTTAGTCCCATGCATCTCCCGACGACTCTAAACGAGGATCATTTACGAATTAAAAATAGGTTTACATTCAAAGAATTCAACAATTACATAGTCTGGACGAAGATGCCTTCATCTTTGTACGACTTTACTTTAGTGGTACTGGTTATACGTACGCTTGGAAGAGAATTAATCTATTTATTGGATGAATCGAAAAAGTTTGGAGGTTATAAAATCCTACCTAAATATTTCCATATCTGTCCACGTCTCTCTTAGGTATTCCTAAATTTCGCTCGAATATTCATTCATTCAGTCAAACCTACAAGCGATAGTAAAAAAGAATACGAGTTTACAACTTTTCACCTGAACATATTGTGGGTTTTTGAGGCGTAGAACAGTCTCAGCACGAAAATTTAATGGGCATCCGCCTCATAAAAAACTCTCAAAGAGATTGCTTTAAAATAATTTTAAAAGCGAAGCGTGCAAATTCTAAAGGTTTTACATGACGCACTTATGGAATGAAGTGATTCATATCTTCATTTTTACCTTTCCGTTTGTCATTCAAAGCTAAACCATTCATTGCTATTTCTCTCCATTGCATTCCTCTTCTGTTTTTTGAAATCCGTTTGGTCGTTATCAGTGAAACCATCTGTTTGCTCGAATTATTCAAACAACAGTTTTGCATTTTAAAGATACGACAACAACAACAAAAAACATCGAAAAGATAACGATAATGGAAATGACGATGAGCTAAACGGAATTTTTTAACTGAAAACTCATCAAATCATTATCTTGTTCGTTGAAGAATGAGCTATATTCTTTATATATTGCATATCCGTGTGTGTATACGAATGCGTATATGCCTCAATAATTATCGCTTTTCGGGTTTGCTTTGCAAATGAAATATATCAGTGCTCAGCCAAGAAAAACTATTGCCGTCCGAAGCACAAGAAAAAACATTATTATTTCTTGCATTCTTTAAAACTGAGGTAAATTATAGATTATGAATAATCCTGTATTATCATCGATAAGAGGTCGAAATCGATTTAATGAATAAGAAATAATTCGGTGCGGAGTTCGTAGAAGCATTTTCTGCCGAGTTTTCCATCAGACTGATTTAGACATTGAACTCCATCCTAAAAAATTAAAAATGAACCAACTCAACCGCAGACTGAGCAACTTTGACAACATTGTCAGGGTCTGGTGTCAATTTATGGGACAATAAAACAGAAATTAGAAGCACTAACAACTACATCTACAGCAGTCACCACTGTGTACTGTTAGATGCAGTAATGCTTTTCGCTTGGTATATTTTGCTACTGATGTCGTTTGTTGTTGTTGTTGTACCAGATATTGCTGTTTTAGATGATATTCTCTTTGGTTCTTTTCTGTTCGTTGTTTTTGTCATAAAATGAAAACTATGCCACGCAACTGCAATTCTGTCGGTCATTCAGCAGCTTCATTCACCTCGTTAATTTGTTCTTGCTTTTCTCGTCATCTTGCATTCTGTTTATCAGAAGAAGAAGGAACTGTAGTATCAGAGGCAGATCAGCAGCACAAACAGCAGGAGTGAGAGGCAGAAGTAGCAACATTTGCCCCAACATCATCGCTAGTAAAGCAGTCCGCTGGCGCAATAATAATAATAATAATAATAATAATAATAACAGCAATACTGACAACAACTATAACACCATAACACATATCCAGTCTTCACATAAAGTAAACCGCATTGTAATCGCAATGATGAGCTCAGCGCGTTTTGTTCTTCTCTCCCTTTTCTTTTTCTTCTCTCTTTTTTGCAAATGATTTGCGCTTCATTTGATTGGCGTCGTTGCAGCTCGTACTACTGCTACTTTAAAGTATTTCTTTATTTTTGGCAAGATAAATGGCAAGGGGCGGGTGCGGATCATTTGCGGGAGAAGTATAAAAAGCCCAAAAGCCCAAACCAGAAGCAATGAAAGGGCGTCTGTTAGTCGCGTTCACTTCGCCGACTTATTCGATCGGTTGAATTGATGGTCGATGGGTGGCTTATGGTCGGTGGTCGGTTGGCGGTTGGTTGGTTGGTTAGTTGATTGCTCCTCATGCATCAGAAGAGTTGTTTCCTTTGTTGTTTGCTGCATTTCAATTTATTTTGATTAAAATCTTTGCCAATTTAATTTCCATTTTGCTGTTGTTCTTGCTTCGATTGTCTTGATATTATTGTTGCTTTCTTCTTTTTATTGTTATTTATTTATAATCGTTTTGTTCTTCGGGCTTCATCTCCAAGATCAACCATGGCTACCCCTCAAAATTTCAGAAACGTAGAAGCTATAAAAAATAACCGGTCAAGAAGAAGAGGATGCCGGTATGGGTTTTTAAAATTTATTTTTGTTTTATTTATTTTTGTTTTCATTGAATTTCGCCATAACTTTCCTTTAAAAATATTTCTTTATAAATTTTTATTTATAATTATAAAAAAATAAATTATAATTATCGTTATTTATTTACTCAGTGTCTGATTAACTGACTGACTGATTGACTGAATGCTGCAACACACTGCAACGTTTGTTTGGGGCCACGTTTCAATTTAAATTAAGTTTCAAGTGATCCATGTCAATCATTTTTAATTGCATGAATCAGACTTCGAAGAAGTATGAATAAGAGCTAGGAAAACAAAGGGCAATAAATGAAGTCTATTTATTTGTAAAAATGAAGCTCGATCATTTTGGTAAACGTTTTTAAAAATAGAACGCTGCTTCAATTACTTCATCCTAATAATTAATTTTTACTACATGGTTCGACATATCAATGGAAAACACATTGGCGGTTTCATATCAATGTTATATAAATAATAAAAACAACAAAACTAACATCGGCTTATGGTTGATATACGACCAAAATGTTATAACGTATCATCAGACCAGAGTTCTAAGACCATTACGGTTGAAATAAAAAAGAAAGCAACACAAAGACTCAGAAGATGAAAACAAAGACTCTGAAAAACCTAATTTAAGTAAATATTGTCGATTGTGAGAGTCATCAATGCTTCATGCAAAGAACTTAATATCGCCAACAAAAGTAGGAACATCAACTATACCAACTGACAGTAATTAAGGCAATAATGTAACAATTAAAACATCTGTTAACACTAATATAATTAAGAATTTTAGACTAAAATTATTGCCAGTTTCTGAAAACATTCCATTTTTTTGAAAATATTTATAGTATTTTAATATTTTTAATCGTAGAAATTTTATTATAAATATTAAAAGTAAATTAAATACTAAAATTTAATTCTAGAAAATTATAAGACATTTAATATTGCACTTAATATAGTCGGATTAATTTAATTCGGATAAATCAAATATTAATTGCTTCATCTTATTTTGTAAATATTAATTATATAATTTATCTATTAAATGTTTTATCTTATTTTATATCATTAAGTTCAAATTTTTTAACTTAATTTTTTTTTCTTTTCGATTTAACGACAAAATCTTAACAATTTCTCGCATTACACTATATAAAATCCCATTAAATTCTTCTGGGGATATAAAAATAAAAGTTTTAAATAAATATAAAAATTGCGACTACCACGAATCTTAAAAGAATCAACTTTTTTAAACTGCTGCTGTTGCTTTATTTTACATTATTTAACCGGGATGTAATGCCAGGATCGATGATAACCTACAAACACACTTGCAGACACAAACAGAGACGGTGTTTCTTTTGCCTTTCGTCACCAAAGGAATTCTCAATGAACTGGAATTTATGAAATTATGAAATTAATATGTAATTAAATTGACTTAATGAAGTTTTTAGTGTTTTCTTTTTGTTGTAGCGAAAATATTAACAATTTAAACAAAACAATTAATTTCAGTAACAACAATAAATAGCGGATTAAAAGAATTTTTAATAAAACCAAATAAATTAGCGACTAAACTTTGCCTCTAGCACTAAGTTATTTTTCCTCTGTATACTTTTTATGGTTTGTTATAACCTACACTACCTCCACACGCTAACAACCTCTCACTCTCACGCCATAAGATTCAATTTAAGGCTCTGTGTCTGTAGTTCTTGTTCTTGTTTTGGATCTGCTTCGAGCGCAGTCGAGGCAATTTTATCGGAAATTATTACTTTAGAGCATAATTTATGCAATTAACGTTCACTCGATGTTTAAAGTTAAAACAATCAATCACAACAACAACGACAACAAAAAGCCAACAGCAAAAACTCGAAATATGTCATAAGATTCCGCATGCAAATTACGCTCGATTTTCCGAACTCACGCAATACACGCACTTACACACACAAGCGTCCACACACACAGATAATTATATACATATGTATAGAAAATATATGCATCTTATAAGCAATAAGCGATTAATAAAAAGGAAAAGAAAACTAAAACGAAGAGGAAGAAGATGAAGTAGTAGCTCCGATAGCTCTTGGTTGGCTGCCGCAGCAGCAGCAGCACTTTATGCCTCAAGCAATCAGTGTCATTTCCATTTTCCTGCAATTTAGTTGTCCATGCTGTTTTTGTTGTTTATTCATGCTGTTGTGATGGTTATTTCTAGCTGGAATCCATTTCGTGCAAATTGTTATATCAAAAACTATTGATATTTCCCTCTTCTTCTTCTTTGTGGTTATTTTTTTTCAAATTTTTGTTTTATCGTTTAAACCATAATGGCGTCAACTTGGCGCATTTCGATGCTACTGATTCTAGTAAAATTGTTTTAGCTGGTACGACCGAGATTCATACTGGGATGGCTACCGTAGTGATCATACGTAGAGAGGAGACACTAAAAAATCAATTTCTATCTATATCGAAATATCAAACTATCCGCAAGAACGAGAAAATATCGGCAACCAACAACCCGATCAGAATTTAATAGGTCGCCGTGGATATATCCAGAGTAATTATTGAATGGACTTTCTAACGCGTACCGTTCGTCTTGTTTCCTTTGTTTTTTAATGGCCTTATTACGCAAAACGAAACGACGGCGTTTCTTAATTGGTGCTCATCCGTGCATTCCAGCCGAAAGCCGATTGCCGAAGCCTTGCCGAAGAATATTTTTGTGTATTGAAAACGAAATAGGTTATGAGAAAAAAACGAGATCAAGAAACTTTTCGCTCCGTAAAATTCATCTATGGAAGCTTTACGAAAGTTTTGGATTTCGAGCGTTTCATCAAGATTATATGTCATACATCAGCCAGCGTCGCGGTCTTTTCATTCGTTTCGTTCGCAATAAGGCTCTAAACATGGCGTAAATGGTTTTAAAGTAAGAACAAAAATAAAGCAATAGTTTCAAGTTTATTTTAGCTGTTTCATATGCTTTTTCGGTCAAAATGACACTGCTTGAGATTGAGGAAATGTTCTGTAACAGATTCAAATACGAACAGCAAAGACCAGTCGTTTGTTATAAAACTGTAAACGTTTTGGCGCGGGAGAAATTCCCCACCAAACATATTGTTGATAATTTATGAAGAAACAGTTAGGAAAAGAAAACAGCAGACGGTACGAACGAAAATAGTCTGAAATCTCAGAAATCAGTTTACTCTCATCAGCTTGTTTGAAGTGAAGAAAGTCCGTGTATGAAAGTCCAATAATTACCGGGATCATATATTACATGTATGCTCCATTTTTCATGACGGAATGAAGCAAACATGAAAATTGCGTACATAGATTTCGAGTCAGATTCGCTGTCACGTGCGTCTGCCTGTCTGCCCAAAGGATGCTTGCGTAGATGCTTGTCTGTAAAAATTACGATTACAAGAGAAAGAATTCGCCATGGATATTCTCTGTCCTACTAGACTGTTTAGTATTAAATATGGACGGAACCAGTCCCTTGCACGCCTACTTTTTTAAACTAATATAAGTTTAACTAAGCTTGTATGTGAAATTAAGAAAATTTAAAACTAAATTATTCATTCAGAATCATCGTCTAAGTGTAGACTCCCAAAAAGAGGCGTGGTCCACACACTGCCTAAGAACGATTACAGATAAAGGGCAACGAATAAAGGGATATACCCGTAAAATTGTATACATATTCTTCGTCTCTCGAAATCTTTGCTTCTAAACGTTTCTTCAGAAAGATCTGATTATGTAAATTCTTAGTATATTTTTCAAAATTTATTTTCCTTAATTTTATGAAAAATATTCATATCAAGAGCGTTTCTTCTAATACATTTTTTCTAGCGTCAGGAGAACACGTTTCAAGCGAGCTGAATGAGCGCGTGGGCATTGTCGTAACTTGTTTATGAGAACTTGTTATTGCAGTTGTTTTTGTTATTTTTGGTGTTTCTATGCAGTTGTATTACATTCCAGCCAAAGGCGCAGCCGCAGCAACCGTTTCACAACCAAAATGTGTTTAAATATCTACCAGAAGTGTGATTGCGGGAAAGGTGTATTTGAGGTTAAATATCTCTAAAGACAATTTAAAGAAATGACTCCTCTAGCGCACTAGTACCGTATCGAGTATGAAGGTTCATAATTAGGTTTATTCTTAAAAAACGTTTTTGTCTTTCGGTTAGAAGTCATTTCAGACTGACTTAAATGGATTTTCGATGAACATTTACGACAATGCATTCCTCCCTTTCGTTTCACCTAACCGACTTAAATCTATTTCGCTCGAATTCATTTTACGCGGAACTTCTCATTGCTCACAATGTTGTAACCCATATTTTGACCCTTCCTTTGAAATTTAGAAACAGTCCAAATACATATCTCCCTCTCTCTCAATTCCAAAATTTCTCATTCAAAAGGTATTTTCGCTTTTCCTTACATCTTTTGTAGCCCACTGCAGAAAATATAATACCCATCCGCTAACTCCATCCATCAGTAAAACTCATCAAAGTATACGAGAATGTTATGAAATATTACGTGATTTTCGTGTAAGGAAAATTTGGCCTGAATATTCTAATATTGAATCTGATCGATTTGACGTCTACTTTATGTAGAAAGTGTTAATTTATCAGTGTTTAAGGCTCGATTTCTCAGCGAGTAGACTGGACCGCATACAAGAGGTTGAACTGAAAATTGCGGAAGACCGGTTAAAAAATAGTTTCAAATTTCGACACTAATATTTACCGGCAAATAAAGAATTATTTGTTAAATAAAAAATTTAAATTTGTTAAGTAGAAACAAAGAATTGTTAATTGCCACGCCTAAATTTCTCGGCTTGTCCTTCAAATCTAAAAATATTCTTTTCTTTATCCACTACTTTGGATCAGTTTGGTAGAAATTTATGTCCAGGAATGCTCCCCTACCTTCCCCTTCTGTCCAATTATTTTCTTAAACATTTTCTTCTACCAATTATTTCTTATTTGTAATCAATATTTCATTGCTTCCCATTGTAGATAAGTTACACCCCTTCCCAATAATGGCGGCGATGGCCCGCATAATTAGTTATTTCATTATCGACATTAATTGTAGTTAAATAAAGAAATAATAAGAATTCGTTACGAGTGCTTCAACGAAGGTTTCGTTGAATGGCCTCCTATCAATTATAGTGAAAAGAAACCCATAATTAAGTTTATGACATTCCGCGGTATTTTCAGAAGAAGAACAAGTTGAAAGTCAACGCTATTAGTTCTTGTTTTTGCTTCTGTACCAAACAATTTGAATAAAATGGATTCGAACCGCGAACATGTAAATAGTATTGACTGCAATGCGGACATAAATAGAATCATATAAAATAATAAAAAATTATGTGTTATGGATCTAGTACCCTACAAGACACTACTAGTGGTTTGCTTTTACATAATGATTTCGATTTTTTATTAAAATTTTCAAACATTCAAATTTTTGCTGAAGGGAATTTTTATCTACATTTTCTATTTGCGGAGACCAATCCGTAATTATATGTGCTGGTATTCAGTTGGCGAAGGTCCAATTTTTTTGGGATGGACCAACGTCATTTACTCCGGACAAGAGTTTTAATACTTTCATTACAAAAAGAAACAGACACAAAATTTAATGAAAATATTAAAAGTATAAAACAAACCAATGGTTCTTTAATAGAAATAATTATTTCCATTTTTATTTACTATTATTTGTCTTCTATTTTTGCTTGAAATTTTCAGACAAACTTTCTAGATAACGTCAAAGTTGTTTTTTGCTCTCTATTCAAGCAATTTCATGTTAAATTTCAAACCTCATAACTAACAACCTAAAAATATAAACGATATAGGTGTTAAACTCTTGATTATAGCGATTGTTTTAGTACCCCGAAGTCCCATCCGCCTGTAAAAAATTAAAATAGTCCTCTACAAATGGTTTTTTCTGTTTTTATCGATCTTTCCATGACCGGTATGGGTTTCGCGTGGGTTTGGGTAAAAGTGGGTTATTATGGCTTGTCAAGCCACCGATCTTCCTAACAGTATAACTGCATCGGTAGCAACGATTAATAATTAAGTTTAATGGGGGGATTAAAAAATCAAAAATTGTCATTTTCTTTTAAAATATTCCATAACCAAAAGTAAAAAAGATACCGAAATCTGAAATATATAGATTAAAAACTTTGAAAATAAATTTTATTACGATTTGTTTTCATTTCCTTTAATTTGAATTCATTTAAGGTTCCAATTGATTCAGTTAACTCGAGCTCATTGGCCGTCGTTACAGCAATGGCAAACAGCAATAAATCAAATGTCAAATCGACCTCAAATTGAACTCTGTCGAAAAGATACTGCACGAGTGAGAAGGGTACGAAAAAATGCGACAGAAGTAGACAAATTGGTTTAATTCTAAAACTAACCTCTTTCGAATAAACTGGGTGTAGCAGCACTAAGGAATTGTGGATTGCGGCGAATGCATATAGAGCACATGTTAGGGTCGAAAGGGGGCGAGAAATTTAGGAAGTCGAGTGAGGTCGTGCGAGGTGATTCAAATAATGTTAAACGACTTCTCAATTACTTTGTTTGCCGCTGTCTGTCTGGGTTTGCGTATTTGTCTAAAGTAATCGGTGCAAATCGAGTTCATTGTAAGTCGTGTATGTATGTGTACGTAGTTGTATATGGTGTGTGTGTGCATGGCTGTGCTTGTGTGTGAGTAAAAAATCCATAAATAATTCCAGAACAATTCTTTAAAATATGAAAGAAAAAATTTATCAAAATTTGAATTAATTTTTAAAATTTATTTTATCAATTTCTTTCATATTTATGAATTTCTTTCTCTGATTTTCACAATTTCTTTTTTCTTTCTTTTTTGACAAAATTAAAAGAATTTTGATACAAATCTTCATAAATCTTCTGTATTTTAATACGCGTTGATTTCTTAAAAGATTGTTCATGAAGCTTTTGTTCTATTAAATGCTGTTTATCTAGCACTACCTCCCATCGGAATAACAGTACAAAAAATTATTTAAGTTTGACATTTAAATTTGGAAAAATATTGTTATTAATTTTTGACACTTTAGCGATAACCGGAAAAATAATTCTCAAACGGAACGATATTTCTTAAATAAATATATTGAAGATCTCTGGCTTGTTTGTTTTTAAAGAAGGAAAAGGGCTATGAAAATGCTAGGTTTTGGTCAATAACAGTTGCAAATAATTTTTTAGTATTATAAAATTATATTAGATATTAGATAACATAATTAATTGATATCGAGAATGTCTTCAGAACAAGTAATTAATTGGCTATATCTCATGATCCGTTGCATTTTATATATATGATTTCTATTCTAGAGGGTTTATATATTGGCGACACTCATCAACAGTATCCGTCCATAAGAGTATCCGTCATTTAATTTCCGTAAAAACACACTCATATAAGCCGCCCTGATTTCGATTTGTATTAAATATTTTCATGTAAAACAGCGACGATAGCGGCCAACAAATGAAAAACAAGATAACGGTGTTGCATTTTTTCGAATAGGTAGACAATGTCTGCATACTATATGCAGTCTGATTGTGGTTGTGGTCGACTGAGCGTCGGTATTCCTTTTCTTGGTAGACACCAAAGAAAAACGGATAGAAGAATATTCTTCTATTTATTTGCCACCTTTCATTTGTAAGAAATTGTCACTGTGTATCTGTAAAAGTAATGTGTGTCCCACGTGTAAACTTCATCGTCTTGTTTTGTAGCCGTGAACGTATGATCTATAATTATCTTTTACGGTATAGTGACATGACCACGAATAATTTAACAACCGCAAAATTCTGCGAGGTTTGAATCTCGTGTATTCTTTGCAAAAGATTCTTGATATTTTTTCTAGCATCTTCTTCTTCGTAAGCCATTTTGTGATCTTCCCTAAATCAATATTTTAAAAAACTGCGCACATATATATCTCCCAGTTTTTCGCTCTATTGCTTAGTGGTTGCTTCGTCTATATTTAGACTTAAGTGACAAATTGACGATAATCAATTGAGGCAAAGAAACGATAGTAATCAATCGATAGAGCATTTGATTGAGTAATTGAATTTATCGAAATTGAAATTTATCAAAAAATAGAAAACAATCCTACCGGAATTTATCACTGAATTCGTACATCCTTTCCGAAGCTCGCCACTTTAGCCATATCACTCACTCCTCTTACTAATGCCCACATTATTCTATCCAGCCCCGGAGGATCTTTTTCAGAGGAAATTATCACATATTTATATCTTGCCCTGATCACTTACTGTCATCATACGCGTTCTTGTTTAACACGTGATCATCTTCGAAATCGTCATGTTAGTGGAATTCGATATTTCTGCAACCAGTTTAAGAATTTCTTCCCCAAGAAGAAGCGAAACAGAAACAGCAGAATAAATCTTCTTACTAGATCGCCAACGCTTGTCTGCTGCAGGCGTTTTTCATTCCAAGAACTCGATTTCGTGGATAGAAGTCGATGATATTAGAGTGATAATTTTGTATCTCCAGAGTGATCGCAATGTATCTCATACAAGAAACGAAACCATACGCCCTTTCGATCTATATTTTATATGTATCGAGAATGTAGATCATCCTGGCATCCGGTGGAGGTTTGTTATGGCACAGTGTGGTGGAGTGTGCTTGTGGTACGATGTAGTGGTATAATCGCACTCTGTGCTCCAGATGATGAGAAAAACCAAAAAAAACCACATTTAAATAAACAATGCGTGAACTTTTTGGGTATTTTATTTTTATTTTTATTTTCTCTTTCTTGATCGGTTATGCTGTTGAGATAGCGATGCCAGATCATCGCATTGACGAAGTAAATAAATAACTCGCGACTGAATTGTGTGGCGGCTGTGGTAAGCGTTAATGCGCTTTATGCTGGTTTTGTTTTGTAGTTCAATGTGTGAAACTGTGTTGTAGAGTATCGCAGATGTGTTACGTTCAAACGACCCATTACTCGGTGATCAATGATCGTGGGCTGCTGTAGCAGATCATGTTATATGCCTCGCTAAAAAATGTATGCAGTTGAAGAGACGAAATAAATATATGAAAAGAGGCACAGGGGCGGATAGAAAACCGAACAAACAAGCAGGGAAATGGATGGATCTAACGTCAGGGAGATCGTTTGAAGTGTTCGAAAATAAGAAGTAATCGAACTTTTATGTCCATCGTTCGCTCAATCACCCTACACCTGAAGAGATATTAGCTTTGTTTTTCCGTTTGTAATGCATTAAAGGGGCGTGGCAGGTATACAAATTATATGTATTAAAAATAATATAATATCCATCCTAAATTTATATTGACTCGATTATTTGAAATTAAATTTAAACAAACACGATCATAGTGTACTTCGGGTATCCCGACAAAACGAATTAAAAAAGACACTTTATTGAAAGCACAGAAAATTGTTGGTAATAATTTTTAAAAAAAAGTTGCCAAAGGATAAAACTTGTATGTATCTAGATGCATTACATGCGAATAACCGTTAATTTTCTAATTTTTTAATTATTTTTATACAGACGCAAGTACAAATACAAATATAGATACAAATACAAGTATAAGTACAGATTTTATGAAACCATGCCGAGTAGCAGACAACATGATACGCATTAATTTTTGTTGTCCTTAAAAATTCAGGCATTTTCGCTTTTACTTCCTGCTGTTGCTTCTCCTGTTTTTCTTGTTTGTCGTTAGGACAGAATCAGTAAAACTTGAAATTAAATAAATACCAAAAAGTGAATAAAAAATTCAAGAAAAAGGCGTATAAAATATTATAATAAATAAATAATTGAATGCGCGTGTGGGAGAACCGCATAAAAAATCACGTGATGGCGACACCCAAATTTACGGTCTTGCCAGCAAATGTTACCAAAGTCGAGATAAAGTTTACTTGAAATCAGTTCGGAAGTTTTGTTTTATTTAGCAACAAGATACAAACGCATTTCACTTTTCAATTCTTGGAATCTTCGACTTTATATAATTTAGCATAAAATGAATCATAGGCGAGCCGAGCCGTCTGACAGAGCGTGAGAGGAGAGCAAAGAATATTTTTATATGCAATTTTAACCGCTTCCCAGCAAGTCAGTTTGAAATCGATTTCCTTAAAGTTATTTCGAAAAAAATAAACTGCATGATGAAAATAAATATTCATATTCCTTTTTTTCAATTCTTGAGTTTAATTTCACAATTCAATTAAACACATTCCTTTAAAATTCGGGCCAACAAGCGCTTAAAACCTCTAAAAATAGACACACTACGTAACAGCGCCTGCCAGTCAATTCAATTATAGTTCTTTGTACAAACGAACAGAAACAACAAAACAACACGGCGATACGCACTATCCGACAACTTTTTAAAAACTGAAGGGAAACTTTTACCAGAAAAAGAAACAGACAAAGGAATCGACAAACAGACAAAGTAATCGACAGAAAAAGAAACAGACGAATGGACAAATGTAAAGGCAGAACTAGTGGACGCATTTTTGGATAGACTCATAAATACATAATCGAAGCGTGAGAAGTGCCAAGCAGCATTAGGAGGAAATTCGAACCAAGTACAAAAGCGCGATATTCGACAAAAGGGGGACGAGAAAACTTTTGTGATTAAAGACACTCTTATTTTTGCTATAAAAATAAAACTTAAAAAGAATTTAACGAAATTCTAAATTCTTGAAATAATTTCCATCTCTTCCTCACGCTTCCCCATTCCATTTTGATTCCATTTTTGCATTCAGCGAAATGTTTCTATAGAAACTACCAAAAGGCTGCCAAATTATTTTTTACAATGCAAAAATGTTAAAATGCAAAAGCTTGCCAAAGAAATGCTATGGATATAATTTTGAATGTGTTTGAAGTCGCGCAATTATATACGTAGTCTCTATATTGTATTTTATTTGGAAGGGATTATTTAGGTGAATCCTTATCCCTTACAGGGATTTCGTGAATACGGTTCATTCAATTTGTTAAGCAAAATTCATTTGGCCCTATTCGTTAAATTCGATGTTCATTGAACTTTGTTCTTTGGGATTCATCCAACTCCATCGGTCAGTCTATCCCATTAAATCTATTTGTTATGCCCAAACCTCGAGATATCTTTTATTGCATTTACTATTCTACCAGTTTATTATTCGAACACTCATTTTCCGTTTGCCGATCCGTGTCACGGTACGTCACAGTTCACGTTCGTCTCCGCTTATAACTAATTGCATCTTAGAATTATTTAGAAGCTTTAATTCAGCGGACGACCGTAATAACTTTTGCAATTTCCTTTCAATTAATATTTTTTGGCCGTTGCCTTCTCGGTTTACTTCTTCTTTCATGTTTAGGCCTTAACGCGAACGTGTTAATAAGCAGCACCTCCATAAATAACAACAACAATCACTATCATCATAAACTGGTCGACAATCAACAATTACAAACCGGCAATCGACGATGACGATCAACAACTGCCAAACTTTAGGCATAATTTCAAATGTCAAATATCGCGAGTGGGTGTCTGATTAATGGATCCCTTTCGAAATCATGCGCAGTATCATCAATCAAGATAAATCGAATGACAGACGGCATGGCATGGTTTCGTTGCATCTAATTTCTTGATGCAACCAACTAACTCTGTTGGCCAACCACTCAAATTGTTCGAACGTCAATGAATCGACTACGCGCGTGTGTATTTTTTTATGTTTCTTGCGGAATTTTGAAAACATCATAAATTTAAATAAAAATATACCATTATGAATTTGATTAAAAAATTGATTGCGATAAAATTAGGTTTAATTTAATCGAATCGTACTACCCGAATCAGTCAAATCCGAAAGGAGAATGGTCAGATAAATCGGGAGCAAATTTCTAAAACGTGACGCTCTAGAAGAACAAAAGGATTCTAAATAAAATTTAATTAATAAAATATTGCAAACAAAATTTAATAGACTCCAATATAATGACCATCGGTTATTTTCTTTTGGAAAATGCTAATTATTTAAAGGTTTTATGGAGCATAATCTGATTTAAAAGCCTATCGATTTTCTTTTCAGTCCAAACATATATGAAATTAAACCCTTGGAAGCGACTAATTTTGATAAAGTAATAGGAGAATAATTAAGGGCGTTTAAAGAAAAAAATTACAACCTGGTCATTTTCCATTCAACGTAGCTTTATCTCTGAAACGAGAATTAAATGAATGCCGCGATCTAAGGATTCAATTTGCAATTTATTGCGCGACTGCATTCTAATTAACTAAAACGATCGGCAAATTTATTTTTGATACGATTCCATTATGTTAAACGTCATCAGCGTCACCAGCTGTTGAAATAATGAGATCAATCGATTGGGCGACGCAGAAGTAATTGAGCGGAACAGTCTTATATATAATTCCCCTCAGGGCAAGGAAGTAATGAAGCAGAAAATTGCTAAGGCTCACTGCGTTGCAACAGAAACTCACAGCGCGTTGCAGCGTGTGTCAAAATTGATGAATTTCCGCTAGTGATCCCGAGACCGGGTGTCGATAAATCCGTCTTTCGTATACATCGTTTAGTAACCAACTGACGCTTGTATGACTCGTGAATTTACTGTAACAAAAGTAGCCACTTTTCTTGTCTTTTTTGTGTCTTGTCCTTTTCTTGTCTTTCTTCTGTTGTCATTTTCCTGTTTATAACATTTGATACCATTTTTAGAGACGCTAATTTTCTTTTATTTAAACGAACGTCCTCTCATTTTCATTCATTTCTCGTGCTTGTGTTTTTTATAATTCTCTAACCGACAACCTTAAAAATAGAAGCGATTATTTTTATCCAATTCGTCCAAACGTCCAGCTCGTGGAAAATTGCTGAAGCTTTTTGTTTTTGTATAAGGTTTGTAGCAAAATAATTGATCAGTATCTTCCAATGAAACAAATTCCTCCCCAAGGTTGAACAAAAGTTAATCGTTTTTATTTTGAACTTGGCTTTAACGTGTCCCGAGGAACCGCTGGCAGTAACTACACGTTGCCGATCTTTTCGTTGTTGCTCATGTTGTTCTTCCTATTTATTATTGTGCTGCTCACATACAGTCTAATGATGCAAAAACGTCTTGTTAACTCCTTCCTGAAGAGGCGCCTCAGCCGTTTTCTGACAGCAACTAATTGTGTTCGTTAATGTTGTTGCTGTCTTATTGTTGGGGTGGCGGCAATAATAGTAATAGTGGT
Source organism: Physocephala rufipes (assembly GCA_963966595.1). Classification (NCBI taxonomy): domain Eukaryota; kingdom Metazoa; phylum Arthropoda; class Insecta; order Diptera; family Conopidae; genus Physocephala; species Physocephala rufipes. The sequence goes on from OZ016504.1 coordinate 21,349,366, forward strand.
TGTTGTTGTTGTTGTTATTGCTGCGTCGATTGTGGCTGAATGCAGTCACTTTTGGGAAATGTCAAAAATAATTGGCAAGCACGCGTACGTGAAACGCCTTGTTCGAACTGATCCCGCTGTCATTGTCGCTGCTGTCACTGCTTTGTTGCTTGTTATCGTTTTATTTGACATTTTCCTTGCTAGGTAATAATCGGTGGTGCCTCGCCAGTTAACAAAGCTCTCATCGATTTTGTTAAACCCGATTTTTTTTTATTTCCAATTTTTCAGATTTTCGCTCTCATTTTGGCGCAACTATTTCCATAGTATATTTTGTTTTCATTATCGTCTTACTCACTTCGCTTTGGAAATCAAATTCAGCGTCAAGTCTAATCAACAATAGGCCGATGTTTATTTGGTTCTTTGTTCGAATTCATTAAAATTAATTGACATTCACACTTTTCCGTTACTTTTCAATTAACAGAAAAATATCTAAATTTATTGAAGATATTTGTAATTCAAAAATAAACTCTTCAAAAAGGCAATTGTGATAATAATTCTATTATATAAATAAAAATAAAGCGTCCTTTGAAAGACCGTGGCTTTACAGCGGATGTTCCTGATGGTCTCATTCAAGCGTGTTATTGTATTCTATGTTTCTTCTTCAGTCTCGGCCGTTGCGGAAGCCTTCATTGGCTAGCTATAAACTTACGATTCGTCACCAGTTAGAACCAGTTTCGACTTTCTGAATGTCCAGAATGACTGTTCAGAGTGACAGTTTGATCGGAATGTCCTTTTCGGTTCTCCAGTTAAATTTGTTAGTTCAATAAAAGTTATGCCGCTGAAGGCAGTTCATATACTTCGGGTAGGATAATGTTAATATCTCATACAATTAATTCCTTGCATTCCCTTGAATTCCCGAGAATTTCTTTCCTATAATAAATTCATTTTAGCACCTCCCTTCCAGCTATTCTACTTTATCTCGTCCACTTTTCTCATGACCCACTTCAATCTGTACTCCCACCAAAACCCATCGTGATCGCTTGGGAGTAAATATCACAAAAACTGCTTGCCATTTTAATGGCGGCAAACGATGTAATTCTTCGATTGCATCATTAAGAATTTTCCTGGTCTTCTACTTTTTATTATTATTCCTCTTGTTCTTTTACTACTGTTCCTCTGTTTTACTCTCAAACAGCAATGACTTTCGAATTAACGAGAGCACTAAGTTGATCGCGTGCAAAACTGCACGCTTCGCGGCAAAGCAATGCACCACAATTTGTTCCCTTTATCGCCGTCATTTAGACGGCGTACGGCGTTGTTTTATGTTGTGTCGCTTTGGACACATCGCATACACTTCATAACGAAAACGCTTTCACGGACGAACGCTTGACTTGCGATATTAATGTAAATATTTAATAATATATTACAGACTTCATAATAGTCCGCTTTCCCCTCGTGATTCCCCCACGCGTGCTTCATCCTTCCAATTTACATTAACCAATTTCTCATGATTTCTGTTTGTTTTCAGAATCTGAAAGTTTTGGATGTGTGTGAATCCGAGAGTGGGTGGCAAACAGAGAAGAATAAATTGAAAGTATTTTAATTCTTTTCAAGGATTTCAATATTGTTTTCGCATCATAGTGTTGAATATTTCCTGTTCTATTTTTTATTCGTAAGGCGATCCAAAACCCTTTGCAGCGAAGAAATCATAAGAAGCGCCTCGAAATTGGAAAAGCGTTGCTTTTACAGAGTACATAATTTTTTTCTCTGAATTTACTTTTAAAACAATACCTAAATACGTGGGCTACCGATACCTCCCAGTGTTCCCCGAATATCATCAATCCCCTACCCCCTACCCCATGTGACATAACTTCGAAATAGTTTTTATCTTTCATTTCATTCCTAAAGCGAGGTTAAGAAAACAATTTTATGTGATTACCTGACTGGCTGATGAACCGTTCAATAAGCTGCGACTAAAGAACTGTAACTCACAGATTTTCTTGAGCCGAGCGGCATGAATACCAAATCAATCTTATCCGTTTGAATCCCCCCCTTCTATCCCCCCCCTCCATCGATCACTACCTCCTTCATTCTTTCCTTTCTCTCATTAGAAGTTCGCTTAACTACGACTCATGCCAGAAGCAGTTCTATAAAAAGCCACTACAAAAACACTCAAACATAATGAGATTTTGCTGGAAGTAATAGCCACGTTCTTCAAATGTGATTTGGCCTACATTTGCAACAAATCATGTAATAAGAAAACTCATAAAAAATGGAATCGCAACGTGAATCATGACCGATCTTGTAAAAACAATTTTGATAACAACTTCTCACGCCACACGAAAATGTAAAAAGATGGTGGGAGTGGGAGGGGTGGGAGGTGGTAGAGAGACTGGAAGGAAGATAGAAGACAACAAAGAAGGATTCAGGGAAGGTTCTTAATTCAAACAATACGGCCACGAAACAAAATTCTGGATAAACAAAAAGCCGCCAAAAACAACAAACAACAAGAACAACAACTACAAACGAAATTTATTCATCTCGATTACAATAATATTGAGCTGAGGGCAATTTGGTGCATCTAAGCATGCCGGATCCGCTAACAATTGCAACACCGTTAAAAATGTAAAAAGGTGTAGAAACTAAAAAAATATGTAAAAGTTTAGCACGTGGGTGAGAAGTGTATACGTTCCAAAGTTAAACACGGTAATACTGAGTAAAAGTAACAATAAAATAAACGCGATTAGAAACAAAACGTGAATGGAAATGATAATGAGTGTTAGGTGGTGGTGAAGGCAAGCGGCAACACGGTAAGAGAAGGTGTAAGTCGTGGCAATGGCAATCCGGCGAGGTAAAAATATTGACCGTTATAAAGGAAGGTAAAATCCTGATAAGCGAACGAAGGAGAATATTAAATTAGGTTGACAGCATAATAAAGAGAAATCAACAGTAGGTGAAGATAGCGGCGTGCTAAGATATTGGAACCAATTAGGGATCGTAATAAAATATAGTGGTAGAAAGCTAACAATCAGGAATACTCACATAATGTCCTTCTTCCTTCCTCACATAATGTCCAGTCCTGTCATAATGTCCTTCATATATGTATCATACACACATAAGCATTCACTTCCATTGAACACAAATTTAGGTGCCCTTTTAAGCTGTCAGTCGTCATGTTGATTTTATTACTTAGAAAATAAATTTGAATTGGTGATTCCCACCACTTGGATACCGAAAGATCTCTTTGACATTAAGGCAATCAATCACTCCATCATTCACATCTTCACCTTTACTCCTCTATTGATTTTCTAGCTCGAGCTCTAACAAATGTAAACTGTTCTCTTTGAGACGCGTTTGCCGCTGTCGATGACGATATACCGTGAACGCAACATGGCAGCTTTCATGACACCAGACTAGACGCTAGTTAAAGTCTGCAACACTTCGTCTTGCCACGTTTCGTTTCTAAGGATCTTCCTGGAAAACGCGAATTTAAAAACAACTACAATAAAATCAACAACAACTTGTTGCCAGTTATGCGCGCTTCCTAGTGGGCGCGGTAGGGCGGACACACACAATTCAGTTCTGCGAGGTCGATTACACGTGAGACATTATGACACCATGAATATGAAAAACAATAACAACAACTACAAAAAGTACATCAGAAAATCCTACGATCGTGACGCAAACATTACGTCCGACGCATATGCATACACGTAATACGCAAATACGTAAATGGTACGAGGCAATGTATTTGACTGTGTGTTATCTTATCTGTGTTTGCCTGTGTATGTGTGGAGACGTGCTTTGCGTGGGTGTCTCTTTTAATGGCTATCAGTGTTTCCATTTTTATTGTTGTTGATGATGCTGTTTTCGCAAGGAGTACTGCTCATGCTAATGCTGCAACTTCATTTTAATGGACATCGTGTGGCTCGTGGGATGATGCGAATATATTTACAAGAGTCAGAAGCCGTAACTGGTTGAAGCTTTCGTTGTTTCTCGCTGAATGGCATTTTGTTTGTAATTTTATTTTTATTTTTTTCTTTTTACTTCTACTTTATTGTTGCCAGATACTTGATGATGGTTACGTTACGTTTGAGGTACCGACAATTTTGCACAATTATATTGCCTTACCCATAAGTTCTTTTGTGGTCTCTTATTTTGATTGCGTTAATTCTGCCGAAATGAGTTTCTTGTGTATATTCGACCATTATAATTTACTTCCTCTTTTCATCCCTTTTCGAATTGAATTTTTTATTTACGCTTTTCCTCTGCCTCGATTAGCCTTTTCGGATACACGCGATTGTCATTTTACTTAAGTCTAATTTTACCGAGTCAGAAAATTGCCAACTGCAATTTCACAGGACTTCGCATATAATTTTATTGTAATCAGTCTTATTGTAAACCCGAACACCTTGATATTCTATGAATGCATTAGTAATCACTTTGGAAATTCACTAACTCGTCTCTCACCTTTTTTCAGCACGCCACTGACTTTGTTTCGAGGTCTTTATCGTCTTGGAAAATGTTGCCGACATTCGTGTCTTACCACGATTTGTTAACATTTTGACGTTGTCTTTGCAAATTCTCTGCGCTTTATCGTATCATTTGTCTTTCCTGGCATCCTTTCTTGTTTTTGTTTTTTACTCCATTATGTTATCTTTTATATTAAAGCGCCAGCGCGCACCTATTTAGCTACTTTACAAGCTCATTTTGGTTTATCTGCTGGCTAACTCCTACCATATGTCTCACTCCTTTCAGTCCGTTCTGAGTAGTTGTCTCTTTTTTCCTCACCCAAAATGGTTTCCTTCTAATTGAGCAACTGTCAAGATTACAAATCGTGTACGCCGGGTCGCCACCGTAGTTGAGGGCATACAGTTTATTTAATTAGTCACGATTATCGGTGTCAGATCAGTCCTTGCGAGCATCAGCGATTCGATCTCTTGGAGTTTGGGTGTTTCTCCATTAGAAAATTCAAAGAAGCAGAGAATGGAGGCTGAAGGGAAGGATGACCTCTATTTGGAATAGGAGAGAACAAGGAATAAAGTGGTAAAAAGCATTCAAACACTTCATTTCAAATTAAAAAAGTTTAATATTTTTTTGGAAGTGAATTTGGTAACAAAACATCTTAACAAAACCCAAATAACTAAACTGATCACGATTTTCGAATCGACATAGTTTGATTTCAATTTAATTGCGCACATAAAACAATTTCATTCTTCCAAAGACTCAATTGTGACTTAATATCAATTGACATTAACATCGACATAAACTGATCGAGTGTGATCGACGACGGTGATCAAATTACAAAATAATTCATTCGTTGATTTTGATATGATTTTTGACGACAATTATTTTTCTTCGATATTTCCAAAAAGAACACCGGTAATAATTCGAATAATAACGATCAACGAAACGAAGAGAGTAAATTATAACACCAACAACAACAAACTCAAAACACAAGACACTGAATTTCGAAGTTATTCAACGATTTAATAAAATCGAACAAAGAACTGGCGGCAGAACGAGTTAGTGATGGTCTAGCGATGTAGCGATTACATAACGTTATGTCAGTACCCCATCAGTCAAAGACCAAACGAATTGCAAAATAATCAAAAAATTAACGAAATTTATAAATCCATCAGCGATTATTCGCTTGTGAGCATTATTCAGCCAGCGAATAACTAAGCGGACAACAAAACAGATGATCCAGAGATATAAAAGAAATTAACGAATAAGTCACGTAGAGATTCGTTAAACGTCTAATAAACAACAATATGTGTTTGTGGGTTGCGGATTGAACAATTATACCGACGAACTAACGAGTAAATGGGAGATTAAAGAAACGATTCAAACAAACGAGCAAGATACAACACGTTACAAAACGAACATTAGAAGAAACCAACAAGCAAAGCAATCAATGAACGAAGTCAACCAACCGCAAACCAGCCAAACCTATAAAAAAGGCCAACAAACTAAATCGTCTGTATGTGATGAAACCGCAGACATTTGGGAGCCACGACAAATCGAAGCGAAGTTGATTCGGAGTAAAAGCAATAACACTGACGGCAATGACAAACAGAAGCGATGACAAAATCAGTATTAAACGGCAATAATAAATAACAACACCAACAACAACAACGATAAAGGCAGTATCAATAATAAAATCAACCCAAAGAATAACAATAAGAACAACAATAGCTGCAAAATTGTAACATGAAGCAAACATCGTGAGATTTTGGCAACGAAAAACGTTATCGACGTCAACGATGTGTTGTTGACGCACTTAATGTTTTGTGTTGTGGCACGGAGTGTAATGGTAGTTTTATGCAAAGTAAACCAAGCATAGGGCTAAAGAATTAGAAAAAGCAACGATTTGTCAATGTGTGTGCGTGTTAGTGTGAGTGTCTGTATGTGGGAGCAATATGTGTCGGGGGCGTTAGTGTCAACAACAACACGTTACGGTGTGCACATATATCGTTGTGATTGAAATTATTGCAATAATAGTATCGTTGCTGATGTTGTTCTTGCTATTGCTCGTTTTATTCTTGCTATTTTTAGTTATTATTTTATAATGTTTGCCGCAATTCTAGTTGTTGTTGCGGCTGCTGAAACTGCGTCAACAGCATACTTTTCGTCCCTCGAAGAAAGGGGGATTTGCAGCAGCCGTAACAGTTGGTCTTGCTATTTCCTTAGTTATTGTTATCTGTTGTTTGACTATTTTGTTGCATTTTTATTATGTCTGCCGATAATGCGACCGTCTATTTTGGGTTCTCATTACAATAAATGCTTCTGCTATCGTTGTTGTTGTTGTTTTATTTCAGATTGCAATTGATGGCGAATATTAATTTCGATGCAAATTATGCGCTAATATTTATGTATTGCAGGTCATTCCAATAATAATAATAATAATAATAATAATAATAATAATGTCATAAAAGCGGTTTTGCTGTTATTATTATTGTTGTTAAAATCGCTTATAACCTGTTGTTGTTTTGTATCCCTTTTTATTTCTTTCAGTATTCAACTATTTTTGTTATTGTTTCTGTTTTTATTGTATTTCACGACACAAACAATTTACATTTAAACAGACTGAGTAAGCAATATTTTTTCTGTTTCCAGCATTCATTGATGAAATCGTTCTTTGAAACGCTATATCATTGACTATCTGCATTTAAGTATTTGTTGTTTCCTACTATACATTTTAAATTAATATCAATAATCGCGAGTATCGTTAGTATGGATAGTATCGAAAATTTTTACCAAGCTTTTCGGATTGTCAGTTGAATCGAATTGAACTTAATTATAAGTTCATTCTTGAATCATTTAAAATATTGGAGTTTATGAAAATTAGTTACCTAAATGAAAAATCTGATAAGCGTACTTTATAATGAACAAGTGTACATTTTAATATTTTATGACCTCGGGGATTTTTAATGGCAGAAAAAAGCATACTTGTGAGAATAATATTACACGTACAATAATATTTTTATAAATATTTTTTTAATTATATTTGAAATAAATAAAAATAAAATCTCGAATAAAAATCTAGTTGAAAAAAAGAAAGGCAATTTGGAGTCTACACATTGTACTCTAATTATCCCCGATTTGCCTCAGACACACCGATGGTATATTTTCCTTACCTCAAGTGTAAACATAAGTCCAACCCACCCATTTATTTATTCCGGTAATCGGATCAAATCTTGCTAGAATTAGTTGCCATTCATTTAAGTTCTTCCGCTTGCACTTTTTAACGATAGCTTAATGCACGACAAGCAATTTTCCCCTATCCAAAGGCTGAGGACTGAGATCGGTATTTATTGTGGTTCAAAAGCCGCTTTCAAGCAATCTTCTTGGATTTTTGATTTGACGTGCAGGCGAACACCTTGGCAAAATTAGTTCACATCCGGTTTGCAGTTTCCTTTATTACTATTATTTAATATTCTATTTATTATTAAATCAATTCAGTTAAACCTAATCCGGCCTTTTTTGCTCGGTAACTAAATCGGTATGTTTTTCATGTTTCAGTTAGCACTCTTTTCAAATTTCCAGAATTGAATTTGATTCGAAGCAGAATTCTCCAAATTCTGGTGTTATCGAAATGACAACGTCATAAAGACTCGCGCCTATTCGATGTCATTTTATACTGATTTGATTATCAATTGAAATTAATTATGCTTTAATAATTCAAAATTATAACGATTACAAAATAATCAACTGAACTAAGTTAATGTTATTTTATTCGACTTCTGTCGGTAACAGTAAAATGCAGTTTGAAGGTTGACCGACTAAAGTATTTCATTGCTATTTCGAAATAATCTTGAAAATTTTCTCGCAAATAATTATGGTACAAAAATGATTGCTATAAATGTTCGCATCATGGAAGGCTTGCTGCTGATGCTCGTTCTAAATCGCTCAAGGCGAAAGTTTTTAGAACAAAGCTGAGGAATAACAGAAAAATATCACCAAAAACATACAAAGCAAATGAATAAGAGAACAAGGGAAGCAGAAGAAGCAAATATTAATTCCGATAATACTCTAGAGAAATAAAAAACCAAATGAAGAAATCGAAAAACGAGAAAAACTGATAACCGAATAGTGAAGGACTGAAGGCATTTGCAGTTAAACGAATAAATACAATTGTGCAATAAAACAACAAACAAAGCAACATGTAACGACAATAGCAATAGCAGCGCTTTTTATGTTGCTGACAAGCGCATTTCGTAATTAGCATAAGCCTAAGTTTGCCAACGATGTTGTCGCCAAGCCCATATAAAATTTAAATTAAATGGGCAGGAAGAGCCGCTTGTCGTTACAAACTCGCTTCGCAGTCAGAAGAGCTGAATCATTGCTAAAGTAATTATAGAATCGGTTCGAATTTGAGAAGAAGGTAGATCGATACGAGATGAAGATTAAGAGAAGAGTTAAGAAAGGTCTTAACTCTTTGGTGTCTGATTATAAAAGCTCCAAAAATGTCAACAGTAATTCATCGCATAGCAGCTTTTCAAGAGTAAATTTCAAAACGGTTCACAAACGTTTCGATGTCTTCGCATTTGCGATATTGTGTATGTTTGTGTTTTAAGACTGAAGAGATATTTGTGGTGGTTGTTTCCAATAAAAATCAGATCAATAGAATAGAAAACGGTGACAAGCATTAAAGAATTATAATTGTTCGCATAACAAATTTTCCGGAAGTCCGTTTTCTAAACTTCTTTAGAACTTTGAAAAAAATATGACAATGAATTGAATTTTACTTCTTAAAGTTTTTATTTTGTTTTATATCATTAGTTATGACTGTGTCAGAAAGTATGAAACCTGCAGTGTTTGTTCTGTAATTGTTTAGAAGATGCAATCTTATTTTCTATCATTCTAAGATCACTTTGTTACTTTTTTGTACTCCATTTCTTTAAATTGCTTTCAATGCAATTCAACATAATTGCTTTTGTAATAAAATTAAAAAATTTTGTTAACAATAATTAATTCGAAGCAGTTATTTCGCCGTTATTTTTAAATGAGTATTCATTAAGTGCTCTCCAAGCACTTTGGATTAAAAATACTATTTTTGAAATTTAAGATAATTTTTTGTTTTTGACTACGCGCATTATTCTCGATGCAACTCTTAAACACTTGAGAATTACTTTTCAAGATGGAAAAAATATTTAAAAATAAATGCAACGATTACTTCAATTGAACATATGGAAATTGGTTCTGCCCTCCACCCCCTGAAGTCTCTCTCTTTCTCTGTTCTGTCTATATCTTTAAAATGATTTCACATCGTTGCAGTCGTTAACCTTTTTTGAGCAACTACGTAAGGACATAGTTTCATTTGCGCACGCAGCCCTACCCTCTCCTACTGAATTGAATTGGTACCGTCAAGTTAGTTAAGAATTAGAATGAACAGCAGAAATATCGAAACAAATGTGGTTTGTCAAACTGAAAAGAAACAATTTAGTTTTTAAATGTTTTTATAAAATATTTATCGAATCAGAGAAAATCTCTAAAATCGTGTTGCAACAAAGTAAAACCGCTCGATTGCCGTTAATTATTAAAACAATAATTACTGAGGAGAGAAGGAAAATCTAGTTTTTTAAATTGTCTTTAACACTTATGCTTCGATTAAATCAACTGCAATCACTAGCGATTGGTAAAAGTTTTCTTTACATAATTTTATTATGCTACTATGATTTTTTTACTACAAGAGTATTGTTTCGCTCAAATTTACTTAAATTTACTTAAACTTCCAAATTAATTGTTTTATGCGATAAAAGCTAAAAAAATAATTTCTGTAAAATCCAATGGCATTCTCAATGGCATTCGCGTGACGTCAATGATTTGACCCGTCAATATATTCTGTGTTCTTATTTAGCTCTTATTCAGTGCATTTCTATGTATTCTATATTTTTTACGGGTGACTTCCTATCAAAGGGAGGTCATGCACGAGAAATCTTTCTATAGAGTCATAGCATTTTACATACAAAACACTGTTTATTTGATTAAATACTGGAAAAATAATCATTTTTTCACCTGATTTGTTTTCTATCACGAAAGCAACGATCTTGAATGAATCTAGTTCGTACAACGTGGACGATCATTGACTACTAGTGAGTCGTGATATGCCGTGATCATATTTAATAACATAAAACAGATTAAATTTCTATTCTGAGATTGATCATGCTTGAGGGGCTACTTTTTTGCTCTTAATCAAATTATACTCCGAAATAATTTTATTACTTGATTCAGATAAGTTTCCTCATTCAATAAACTTCGATGTTTCTGATGTTTTTTGAAACGAGTCGTCGAATCGCATTTCAATTTTAAAGCTTAAACATAATAATGATATAATTAAATACAATATTTATGATAGCTTCGAGCCAATACTTGGCGGTACTAAATCAATTCTACCATTACAGTGGTTCCAAATAGCGAAATAGTTTCCTGTCAGCGAGAAATCAATAACATTCGAAGGATACGAATTTCTTAATTTAGTTTTGGGTTCTGTGTTTCAGTCAGTTTTTTTTAAAGTAAATTACTGAAAAATTGTTTGCTTATCTAATTACTGACAACATATTCACAACATAGTCTGTTTAATAATTATGATAACTAATCAGTTGTCATCTGGCAAATTGGTAATTGCTGTCAGTTCGTTTTGTGACATTTTTGGGAAAATATTTTTTGATATTTTTATAAAATACAATCTTCATTTATTTGGACAAATATATTTAAATTTGTAGAACATTTTCATAAATTAATACTTTAGTGCTAAAAACAATTGGTTTTCTTTTATCAATTTCAGGCTTTTAGTGGGCGCGCCTCTGGATAAAAATTTACAGCCGGGAACCAACCATTCCGGTGCTCTCTACAAATGTCCAATAACGCAACGGTATGACGATTGCGAGCAAATTATCACCGACGGCAGACGAAGTAAGTTCGTTACGTAGAAATTAAAAAAAACTATCAATTTTATTGAGATTATATAGGATTCGAATGTTATAGAACAGCACAAGGACTCGAAGGATAATCATGAAAAATATCAAAGATCAGAATTCTCATTTATTTATCATGTTCGAATTTATTGAACGAACCAATAGACGGTGAAGGGAATTTCTAAAATCGAAGAATTATTTCATTTATTATTTCATTAAATTTCAAAAAGTTCAAAATAGTTTAGATATTCATTCCACGATTTGGTCATAAACATGATTATTAGTATTTATTTAATTTGATAACTCAATTGACAGAGCTGTTTCCGACTGATTTCTTTCTTTGCGAAACTAAAAAATTCAAATAAAAATTTTGTAAATAATTTCTTGTCCGTAGAATTCAATTGAAACTTTCAGTAGTTTAGTATTTGCTTTTTATTTGCTCTTTATATTTCCTTTATTAATATATGAATAAATAAAAAGCATTTTAAAACTTTAGCTCGAACCTGGAGAAATGTTTTTTTAAATTATAAAATTGTGACTAAAAATTTAGCGAAGAAAATCTAACGTAAATTATTTGCCAAATGCTGCGTTCAACTAAAATAAAAAAGACTTTCTAAATTTTAGAAAACATTAATATTTAAAAATATATGCATTCTTAATATTTTACCACAGAATTTTTAGAATTGTATAAAATTTTCCATTTAAATTATTTAAAGTAAAAAAACTTATATAATTATTATTTAAATTTAATTTTTCTGCTTTCGTTTCTTTCTGGTTTTATATTGTGTCTACTCCTTGAAAATATGGTGCTAAAAATGGATTCCTACACACACACAAAAATTTGTACAATATTAAAAATTGTCTCAAAAATTGTTAAAAAATGTTTGCTATTTCGAAAAAAATTAATATAAATCATATCCATTCAATACTATGAAATCTAAAATTGAATAATAAATAAATATATTCATTAAAAATGTATCAAAACTAAAAAATAAAAAATTCTATAAAAAAATAAAACCGAAATAAAAACACAAACATCTATAAAAATTACAAAAATTTCATAAATACATAAATATACAAAAAATTTGAAAAATACAAAATATTTGTATATTATTTTAAAAAAAATTATGAAACATTTTTGAAAAAACTTAAACCCACTAGCGCCTGGCGGAGCTTATGAACCTTGTAAGTGGTATGGGTGCTTCTTTCGTTATTGTTGTTGCTGTAATTTCTCATTTGATTAACCACGCACCGAATCATACTTGATTAACTCTTTTTGAATTTATTAAAATTTACTTCTAAAACAATTTTAAAATGCATTTCTTCGTTCATTACTGTAATAAATTTAATTTAATTCCAAAATTGGATTTGTTTTTAATTAAAACCAACGCACAAATTGAATGTAGTTCTCTTTTGTGCATGCTTGTTCGAATTTGATTAAGATTCTTAATTTAGGAAATATATATTTTTTGTAAACTGCACAATACTTTGTTTCGCCTTTACATTAATTAAACACTTCATTATATTGCACAAATCCTCTCATTCCTAAATTGTTTAACGCTTTTCAATTGTAAATTAGCGGGCTCGCCTCCAAATGATTGCTAAAGCTCTTCGAATTCTTGTGAAAATTTCCTCGCTCGACCAAGCCCGTTTCCTAGCTTAGCACGCGAAAGGCCCTTCATCAACATATTCTTTACATTTAACTCATGTGTAAGACCATAATATTCATTCTGGATCTGTTGGAAAAACGTTGGAGCTCATCCATTCCTCTTTTATTATTATTAATTAGTTCAGCTTGTCCAGACGATTTTGTAGCGCTTGTATGCTTCGTCTAGGCCGAATTTAATACTCATTCGTTGACACTTCTATCCTGGCATCAGTTGGTTCTCCTATTCCTTTTTCCTTTCTTTTTTTTTTTGGTATCTTTATTTCATTTATCAACTCTCTAAAAAACAAATTTTAAAAAAATGTCAATTGAAAAAAGAGAACAAAATAAAACAATATTTTTAAAACAGACATAACTTAAAGCAATTTGGCATTTTTTATAAATATTGCTTCTGGTCTCACCCACTCTCTTCTTTTCTCTCTTCATTTTTTTGTCTTTCTCATTGTTGGAGTGGCGCCAAAAACTTCTCTGGTTTTTACTTTTTTCCTTTTTTTAATTTACGCTCTGATTGTGATTATGACTTCTGTTAAGTCTATGATATAAAATTAATGAAATTCAAAATAGGCGAGTAGTAAAATTTTTCATTTTTTTAATGTTTTGTTGAATTTTCGCGAATTTTGTTGAAACTAAATTTGAAGAATTTCCAAAAATTCACGATTTCGTGATTTTGTATATTTTAGTTTAAAAATTATTTAGTATATTTCTTACACTCAGAAAAAAAGCGTAGGTAAAGACAGCAATTTTACACTTAATAACATCAATCTTTGTTGGTCATTTCATGCCCAAACGTTTTTATTTTTACATTACAAATTACTAGGTTTTTGGCCTTTCAGCAAATTTTCGTTTTAATTCAAAAAAAAAAACGTAAACATTCCAAATAAACAACAACAGCAACAAATCTTTTCACATTATTTACCAAAGCATATGCGCAACTACACTTACATCGCATACATTCACGCTTTATGTTGTTCCTGCTTTGAATATCTTCCCCCCACTACTCTCTTTATAACCCTACTCGGAGCACATAAACCATCTAATATATCTATATCTGTCTCTTTCATTGTCTGGTTGAATATTATCCAACCATCACATGAATGCATTCATCCAACCCTCACTCATGTCTTCCTCACCAAGGCCATTCGTTATGGAAATGCGTGAACTCAGAACTGAACCGAATCGAATCGGATCATCTTTTCGCACTTTTTCCTTGAATTTTGTACTTCGTCGCTTTCTTTTTTTTTTTTTTTTTTTTTTTTTTTTTTTTTTTTGCTTTTTTATATCATAAATAAACCGCGAGCATAAAAAGAAAAAGGTTGTAATACATTTTTTGAAAAAAGGAGTAAACAGAATTACAGAATTGTTATCTGGCAACATTATAACATCTCTTTTACCGATTTCTCTGCGGTTTTTTTGTTTGCGATCTCGCTTTCATATTTTCATCTCGCCAGGACAATATTTTGATCATCCTCCCGGTTGGAACAAGAAGAAATCGCAAACCACAACCCATGTGGGTCGATAATCGCGCCTGGAGGTTGTTAAGTTTTTATTTTCGTTATTATTATTTGTTCCTGCATCTCGCTTAATCTCTTAGGTCTTCTCGCCCATGTTATTCTCTACGCCCTTCGACGCCCTCCTTTTCCGCCGCGTCAGCTTCTTCAACGAAGTGGTTTTTAGTGTTCTGGTGCGTATTTTAGGTTTCCGCGGGATTATGCGTGGACTTCATATAAATGGTGTTTGTTGTACTTTTGGATGTTGCTGTTGTTATTGCATTGTATTATATTCTTACAACATCTATAAATTTCAGTTTGAAATGTTTCTTGGCGTTACTTGTGTTTCACCACAATTTTTGTTGTTGTTGTTTCTGTTGTTTTTCTACTGCTTGAGCTTGTTGAATTTCATTAGGTCGACATCGGTCGACATGAGAATATTCTATAAATAAAAAAGTTTTTGTTTTTTAGGTCTTTATGCATTTTCGAAGGATTTTAAAACTTTTTTCTACCGCGTAAGAATTGAAGAATTACATTTTTGCAGGGAGGACCCTTCCATTTATTTGGTCTCATACAATTTTTAGTTCTAAAAATAATTTCATGACTTCGACGAGATCGAATTCGATCTAATGGAAAATTCTTGTAGTGAGCCTTAAGACTCTCCAAAACCCAAAATCTAATCATCTTTATTTGATAATTCGACAGAGAAAAATTTTTCAATATTAAAATAATTCTAAACCAAAATACTATAAATAATGAATCCTAAATATATTTTAGCTCTAAACAAATTAACAATATATTAAAAGTATATATATATTTGCTACTTACTACTACTATTTACTACTACTATTAAAAGTAGATATATTTGCCTGCATTAGTCGTAATCATACGCTTTCCCCCTTTACGCTTCTGACTCTCTTTTTTCTTTTTGGCTTCCATATTCCATCTTGCGTTTCTTCCCAGGGTTATCTTTTGTGCATCCAAGAATTTTAGCAACTTATTATTTTCGCAACATCATGAATGACAACACTTTTCAAATTCCGATTGATATTTGTTCTCTTCCTTTGGCGTTTCAGTTAAAAAACAGAAATTATTAATTACAAAAATACACAAAACGACGATGACAAGCTTTGACGAGGAAGGTGGCAACACGGTACATGACAATACTCTATTTAATTAAATGCTAAAATGAAAAGACCAGAAGAGAAAAAATAAAAAATTATGCTAATAATCTGCTGCGTCGTCAATCTATAAATAATTTAATAGGAATGCAAATGTATACACACTCAAGCCAATACACACATGCACACACATTTCCTTACTGGTCTTTTAACAAGAACTAATTCTATTCACTCAATAAGAACGACCAAATGGGCGAAATGGATGGGCGGCGAATACATTAAAACATGTTTGCATTTCACAAAATTTTTGCATTATAAAAAAAATTAAAAAATGTGTATGCATTTTTCTTCATTTCGACCTAAATGAAGAAATAAAAACTGAAAAAATTAAAAGTAGATCAACGAAAAACCACGGTACAACAATACTAGCTGCACCGCCAACAAAAACAACACTTAAAATTTCAACAAACAGCATCACACATCATGAAAATTTCTTCCACTGGTCGGACATGTTTTGTCTTGAACTGCCGCCCCTTTCTACCTGCCAGCATGCTGGATATCAATGTTCCTTTGTAGCTTGGTTCATACAGAAGCACATTTGGTTTTTATATTGCATGGATAGAAATCGTTGCTTTTGGAGAAGTATTTCATATAAATTCTGTGGATACTCGTCGGAGCAAAACTAATGTATTCGCGATCACATTGAGAACACACGCTGAAAATTTTAATGGGCAAAGTCGCATAAGAAAGTAGCTCCGATAGAAACGATTTAGTCGCTTGGATTTTGTTTTTCAATTCTGTTGTTTTGTTGTTATTGTTGGTTTTGTATGCTGGTAGAATTTAAATATTGCTTGAACCCAAAACCGACATTGCTTAATCTAATTATTGAATTATTTATGATAATTATATGTCATCGGTTATTATTTCGATAAATTTAAAACCGTATATTTTAATTCATTGTCAATATTCTCTGATGATCGTGCTGCCAGAATTAATATATTACATTAAATAATATTACATAAATTCACGGCTTGAATGGCTTCTAATAACATTCAGTCCTAATGCAATTATTAAACGGCTCTTTCTAGAATACCGGTCACTCCGAGTACAGTCTCGATCGCGACACTGTCGTTTCCATATCTTCGTTCTTTCCACGATTATTAATAAAGAACGCGACTCTTGATCACAAACGTCGAATTCTCTCTTTTGGTCCACTGCTGATTGTAATCGTCGTTGAACCTCGGCACCACAATAGTGTTAACTATTGGAAATATTGTAGCAATATATTTTCTTATTCGTTGGAATTTGATTGTGATCGCAATTGCTTATTTCGGTTTAATCATCGCTTCTGCTGTAGCGGCTTCCGACAGCGTCTTAATGTATTTCATTACCAGCTCAATCTTTTTTCGTTTTGCTCTTCGAAACTACTACTTCTTAAATTTTTCAATTTTTTATCATATTTTGTGTTTCTACGGCGCACAGTGGCAGATATTTTGAAATAGCGGCCAAAAGTTTTTTTTTTCACAGTCGCCAATTTTACAATTAGTATGCTTATATGAAAGATAATACATCAGAACCTAGGGTGCCAAAAAATAACAGCTCTAATTTGATCCTTTCACTAAAAACAGGACAATCAAAGCTAGTCCTTTTCTGTTTTGGCCTAAAATTTTTGATTTTCTGTAATTTTTTTATAGTTTAAATAATTATAACTCGGCGAGTTTTGCTGATATTAAGTTCCGGTCTTTTTTATTTATTTTTCTAATCTATTTTATATTTAAATAATATTAAACTAAGTTAAATAAGCGTTACTAATAATATGTAACAGGTATTTAAAAAATGTACCAAATTTCAATAAATTTTCATGTAAATTGGATCGGGAATCAAAAGGGCCAGCGTCGTCCAGAACAAATTTTACACGATCGCATAGCTGAGTCTTTTCTCTAGATTCTGTATATAGTTTTATTTGCGGAAGCTTGCGGATGTGGTACCTGGAGTATTTTTTATGACACAAAGTCATCTAATGCAAAATTAAAGGATTCTTATTTCATGTTTTTTTTTTGGCTGTTAAATGATTATGAGTATTTTGTTTCTTTAAATGATTGTTTCGTTGGAAAAATAAGTGTTGTATTTTTAGTTATTAGGTACCTATACTTAATTATCAGGTACCTAAAACATTAGGTAATGGTAGGGTATGGGTATAAGTAAAGTTTAAACGTTTTGATGAATCAGGTAGCAGTGTTTATGAAGAAAAAAACCAATTTTATGACCAAATAATTACCTACAAATATTGTTTGTTGATTGAAAATATTGAAAATTGTCTAAAAAGTCTTGGCGATTGCAATCTTACTCTTGTTTCTAAGTGGGGATGTGACGGATCATCTGGTCAGAAGCAATATAAACAATTTAACGCAGAGAATTCAAATGACGGCAACTTGTTTATGATTTCTTTTGTTCCTTTGCGATTAAGGAAAAATAAAATAGAACCTGAGCCGTCAACCAGCAAAGATATATGGAGAAATGAAACACCTTCTTCAACAAAATATTGCAGACCAATTAAATTTGCATTCAAAAAGGAGACAAAAGATGTCATAGTCGAAGAAGTTGATAAAATAAAAAGCCAAATTCAGGAACTGCAGCCAGTATTTTTTGAGATTTATGGACATCGTATTCAAATAGATTTCAAACTTCTTCTCACTATGATTGATGGAAAAGTAGGACAAGCCTTAACGGATACTAAGGCATCATCTAGCTGCATTATATGTCACCAAACCTCGAGTAAATTGAACCAAGTACCACCAAGTGATAATGACTGTAAAGATGCGTACGAATTTGGATTGTCCCCTCTTCACACTAGAATTCGTTTCATGGAACATATTCTCAAATTGGCTTATGATTTGGAATTCGGAGCTACAGGAACAGTTAGAAGAAATGAATTGAATCTGGAAAAAAGAAACATAAGGAAAAGAGAAATACAGGAGCAATATCGTCAACTAGGTCTGATAATTGACCAACCAAAACAAGGAGAGGGTAACACAAATGATGGAAACACTGCTCGAAGGTTTTTCTCTGATCCTGAGACTGCAGCTTTCATAACAGGAGTGGATATTGAAATAATAAGGCGGTTTAAAGTAATTATAGAAGTTATAGCATGCAGCAAAATGATTGATGCGAAGAAATTCGGAATATATGCTAAGAAAACCGCAGAGATATATAACGAAAAATACCCTTGGAGGAATATGCCATCAACAATACATAAAGTTCTGTATCATGGAGAACAAGTAATTGAACATAGTCTGCTTCCACTAGGTGATCTTTCCGAAGAAGCACAAGAGAAAAGAAATAAGGATTATAGATTTTTTCGTGAGCACAACACAACAACGCCGCGGCGTAGCAAAGATTAATCCTCGGATTTCCACGGATACGAAAATTAACTCTGCAGCGACCGCTTGCAATTCATGTGTATATTCGTGTGTATGCATGCATACTTGCGAATAATCGCCTCTGCGATGCTGCAGCATTTGCTAACCGGTTGCGTTGTTGACACTTTGCAAGCTGCGCGCTTTCACTCAAACACTGAACATGATCAACATCAAACATTATCAGCACCGAACATGATCAGCGCCAAAACCATGCATGGATAAAACCTACTCGTTCTTGTTGTTGTTCGTGTAACTATTGTTGTTATTGGTGATGCCATTGATACCGCTATGCCATCAGCATCTATTTTATGACAGGCCTCCATGCAATGTTTTATGCATTTCAACCTACACGAAATATAAAGAGAGAGGAAACAAATTATAACAAAGAAATAAATTCATAACAAAAGATAAGCGACCACCATCGACACGACCAACAAACAGCGGACCAACATCGACAAATCTTATACTTTCAATCTTTATCTAGGCGACGATTTTGGTCCAGTAAAATTCATTAACTTCTTTCACCTCTGGTTAATTATTGTGATACATTCAGTCATGCATTTACTCATTCTTTCATTCATTTATTCATCTCTCCGAATTGGAACGGATCACTGTCTGTTTCGCTTCTCAACAAATTCACCGGCGGGCAGTTATTCCAATGATTTGAAACGAATCGAAAGCGGTTTCTTGTAAAATTTTGAAACTGAGTTTATTGAAATTTTTACTAAATCAAATATTGAAACCTTTCTCTCTTGATTGTTTTCACCTGTTTGTTAAGCAAGCGATTGTTTAATTGAATCTTCTGACGGAAATTTGTTAAAAAAATTTGTTAAAAAAATCAAATAAAAGGATGGCTTAAAGCCACAAGTGTTCCGCAATTCATGAAGACATTTCAGCGAAGTTTAAATATCTTTCAATATTTAAGTCGTATTTTTTCAGAAATAATCGGATAGTTTAAAGAAACAAACAACTTCCAACATTTTACGAAATATTTAATAGCACTTTTGAGCATTTTCATTAGAAACTGCCTAATGGCCATATCAATAATTTTACTTCTACTTTCATTTCCACTCACTTTCATTCTTATTCCTATTCATTCATTCTCCAGAAAATACACTTTAATGTCAAAACCAATTGCAACTTCCTTAGCGACTCGTCGCAATCTTTATACGCAAAATTTCTATTCTTCTCGGTCACGTCTTTATCGTTAATTTCCAATTCAATCAAATCGATTATATCCTGATAACTAATAGATCAATCAATAGACTAAACGACTCATCGATTAATTCCGATCCGACACTAATTCATTAATCAAACGATTAATCCATCGATCGATCGATAAATTTTGTTTGTCTGATTTAATGAATAATTAAAGTAATAATTTAGTAAGTGTTCTAACCGAATGTAATGCCAATGCATCTCTCTCTCCCTCTCTCTCTCTCTCTTTCTTTCTCTCGCTATCTCTCTTTGTATATATATATATATATATATATATATATGCGTATGTATGTATGTGTGTATGTGTGTGTTTGTGAGTGATGCTAAATACAAAAACTAACCTCACTTTAATTGTATTAATTTTTCTTCCACATTTTAATAATACTTTCACTTTCTCGGCACTTCCTCCTTCACTTCTTCTTCTTCTCCTTATTTATTTTAATTAAACGTTATTTATAATTGTAAGCCGTTTTAATCGATATTTGTAAAACCGAACGTTTAAATGTTTTTTATAATAACATCGATGTCGCTCCTCCTGCTGCACAAAAGTTATTTGTTTTCTTTTGTAATTCAGAAATTCGTTTGCTAACTTTTTGCATTTTCTCTCACAGCTCTTGTAAATCTAATCAAACAACTTTTTAAAATTCTTGTAAAATAATTCATTCGTTTATTGGCAAAACAAAAAAGGATAAAAAACTTATAAAATAATTTCTTTTTGTCTTCTTTCCTTCCTTTATTTATTTACCATTTTCGTTTCTTACACCTCACAAACGTCGCAATGACAGCGTACGACAGCGATGACGTTGAAGAACTATCGGAACCGTCGGATGATGAGATCAAAGAAGGCCAATGGCTTGGCGTCACTGTACGATCGCAAGGTCTGGGAAGTAAAGTAAGTCTCGTCTCGGAATCGAGAAACTCTCATGTAAAAATCCCGCAGTGCATTTTATATAAAAAGTTGATCGTCTTTAAATTGATTTTCTTTCAAAAAAGTTAGCTTAAATAAATGATTTCTAAGAATTATTTTCTAAAAACAAACACACTTTCTTTAATAATATCCTTTCTCTTAAAATTTAATTTCTCTCAGAAGCTAGTTTCGCCTCTCTCAAAAGTACAGTCATTTCTTTCATAGAAATACTCCTGGAAACATCAATGCTTTTTGAAATAAATCTTCACCTAAGGATTAAATAATTCTTCTATACTTTCAGGTTTTGGTATGCGCTCATCGATATATCACCAAAATTCGGGACAATCGTTATGGACAAGGATTGTGCTATGTCCTGACAAATGAATTAACCTACGATGAAGTTTATGAACCTTGTAAAGGTCGCACGGTGCAAAGGTTAGCATGATAATTATTCCATCAGTAGTCCATCAAGTTTTCCTCAATATTTCCAACGAAACTTTCACACTTTCCTCTTACTAATTCTTACAAAAAACATGTCTTTTTTATTAAAACAAGTCACACCAACCCTGATCTCGCGGTCACGACCGCAGTCGTTATTTGATACTCCCTGCAGTAGTTGGGAGTAATGAAGATGATGATGATGGCGTTCCTTTTTTATGGCTGCAGTTGGTCATTAAACGTATTTAATTATTGTTTAAAGCATTAAACGGAGAAAATTTCTATTTTGTTTGTTCAGAAAAAAAAGAAGTTATGACTTGTAATCCGAGACATAGTCGTATGTCGATACATATAGTACGCCGGTACATACGATAATCAACATTTTAATTTGAGCGGCTGAAAAATAATAAACGAAGCATTTTTGATGTCACGAAATAAAATGAAATCGAACCGAAGAGAATATTTTTAGAAAAAAGCATAACTTTATTTTTATAATTATGTAAAAGGGGAATTAAATAACTAAATAATACCAAAATCGGCAACATACCGAAACGTCAAAATCCCGAACGACAAAATGCGTAGCGAATAACACAAAAATATATATAAAAATATAATAATATTACAAACATTTATCGTATTACGCTGACGAACAGTCTTGCTAGCAGCAGTGCCGAGCTAAAATTCTTGCCGCGGCCAAAAGCCGCCGCGTGGCGTGGCTCAGTTAATCAACACGTAACGTGACGGAACGGGACGAAGCGTTGATTACGGTCGATAAATCATTGTCAAGAACTCGGATAGTCTGATTTCTACTTAATAGAAAGTTTTCTTCTAAAGAAGACATTAATAAGAAAGTAATGTCATGCCATTTCATTTATTTAAAGCAGTTTTTTATGAAAACGAGCTAGGCTACTCCACTTCGCAGGGTTTGGTAATTTTTCATATTTCTTTACTGATTTTTTTATGAAAATATATTCGCTTAGAGAAATTGCGAATATAATGCCACGATAATGATGATGTACGCGATGTGTTTCGTAATGACGCTTAACGGTGGTCACACCTAAAAAAACACGCAAAAACTATAAAATGTTTTCACTTTTCTCACTAAGTAATTAAATAGAACTGGAAGAGGGAACATAGAGAGAGTGGGGTGAGGGGTTGATATACGCAGAAATAAATGAAAGGATTTCTGGATGGACGCCTGCTTTTGGCGATTGCCAGACACGCAACAGCCCCTCAGAGGCACCCGAAAATGTCACAAAACGCTTTTCGAGGTTTTATAAAATTTGATTAATAACAGATTTTTATTTGATAACAAAACCGAAAAGGCTGAAAGTGTGGCCAAAAGCTTGTGTGGAAGTGTGGAAGCTTCCGTTAGCTTCCGTTAGAAACCGCTTTACAGCTTTTGATGCTCGATAAGTCCTAGAAATGCCTGGATTTAATTAAAAAGGTCAAAACAAAGAAATTAAATTTGTCTCAGGACATAAAAAGTTCTCCCATCTAACGTAATTTATACCTAATTAGCTTTCCACAGCCTTTTTCAACTATTCACAAAAATTAAAAGCAAATCAATTAATTAACATTTTGCTGTCTTACCAAAATGTGCCTAAGAGCTTTACGGTTTTGAGGCAATGGGCCTTGGGCAACATTCTTCGTAGTAACACCACATATTAATACCTCACCGTTATGACCACTCCCTGGTTTGATTAATTGAGACGGGCCTTTTCGGCGCAAAAAACCGCAAGCAATTTTCATTAATTTGCCACGAGTAACCCCGACGTTGAATCACGAAGGCACGACATTTTTTTTTTTTTTGCTAATCGAAATAGCAGTTCGTGTTGCTCATCCTTCAATAAGAGCCTCCATCTCATCCTCTTCCAATAAATAGCGATCTAATTAATTCCTTTTTGTCCCCGTTTTATCGTTTATTCCAGAGCGCACGAGGATTATGGTTTCTGCCAAGTCGGAACATCGGGTGCTCTATTAGATGACAACACCATGGTTTTGGGTACCCCCGGACCGTTTACCTGGCGTGGTACAGTGTTTGTAACGGAAATCGGGGGCGAGTATTTGGAACGCGATAAAAACATGTACTACGGCGATCACTCGGATAATTCATCACCGGTAGATAAATACAGTTATCTGGGTAAGACGATGTGATCTCCATCGATTCAGAACTGTTAAATGTTTTAAACAAACCCTTAAAATCAGGTATGGCAGTTACTGGAGGTCGTTATTTTGGTGAACGAATGTCTTATGCCGCGGGTGCGCCGCGTTCTAATGGTCACGGTCAAGTGGTTATCTTCAATAAGGCCACAACTAGTCCCATCCCCGTCAAAATGATACTCGAGGGCGAACAATTCGCTTCCAGTTTTGGTTACGAACTCACCACGGCCGATATTAATGGCGATCAGAAGCCGGATCTGGTCGTGGCTGCTCCTTTCTACTTTAGCAAAACTGAGGGAGGGGCGGTGTATATCTTCCAAAATGACAAGGACTTGTTGCCCTCAAAATGGACACTGAAATTGACCGGCACTCTAGAGAGTCGTTTCGGTTTAGCCTTGGCAAATATCGGCGACATCAATAAAGACAACTGTGAAGATTTGGCTGTCGGTGCTCCCTACGAAGGTGACGGGGTGGTTTACATTTATCTGGGTTCACTGACGGGGCTAAACGAAAAACCATCGCAGGTAAGAAACGAAGAACGAAGGAATCCTCGAATCGCACACGATTGTTGAGAGTAGGGAGAGTCCTAACTGACCTAACATGCCGTCTTTCCTTCCTTTCGCAGCGCATTCAAGCCTCTGATCTCGGATTTGTTCCAAAACCTTTACGGACATTCGGTAGTTCGATTGCCGGCGGTACCGATCTCGATGGTAACTCATATCCGGATATCGTTATTGGGGCCTACAACTCATCGGCCGTCGTGGCTCTCCTTTCGCGTCCCATCATCAGCATCCAGACGAAATGGCGCAGCAACGAATTGAAGAATATCGATCCGACGAAACAAGGCTGTGCCACCGATTATTTTACAAATTTGACTTGCTTCACCTTCGACGCCTGCTGCTCCATCGACCCCTACGATCAGACAACCAATTCGAAGGATCTGCGTCTTACGTATACCGTCGAAGCTGAAACGTACAACGATCAAAAGAAATTCTCTCGAGTGTTCTTCGATCGCGAGAATAAACGAAGCAACGTTATCAAGCGTGAGGTCGTTGTTCGTACGGATGGTCGTTTGGCTTGCGAACGGGTAACCGGCTATATCAAGGAGAATACGAAGGATATACAAAGTCCGATACGGTTCCGTTTGAATTACACAATTGTAGAATCGAAGCTTCCCGACTCAGGATTGGTTGCATTAAATCCAATCCTGGATCAGACACAGGCAGACATCGAATTCGAAGGCAGCTTCCAGAAGGATTGCGGCGATGATGACGTCTGTGAGAGTCACATGATTTTGAAGGCTGAACTTGATCTGAATCTAGAGAGTAAGAATTCCCGATGGATTTATAATGATGACCGCTTAATAACGTCATCGTCTCTTTCAGATGAAAACTACGCTTTGATTCTTGGCGAACAAGAGGAGATTCGCGTTAATATCAATGTGTCCAATTTGGCGGATTCAGCCTATGAGAGTCAGCTATTCATCGTGCATCAGAAAAGTGTTTCTTATATTGCTGCAGTGAAGACGGTTGGCAACTCTTTTTTCCTAATTCATTCCATTGATCTTTCAATTCGATCATTTCTATCTTTTCTTTTGTCTCTTATTTATCCAGAGTACTGCCATTTGCAATCGTTTCAACGACACCGTGGTCGCCTGCAGTTTGGGAAATCCCATGCGTCGTGGTACCGCCCTTCAGGTCGGTCTGCGGTTTGATCCCAGTGGTCTGGAGGATGATGAACTCAAGCTGACTTTTGATATTTTTGCCAACACCACGTCGAAATTGATAGGCGACGATAGACCGGAGAAGGAACTGGCTGTGCGCGTGATAAAGCGTGCCGACCTGAGCCTTTTGGGTTGGGCACGCCCTGAACAGAGTTTCTATAGTGGTGAAGCTAAGAGTGAGAATACTCTAATGCATTTGGAAGACGTTGGCTCACAATTAATGCATACGTATCAGGTAATTCTTATATGACTCTATCCCAGCAGACATCAATCTATCTCTCCCTCTCTCTCTCTTTCTCATTCTCTCCGTGTATCTACGTGTGTTATAGATCTATAATGACGGTCCCTGGAAGGCCCCCAAAGTGTTACTCACCATATACTGGCCCCATCAGTTGTTTAGCGAAAAGACCAAGAAGGATAAATGGCTTCTGTACCTCGAAGAGTTACCCATAATCGAGGGTGTTCGCCAAGGAGAATGCTTTGTAGCTTCCGATCTGGTTAATCCATTGAAACTGACATCGCGCAACAAACAAACTCCCAATATCATCGATTCATTACTTCTTGGTCCGGCACCGTACATGATGCGCCCCACCAACAAAACCCATTACTACAGTCGCAGCTCGCACAGTAGTGGCAGCAGAAGCAGAAGCAGCAGTAGCAGCAGCAGCGGCGGCAGCAGTAACTCGATTGAGAGCGATGCGATTAATGATAAATCAAAAAGTTATACCGCCAAATATTCGAGCGTGACGACGATGCACGCATCGCATCCAAGTTCGAATCGTATACGACGCGATATTTTGCCTCACATCGCACCACCGGAGCCCTTCGTGGATACCAAAGAGGGTAAAAAGCATGACATTGTTGAACTGGATTGCAACAAAGCGACCGCCACCTGTCTCAAAATTCAATGCGAGATTTTCAATTTGCCCGCCAAAACGGAAGCGTATGTTCACGTCAAGGCGCGTCTTTGGAATTCGACACTGGTCACCGACTACCCTCGCGTCGATCTAGTATCGATCATATCGAGAGCACAAGTTAAAATACCTTTAGACTATTCAGTTGAGCAAATCGATTCGAATGGCATGACGGTGTCGGTAAGTTTGCAGTTAAAATTGAAAAATAGAAAAGCAGTCTCATTGTGCTTTCTTTCCTTCTGCAGGTAGAGACGCGTGCGTATCCTGAATTGCTGGATCAGAAACGTGACACTTCGACACCGCTCTGGATTATCATTTTGGCTATTATTGGTGGTCTATTGCTGTTGGCGCTTTTCACGTATGCAATGTGGAAATGTGGATTCTTTAAGCGGCGACGACCCGATCCAACGCTGAGTGGCAACCTTGAGAAAATGAATGAGGAGAAACCTTTCCTCGGCGCCAAAAACAATGCGCGCATTTTCTAACAACGAGGGACTATCGGTTGGGACGTGCTACACCAGGGTGGCGGCATAGCTGTTGTTGACAACAATAATACAACAACATATGATATAAATGCCACCAACAACAACAATTTAGTTGTAGGATACGAATTTGAATGTTAAGAATGCTTAAGATCGTTAGGAGGGGGTGGGAAGGGGGTAAACGTTTTGTGCCATTGCGCTTACTTTTTTTTAAAAAAAATTAGTAATTTAGACTTTAAAAACGAATTGATTTGACTCCGAAAATTTAAAATAAGTTAAAATTGAAGGAATGAAAGGGAGGTTGTAAAATTATAATTGATTTAGAAATTAGTTGCCAAACTAACGCTAGTTTTTGTAAGAACGTTTTCATAATTCTTTTTAAAATAATTATAAAAAAAATTTTATTTTAGTTAAATTTTAATTCGATTTTTAAATATTTTAAATTTTTTTTAATTCTTTTGCAAGGCAGATGTCTTCATCTTTTTGCAAACAAATTACTTAGAAAATCTCGTTTATTAAAAACAGTTTCTTTTATATTTTTATGTATTGTGAAAGACAGAAACTCTCGATAACTCTTTGTTTTGTTAAGCGTCTCTTTATCCACTTCAAAAAAATTTGATAAAACTCGCAAGCCACATCTATTTAAATTATTATTTTAATGCACATTATTTTTTATATTTAATGCTTAAGGTCGCTAAACTGAAAGAAATTGTAAGATATTTCAAATTAAAACATATTTTCGTAAACATTTAATAAAACGTCAGACACGTTTCAGCCTTACGTCCATGAAGTCTAAGGCTCATGAAATGTAACAAAAATGGCTAATGGAATCAATCTGAAGCTGTTAAAATCTGAAGTACTTAAAAACTGACTTTTGCTTAGAACCAACGATCGATGCGTAGTAACGATTTGGAGAAATTCATAAAAAAATGCAATCGACTGAGTAACACGCAGATACTACGATCTAAAGACCTAAATTAGATCGATTATTTTTAAATTGAAGATTTTAGAAAATTATACCATTAAAAAAAACATTGGCATCTGACATCTCTCACTCCATAAAGTACACTACACGGAATTAATCAGTTACGCTTATTAAATTCGATTTTCTCCTAAACTGAAGAAAGAAAACTAAAAGAAATTAACTGTTAAAAATGAATTCATGCACAAATTTGTAAATAAATTTCCCATAATGTACTTAATAACTATGTGTTATTAGGATGTTGTAATTATATTTAACTGAATATCATAAATCACCAACTAACTCGAAAGTATTACATTTAGTAATAGTTTTATTACACTGAAACAATTGTCATTTGTTTTGTACAAACAGTTAGAGAATCTAAAAGAAACAAACAAAACGCACAAAAATGTTGACGAAGTTTGATAAAAATAACCCCTAGAAATAGTATATTAAATTATTGTTACTTCCATTTGTTAGTTTTAATTTATCTTGTAAAAATTTTAAGAAATATTTTAATTAAAATTATTCGAAAAAATATTTTAGATGTTTGAAGACAAACTACGTTTAGGAATTATTCAAGCAATTTGCATTTATAAAGCTACAATTAATTTTTACAGTGTAATTGCGGTTGCGACTACTATTAGTAATTATTGCCTATAATTCATATTAATGAAAATTTAAGTTTGTAAATCTTTATATGACGTAAAAACTATAAAACATTTTGTTTTTTGTGCACGCAATAAGTTTTAATAAATTTCTGTAAAATAAAGCAATATAAAAATTTTTTAAATAATATTCTACAATGGACTTTGTTAGTGTTTAGTTGTGATGCATAAATGGATCAATCACCACTGCATGGAATAAATGGTAATCATCATCAACATATAACTCACAAGCCAAATTCGTTTCGACAAAAAATTGATACAAAATCAAACCACTCAAAAATATTTTACTGTGTACGAGCACGAGATTTTGACAGCTGTCTTCTGCCGTACTCAAAATGTTGCCACATGTTTATGAAATTAATTAGCAGGAGTCATTTCCGTAGCAATGAATTTAGGCCTGTAAATGTGTTCAGCCTCCCTAAAGGTCAGTCGTCTGACCCGATACTGAAACGGTCCACACCCCCAGAAACCCCAGGGAACCCACTAATAATGAAGAAAAAGAAAAAATCCACGTTTCCACGCTAAACGAGAGGTCTGTATTTGTGTTGTTTTCCTTTTTACATACAATTCCGTTTCAATCGGAATTGAAATTTTTATGGAAAATGAAAGTATAAGTAAATAATTATAAAATGATTTTCAAAGCGCAATTATGTCGCACTAATTACGTCAACGTCTTATGCGCCTTCTGTCTGTTTATAAGTATAAATCAGTTTTTTTATCATCTACCTCGACGCTAGACAACTAAATCGATCGTCTTTTAGTTTCTCGTCGGCGAATTCTGGCTTTGCTTTAATATAAATTTTCGGTGTTCGAAGATCGTGGCTTCTTTAGTTTTTCCATATTTTTAATAACGATGTCGTGTAATGACGAATAACGATTTCGAACTTCGCAGACAACCAACCACAGACTCAAATACTCCTTCTCGTCCAATTCGAGAACGGCGCGTCGATAATCTTCGATATGCGGATATTTGGCTACCTTCGAGACTACTTTAGCGCGTGATAGAAAGTAGCGTGAAATCTGATCGAAGAAGGCAGCCGCTTCTGACTCGACCGCCTGTATTTCAGCCAATGTATCTTCTTGAACCGAAACACCGAAATTGTTGCCGTCCTCGATTTTGGGTATCATGAATGAAATCCACATTTTCAACAAATTCGAATCCTCCACTAATTTGCGAATGATCGGCTTTACAATTTTGATCATTTCGCAGAGCGGCTCATTGCAAGGCACCGAACCGGAAGGCAGGGACATCACTTTGGTTCCGCACACGGCATTATCTACGCGAGGACGCTTAGCAGCTGGCTGATCAGCATCGCCGCCATCTCCCACGACCAAATTTTTACTGCCGTCATGATTATCGTGATGATTGACAAGGATTGGATCCGGTATTGGAATGTTCAAGTCCTGGTGGACTTCATCGAAATTGCGTTCGCTGAACATTGGCGTTGCCAACAATTCATTGAGCGAAACAATCTTCTCAGGAAAGCCCTGGATGATGAGATGCTCCGCTTTTTTGATAAGCGTGTCCTTGTAAACTTGTACCTAAGGAAATGTCCAATCAGACAAGTAGAAAAAAAGCTTGTTAAATGAGAGACCCAGATACACAGACGTAATAAAGCACGGACCTTCCTGATGGTGTCGTTTGGCATCTTTCACGATTTCCTTTTGTCGCTTCCTTTGGAACTAATTCTGTTGACGCGTGCTTCGAATCTCAAACAATTCGCTCAAATACAAGCTGATAATTTTGGAAATGAATGCTTTCGACACGAAATTACAACACGTTCTCACTATATAAACAGTTTATGTTTGCTAATTCCACCAGAATTCACTCACTTTCAATTATGAAGCCGCAATTAGTACGAAGTTTCAACTATTGCGCTGACGGTTTTCGGTGGCATCCAAATCCTCACGATGCTCCGCTGACAGCTTGCGTTTGCTGTCAAAAGAATATTGGGAAAGTAATGCCAAATCGGAATATGTTAGAGTAGAGCTGAATCGTCATTTACTATTTGGTTTGTGCATAGGATGAGTGGGACAAATTTCAATAGAAAATCACTTATGAATGACAAACAGGTGGCGCTGACCATGAATAAAATTTATGGAGTCTACGAAAGTGAAGACGAGAACCATTCGGTCATCTATCATTAGCAAATATCAGAGAAACTGACGAATACAAATTAAACATAATTCGGAACGAAAAATGGTGTGTTACAAAAGTAAATTCAAACGAATCGAGATGAGGAACGACTCGTTGTTGGTTTTTATAGATTTGCGATTTTATTATTTAATTTCGACCGGTCGTGAGAATTACGAAGTACGAACGACGGACGGGAATTCGTATGATAGATTAAATTTAAGAAGGTTGTCGTCTGTATATTTCAATTCTCTCTTTTCCTCCCACTTTCTGAACAAACTTCCGATCAATCTTAACCTCTTTTATTTTCCTCTCTGCACGAGATTTTCTTCAAGAAAGATTTTAAGCACAAACGATGTTCTCGTTTTATATTTAACGAACAAGTTGAAAAGCCGTTGAAAAATATCGATTGAATATACTTTTCATTACGATTACAATTTGCAAAGATTTTAAAGAATTACAAAAAATATACATCATGAAAAAATATTGATTCATTTTTAAAAAAAAGTTGAATCGGATTAAAAATCATCTGAGTTAACCGTTTGAGCTGATCTCGACAGGAAAAGAAAATTCTTGTCGAATTTTCGTAGAAAAATAATGGAAACACTTCTAAAGTACATTTCGACTTGACTTAAGATTTAAAGTAAAATCAAATAAAATAAACACTAGAATTTGATCACTTTAGTCATTAACAAAAGAATTGACGAGCAAACGACACGACCAACCACAAAAATCCACTTCAGCAATTTCATATTTTCGACCAGAACACATTCTGTCACTCGCTGCCTGGAAATGCTGCGACTTTAAGCCCATTTACCCAATTCGTCCCACATTGCACTTTTTCCTTAACTGACGAAAAGGCGCGCATGTATGTGTGTGCGTGTATGTGCTACCTCACAAAACTCGTAATATTAATGACGGATAAGACGCGACATTTCAAGGGCGTTTCACATTTCTTAAAATCTTTCAACTGACTGCATGAGTTTTCGTCACTGACTCGTGAAGGAATTGTCATGAATGATTTTGGCGGAGAGAGGATTCGTGAGGATTTGTAGAATTTGAAATGATTTGAGGCCATTTCCAAAACTCTGACCGTATACATTCCTAGCCTGATTTCTCTCTTTGCCTCTATCTCTTTTCTCTGTTTCCAATCTTTTCTTTTCAGATTTTGTCGATTTTCTTTGCAAAAATATCAAAGCCATTTTGGTTTAAATAAAAGTTTGCACGATTACAATTAATCGGAATTAAATTTAATTCGAATTTAAATTTAATTTATTGACTCCCGCTTTAAATTTTTCTTGGTATTGAAGGAAAAAACTAACTGCGTTTTGTGGAAACGGCTGGAGCGCCCTTTTGGTTAATGAACTTTCTATAACGACTTTTAAATCATAAAAATTAAAAAGGAATTCAGAGTAAATTTCAATTTAACTGACCGTAATAAATATAAAAAAGATGGGAAAAAAACTGAAATGATCTGAAATGAATTTACTTTTTAGATAAATGTCCAGACATCAATCTGTCCATCAATCAGTGTGGGTTGTATCATGTTGGATGGCAGTAGTCAGTTAAAGTTAATGGAGGAGAGGCCGAAAAAGGTCTGACAAAAACAAAAGCAAAACACCAAAAAAAAAATAGCAACAAAAATAATAACATTGATAAAAACCATTGTTGGCAGTAAAGGACAAAGACAATGACATCCATCATTATAATTATATAAGAATGCTTTCAAAATTGTTTGCCGTTTATCTAGTGCTGATGATAATGCTTTCCCCGGTTGGAGCCGGGTGGACCGTTTCAGCTGGTGGACCCCACCGTAGGGATCATTCCGAACGCATGACTGGTTGGCAGTGACGACATTATCGTAATTTCATTGATATCACTAAAACTACCAACGCCATTATTTAATGAAGACACACGAGGGTTGGTCGAGGTGGTTGGGTGCCGCGGGCCGTGGTGGGAGGGTGGTGTTCATGGAGAATTATCACTTCATATTTCAAATAGAAAGATATTTTCACAAAAGAAACACATTCCGTCGTGCGGGGGAGGGGGAATGAAATGAAATAGTATTAAGAAGGTGTTAACGAAAAGATTGGGCGACGAGCGAACTCTTAAGGACGAAAGTGGTTTGTAGGTCACGCCAGACATTATCGCTATTATCGCTATCATTTACGACGCTAGGGATAAAACTTGGATACAATGGTAATAAAGAATAACCATTGCATGCGTGTTTATGCGTGTGTGTGTATGTGTATGGGTATTTATGTTTGCCTTGGAATGAGCAACGCACATATGTTTCTTAGTGTTTCTTAGTGTTTGTGTCTCCAATTGTTATCGGTATTTATGACGGTCACTCTACGCGTGCATGCTTATAACTAACACTTACAACATGCCGGCGATTCTTTCCCTCGCACACTTACGATTTACGATATCCTTTTGCTTCGTTTTCGCTTTTTCTTTATCGGACTTTATAAAAATTCTTCACCGTCATCGGTTTTCAAGTCAAGCTGAGACCAAATTATGGCGCGTGTTGAAATCAGCAGAAACAGCACTGACTCCATGGTGAAAAAAATCGTGTATCACATCCATGATTTCACCAAAACGACTCAGATTAATTTTGCATTAATGGAGCAAACATTAGTCAATTAACACATAACTAATTACGTGATTGGTAATTAAGTTTTCAATCGGTATGCTATTTTTTTATTATAACTAATTATTTTTTTAATTTATTTTTTTTATTAAAAGTAAGATTTTTAAAAGAGTTTTGGAAGTCAAAATTTTTTAAGGGTTCAAACTTTTTAATTGATTTCCACAATACTATAAATCAAAAACTTTAATCAAATTTTTAATAAAATTGTTTTCCATTTTTTTAATCATTTTCTCTAAATTTTCTCTTAATTGAATTTTTAAAATTTTCTTTAAAAAAAGTGACCACAACACCGTTGAACAACATTACCGTTTCTCCAGCAAGGATTTCATCGACGACATCTATAAAATAAGATTTGAGAAGATGGTCAAGGACTCTAACATGTCTCTACGACTTCAAGGTGAACAGCGTCGACACTGTATGGCCGTCAGTGATTGCTGCAACCGTTTCATTACAACTTTGCTTCCCGCCTATTTCGAATGTGCAAAAGCAGTCATCGTCGACGTCGCGCTTCAATTTCCTTTGAATATTAATTTTTAGAGATAACCGCGATTATACGATTATAAATAAAATGTGTTTGTTTGTCTTTATGAACTATAAGTCATAAATCCTTCATGGGAAATGATAATGTCGTTGATGATGGTGTTGGTAATGTTGATGATGTTTTGATGTCATTAAGGATTATATCATCACCCCATCATTCAACTAATGATAGTTATCTTCGCGAAGGATATTGTGGCAACAATAAAGGATTCGGTCTTACAAGAGGAAATATTCTTCTTCGTTTTTTGAATATGTCTAAACGGTCTTTTGATGGTCTCTTTCTTGTCTTTATTATATATTTTAAATTTACAATGTTTCCTCTACTACTCCTCCTTGTACTAATCGTCCTTATCCTTCTCTGTTACTTTCCATTTGCATCTCTCTGCAGAAGGTTTTCTGGGTGTTGATTTTTCGAGCGACTAATGGTCGTTCGACTGTTTGATGGCCAATTGATGGTCAAACACTTAGACAATCAGACGTCCTTGAAATGAAAGGACATGGAATAAATATAAAGGATATGATGGTCACACCAACAACAACAACAAAAAACAGCAATGCTCAACATCCTTTTTGTTTTTAAGCGATTATGTCAAACTTTTAATAATATTTTGACACGCGAAAAATTGACAGCAATTCATTAAAGCGGAAAGTGAGAGAAAGCAAAATCACCAACTTTTATCATTTTTATTTTTTTATTTTAATTTTTATTCTCTCCGATGTTCGTCTGACTGTTTTTATTGTTCTTGTTCTTGTTCACCCACTCCGTTTTATATTCTGTTAAAAATTTATCGAATGAAAAATTATGATCACTCATACGTCATGTCGTATCTCAATTGAAATGATTGACGGCTCGACGCGACAAAAGTGGTAGACTGCCGTGGGCAAGAAACTCAATTCGCGTACTTGTAGTGAAATGAATCAGCGTGTGGCATAAATTAATGCTAAAATTTAAAAAAACTCAAATTTCATTTTTGTTTTGTTTTAACATTTTCGATTTTTAAATTACCGAAACTCATCAAAGAGTTAGGAATCTCCCATTACATCGTTTGCTGTTTCATCTAATTCATGGTCAGAATTGGTCGCCAAAAGTATTTAAATCTCCGCTTAAATCTCTGATTATTTAATTAATTCCTTAGTCACAAAACATGAAAAAATACGGACAATCAAAAGAGGAAAAGTGCTGAAGGTACCGTAAAAGATGGGTTTGTTGTTGTTGCAGTTATTGTTAATATTGCTGCCGTTGTTGTTTTTTTAGGTGTGATGATTTATAATTGTCGGGGATAGTTGATGATAGTTGGCGTTAGTTCTAAATTGAAGTGAAAAACGGCTCTACTAAACCCATTTTTATTCTAGGCATCTACTGGGACCGTTTATTGTTGTTGCTTTTTGAATCTTGCATATTATTGCCTTCTATTCGTTTGCTTGCTTTAGCTTCTCCTTTGTTTGACTTTACAAATATTTTCAACATTTTTTTCCGAATGAGGTCTCGTAGGACATCTTTGTTATCCTTGAATACAAAAACAGTACATGTGTAAATAAAAAGCACCAAACACGATCAAATATTATTTATGATTTTTGTTGATTTTTGATATGTTTTTGTTTGACATTTTTTGGAATTTGTGTATGCGTGTCTCCCCCTAAAGAAAATCATATTAGTCTCGAGCGCCGAAAAGTTAGTTTATACGAGAAGTACTCTACCATG
Organism: Physocephala rufipes; assembly: GCA_963966595.1. NCBI lineage: Eukaryota > Metazoa > Arthropoda > Insecta > Diptera > Conopidae > Physocephala > Physocephala rufipes. The sequence continues at coordinate 21,384,958 of OZ016504.1, forward strand.
TTCGCGCATTAATGTTCCTGATTTGAATTGTGTCCATGTTGAATAGTTTTAACCTTAATTAATACTTCAATTAATCAATCAAAGAGTATACAAAAATTAAGTTTCTCCTAAAAATGTCTCATAAAAACTGAAAATCGAACCACCGGTCAAAACTGTTTTGGAAATTGACAATTGACAATTTTCCTAGTTAGTTTTGGACTTCTTAATTTGCTGCATTGGTTGATTTAAATTAATATATTAATACATAATAGCCACAATTTCTACCGCTTCATCACTCTCGAATGAAACGCCTAAATGCCATTCAAATGTTTGTTGCGCTTTATTCGTCTGCTCGGTAATTTGTCAACTAAATTTCCTGCAGGGTAACATTCGTTACTATTTATGTAAATAGACTCAAAAAATACACCCTTTGAAATGCGAGAGTACGTCAAGAGAATGAACCGGCGTTAGCAAGACATCACTAGAGGGCGGTTTTAAGATTGAAAAGTTTATAGAAAATATTTTGAACTAGACGGACTTTGAAGGAGAAAGAAGCAGAATACACGAAACTTATGATCTTGTATAATTATCAAATAATTCGGATTTATAAATTAAGAAATTAGATAATAATGATAAATAATAATAATAATTAAATTATGTAAATAATTGGAATAATTAATAATTATGAATGAACCCTTTCGCGACCGTAATTTCGAGGCGCCTAGAAGCCTGCCGCGGTCACAAACCTGTTTACGGTTAATGATGTTTATGATTAATTAAATTGAAGAAATGTTAGAATGATAAGGGAACGTATATACTTAAATTCAATTGTTTTTATTTTAAATCTTGATAATTTATTGCAAATCGAAGTTATTGCTTTTTTTTTGTTCATACCATAAAATACCTAATTGTTCTCCCAAAATCAATTTAAGTATGCCTTTTTTCAGCATCCATTATCCTTTATTATTCCTGGCACGTCTTTCAATAAAGTTATCATCGAGCTCTTCCTAAACGAGTAAAACTAAATTGATGTCAACTTCATTATTCAGTTCATTAAAAATTTTATAACCGCAAAAAAACAGAAAATTATCCAAAAACAAATTTCCTACTGCTGCTTTCTTTCGTGATTTTTCTTTACTTACTTTTTCTTTCCTTTCCTTTTGGCCTTCATAAACCAAAGACAAAACCATAAGCATCAAATTTAATGCGGTGATAAAAAATTGGAATATTTTAATTATCTCGTTTAATTCCGTGATATTGAAATGATTTTATTGGTAATTAATTAAAAATAAATGACACTGAAGTTAATTTTGAAAAGAAATTAAAATTCACTGACAAGGAAATCGTTACTGTCAAAACAATTGTAGAGAGAAAGAGAGAGAGAGAGATCATAATTTCGTACGAGATAGATCATAGTTCTAATATTTCCTTAAATTTTTGTGACTTAAAAATTGATTTTAGTTTTTTATGTCATTCTCTTTCCATCTTTCCTTATTCTTAATTTCCTGCCAACTCTATTTTACCGTTAATTTTTAGATTTTTTGTTCTTTTTTCTTCACAATTTTGTTTTCAATTTCATTCTGCTATTTGAAAATTCTAAATTTTCTTGTACTAAAACAACAGATTTCGTGAAGATGATGAAGTCAAAATAACGTTAGTTTTTTAAAGAAGTAAAATGATCAATTAATCAATGAAATTAATTACGAGGCCGAACCGAAAGAAAATACAAATAAAAGGTTAAGCAAATTCATTGACTGGAAATGACAAAAAGCGTACTCGCATCCTTAAAACTCGTATCCTTCCCGTCCGGTATTCAGAATTGCTTTTCATTGTTTTTTAGTTTTTATTTTGCTTTTGTTTTCTCAAAAACCAACTGTGGTTTCGTTTAGATGCGGAAGTTAAACGACGCGTGCAAAATATTTTAATATAGTGTATGTATACGTGTGGATATATGTGTGTATGCGTGTGTATGTGTGTTTTTGTCCGTCTGTGATAGAAAGGAGCTTTCTCGGAACGCTTGTAAATCTTGAACCTCCACAGCATTATCGAGCGCGTATGAACCAAAAACTTTTCATTTATAAATAAAAGGAAAGTCATTACGAGGAAATATAAAAATAGCATTAAAAATGAATAAATAAAAGAAATTATAATTAATATTCCAAAGTCATAAAACTACCACTCAAAGAAAATAACAAAATGCTACGGGATTAAACTGCGGGAAGGGTTTGATAATAAACGTTTATTAAGCGAAGGCCAGAGTGAGTCACTGCCTTTCATTGAATTTATTTTTTTCCTTTTTACTCTAGTTTACGATAGAACGATGTGCTTCTAAAGATAAGATTCCAAATTAATATTCTGATGAAATGGAAACAATAATCGTTAAATCTAAATATTCGACAGAGCTCCAAGAGCTGCCTTTCCACTTGTTAATGTTTTGGTTATAAGTCGCGGATCGTTAGTCAAATTTTTTTGAGGAAAATTCTAATGAATGAAAGCATCTTAAATTATTCAGTGGCTCAATTTTATGAACCCTTGCACTAAATTCATATCTGGGTTATCAAATAAAAATGGAAAAATAACAAATTTTTAGTAATCAAAATAGCAATATATTGAATACTTAAAGTCAATACAATAAATAAATCAGGATCCTTTTTGAATAAACCGAGTAAGCTCGAAAAAGTTATGGCAATGCTAGAAAATATACTCGCATACCAAGTGGTATCATTACGCAAATGTGAGTGAGATGGCATGACTTTAGAATGTCAAATCGCGAAAACGAAACAAACCATGAATAATTCATAGACTCATCTCTAAACACTTTATTCTTTGATAACGCTAAGCAGAAATTTATGATTGCATATGGCTTAAAACAGATTGAAAGCCAATTGAGGCCAACGATATAAAAAATAAGTGTGGCAAAACGAAAAAATTTCGGGAAATGAAGGCCACAAAATTTAGAATCAAGTGACAAACTAATTGCTTTGGAAACTATATAAAAATTTCCTTATTTATTTTTTTTAATATTGAATAAATTCTCTGCCTGAATTTCCTCCTCACCCTTCCCCTCCCCGACGAACTAATCCTCTTCATTCCACTAACTACCATCGGGATTCATGGCTTATAGGTTTGATGACACCATTACAAATCTTTATTATTATTTTCATCATTATTTATTATTATACAGGGTGTTCTGCTAAAGACTTTCAAATTCATCTTCAAACGTACGGAGAAACAAAAAAATATTTTCTTTTTTTATCGATGGTATAAAGAGGTACCGATAGTATAAAATCTATCTATTGCAAAAAAAACAAACAGTTTTCTTTGTTCCACGCTCTTTTATGAACAATCTCTTAAACTCTTTTTAAAATTTTTTCCAAAATTTAAAATTCGGTATTCATTTTATCAAACACTAATCGCCTTTAGAAATTGTTTGAAAAGGCTTGTAAAGCATCGATAGTTAAGCTTGTTAGCACGCGTTCACGTAGCTACTTAAACGGAGCTATTTTGCTCTAAATTATCAATAATTTATGCAGTTTTATTCGAAAATCGCATTTTATACTTAAACGTAGAGAAAGTGTGAATCCATACTTTCAATCCTTTCCATACAATATTTTTCTTGTTCCAACCCAAGCTACCGCCAATCCTAAGCTTTCGTGGGTTGCCAGACCCATATAGTATGCCCACCCCCCCCCCCCTGTCTAGTAGTAGTTTCAGCTTATTTCATCCCCTCGCATTCCAAACACACACACATTTTTTGGTGTCTTTTTTTAACAAGGATATGCATTTTTTGTACTACGAGTAAATGCGGAATAAATAAATGAAATTCATAAATAATGTTTGGAATACCATCGAATGAGACCCGGCTGATGTTTCAGTTTTTTCATTAGTTTATTAAAAATTTGTACAATTGTTTGACAATTTTGGTTTTAAAGCGATTAAGGGTTTGGTTAAAAATTAAAGAGTTTAAAAATTTAAAAATTAAAAGAGAGAAATATTTTTTTAACACAGAATAATATTACGTTAAAAACTAATAAATTATTATAACAGAATAAATATTTGGTGCATTTTTTCATTTTATTGGATAATTCTTGTTATTGAATTTATAAATAAAACAAACAAATAAACTTTTTATCTTGTGTTTTATCTCATTTTTCCACACAAAAAGCTTTCATTTTACAAATTAGTCCAATAAAACAGAAGCATCGTAACAAATCTTCATCCTATGGCCTTCGTTATAATTCGTGCTCTAACTTATCCTGGTCGTTTCATGTCTTTAGTAGCTGTGCCACCACTTTCGTCTCAATTCACGCGGTTTCTCGAGGCATTTTGCAAATCTCAAGCCGCTCGTTTCAGATTTCAGAAATTATTCAAAAGGATAAAACGAAGCATTAAATTCCTTAACACACATTCTTGTGAAATAATGACATGACCGAGCAATATGATAAAAAAGGTCACTTGATATGTTCTGTTTTTCTCTCTTCAAACTCATGAAAATCGTTCATGATTGGGTAAACTGAACATATCCTGCAAGGCATTTTTAGCACTTTTTTATAGCTTTTTTTATAGCGGTTCAGTTTACTTGTATGAAATGTGTTAATTTTAGGACGCATGGGCTCTCGTAATTTTATCACCCTTTTGGGAAAAATAATTCATGATCCATTACGGCCGATTTTCGAACTAAAATATTTTATGCACGTGTGTGAATTTGTAACTGCCTAAACTACCCAAACCCACATAAATTCTTCCAAATTTTGAAGAAATTTACGGGATGAGAAAACCGAAATTTTTAAAGTAAAAGTCTTAAAACTAAGTTAAATCTCAACCATTCTCATGCTTTTTTCCCTCTTCCGTTGTCTATCTCGTAATTAGTAGAAATTCTTTTATTTATTAATTCTTTAAATTAATTAATATTCAGAAATAACTTAATTATCACTTCTCTATTGTTTCCGATAATAATTATTATTTATATTTGTTACAAATTTTTAGAAAACGTAATATTAAGATATTATTATTAATATTAAGATTAAGACCAAATGAAAATTGATTCAGTTTTAGCAAGACTAAACCGTAATAGCTAACGTTAAAACACATTTAAGTCAAATTTTGGACCGTTTCGAAACGTTGAAGACTCTTTCAGTATCTGTTTTATCTTACTCTCGAATTTATTATTTGTTTGAATCCTCGAAAGGAAAATAAATTTAACTTAAGTGCACGCAGTAAAAAAGGAGCGGGTCATTAAATCAAGAAATTGGTCAGCCAGTTGAAGAAGTTGATCGGTTGGGTCGTTTCAGTGGACCAATTCTAAAAAAAGTTCTACAACCTCTGGATAAAACGATTTTAAGTGACTTTAAAGTAAAGTCATTGCTAGCTTTCGGTGGTTAGCTTCCTAAGTGTTTAATTAAAGAACAATATAAAAGAAAAATACAAAATACTAAAAAGTCCTTAAGGCAACGCCCCGCCGTAAAAGAACAGAGGGCGTTAAAGTACTAAAGCACATCCGGAAGTGCCAAAAAGCTTAATAATATAATATTCATCTACTAATTTTGTCTAATATTTCATCTACTAATTTGTTTCTTACATTTTTCGAGCTAAATTTCATTACACTTTCAATTATTTGCCTCAGCTTTATTTTTTGATATGGAATAGGTATGAAAGTGATGGCTATATTGCACAAGAATATAACAACACACGCAATTATAATGATGCTATCACAAATGCTCTGTATCTAGAAACCGTTATAAAGCCGTAATTAAGCTAATAAAAACCCTGATTAGCCCGGAGCTATATTTTCTTGATTAAAGACAACATTCTACATCATCGACGATAAAGAAGAAATCTTCGCCTAGAAACAGCGCAAAATACATCACAACAAAAAGAAATTATCACATACAAAAATTAATATCTGAAACGGTAGGCTGTAGGAGGATATATAGTCATGAGTAATTTTTGTGAGAAATGTCAGACTAAAGTGGAGATCCTTATGTTTATCCAAACATGTGAACTCGTGTAACGAATTGCATCGTCACGATATTTAAGACACTGCATGCTTTATATTATATATGACCAATATAACAAGAAGGCACAACATACTCTGCGGTTCTTTCCCGCACTACGCTTAATTTTTTTTTTTTTTTTTTTTTTTAAATACTCGTTACATTTTGTCCAGCGATTACCCGCACACCAATATTTGAAAATGAATACGACACTTCGCCGCCATAATAGCATTCTAAAAAAAGCAAGAGTGACAGATATATCTAATAGAAAGATCCAGGGATCCAGATAATTTTACATGTAGTTTATTCTATTTTTAGTGAGTTTTACTTGCCGTGGAATTGTCTACGAGTAATTTAGAACAAAACACAAAAATTGATTTAAAACAATTTTCACGATATAAGTTTTATTTTTTATTTATTGATGTGAAATATAATATTTCAATGTATATAGAATATATATATTCGTATATTACACAATATATAATCATATGCACTTCTGAATATGTTAGTAAATTTTGTTTAGTTTCATATAAATACAATTAAAGAAATATTTTACTTTTCAATCGTCAAAACCGATAATAAAAAAGTTTTGTATACTTTTATTTAATACAATATATTTTCTGTAATTTTATTATTTCGAAATCTTTTCTCGGATTCTATTTTTTCTCTTACTTTCCCCCACCCCTGAATCTTTACTTTAAATTAATAATTAATAGAAAGTAAATTTGTGAACAATTATCGAAAATATTAATTGACTTTCAAAACTATTTAAAAAACGGAAAATGTGCATTTATTAAATTTTTATTAAATTATTATTTAATTATTTATTAAATTATTAAATAATTAAATTTTTATTCAAAATTTTTATTCAAATTATATTTTGGATTCCTTAAAATTTTGTTCAATAAAAATTGTTTGTAATAGTAAATTAAATAGTAAGAGAGTAATAGTTTTTTAAATAAAATGAAAAATGTTAAATGTAAAACATACAAATGTTTACAATTCGAAAACTATATAGTACATATTATGATTGTGCAATAAAATCAATAACTTGTACGGCTTCGGCTTCAATATTTGTTCAGATTTCTACTATAGAGCTTTCATTCCAAATCTTAAGAATTGATTTTAATGATATATTTTATTATTTTTTTAACTCTCTCTCTCTCCTTCTATCCACATTCCTTTAAACCATTCCTTCTTTTCCTTTTTCTCTTTTATTTCATTCTTTTCTTAATTTTTTCCACTTCCATTATTTTTCATTTGCAGTTTAAACAATTTCTCCGTGGCATCTCTTGTTTCCATTCATTATTTTTCCTTTATTTTAACAAATATAAATCGATTCTATGTTTTTTATTTTTACTTTATTCTTTTTCACAAGAAACCTAGTCGTATTAAATTGAATTTGAAGTTTTGAATGCTGTCATAAAATATGTCTTAACATCTTCTCTCTCTCTCTCCTTCTTAACTGTAGGCGTCATACAGTAGTTTGGAAATTGAAAACATCGATAAAAAATCTGTAACTTTTAGCGGACACGAATTTGTTGGCAAAGTTTTGCTTTGTTTCCAGCAGACCATTTCCCTGGAGGCCTGAAAATATTTCGTGGCAATATATCCTCAAGTAATATACAGGCTATTCTGCATAATATGTGGTAAAAGCTCAGGATAACTGGAATGATTCGAGATAAGAAAACTCCTTACGATAACCTTTTTTCCTCCCGCTTAAGCGTGATGGATCATTTTCTAAACAAATTACTTCAAACGGGAAAACTTATAAAAAGAAACAACGTTTTTAAAAGTCAGCATCTCAGGGCTTTATACATTTTTGAATTTAATAAATCGGTCAAGGAGTTCCTAAGAAAATGAATGTTGGACTTGAAATCTTGAAAGACCCCTTAAAAATCTTCAAAAAATCAACGTTTATAATTAAAGTTATTTATCTTGGGGGAAATTCCTTCGATACGTTCTTGATGAAATGCTCTGCACTGTACTGCAAGGCTTCACGGCAAAAACCCATATAAGGTTTCTTAGAAAAGTGAATACAGAAACTTTAACTAATGCAGGCTTTAATTAACCAAAAGTTTTAATAATCTTAATTAATTTTTATTATTATTTGAGCGTTCTCTCGAGATGTCATAGATGGCATCATTTTTTAACAGCTCTTTCACCACTTTAAATATTTGTTTTAAACTTTCCCTTACGCTTAAACGTAAGTTTTTTCCATCCTCTCTTGTGTTTTCTTTCTTAGCTCGACCCAACTTATTCATACTGAATACTCAAAATTTCCTTAAATTTGATTTTTGCCTACGCCTCTCTTCAAAATAAATTTCTAAAATTTTGAAAACCCTATAGCCCCACAAATATATAGCGCCAACACCCTATAGCGCCAACACCCACAGGCACGTCTATACTTTGGCACAGCTAAACATATAAACATTTTTAAGAACTTTAATTAGCTTTATTTACAGAACTCTAGTCGATGAGTTTTGTTTCTAAACCACTGTACGGCACCAACCATAAGAATGTTTCTGGTCATTTGATTATACTCATTTTTTAGAAAAGTTAAAACACTAGCGTATAATGAAAACCCTTATATTTTATCTGAAAAATTTAATCTTAGGACTTGTAGGATTCATTCTTTTGAAAACATTTTATGTTTTTACACTTTGACTATTTTCTCTTTCAAAACATACAAAACTACTCGTTTTAAAATTTTCGTCAATTAAATATGTATATTTTTCTTACTTTATTCATTTATTTATTTGTTGTTTGTTTTGTGTAAAGCTTTCAGCCATTGCTCCATGCTGCGGTACATTCGGTACCGCAAGACATTTTCAAAATAGTGACAATTTCAATAAAAAGTAAAACAGTTATTTTTTCATTCCTGTGACATCGATTAGTTTATATTTTGTATAATTAAAGATTATTCTAATTTGTTGATTTTTGTTCCACAAGTTCTGTTTTCGCCTTAGCTCGATTTATTTTTATTACCTTACCATTTAATTATTAGTTTAGACTTTTTAAAAAATGTTGTATGGAGTTTTGCTCTTAAAGCTTTTAGAGGTTTCAGTATATTTTTCTTTTCTGTAATTAAGTTTTGTAAACTTTTGGTTTTGTTATTATTTTTGCTTGATTCGATAATACTGGCAAAGGATTAAGTAATTCTTTAGAGACTTACATTATTTCGCACTCGAAAATGCTTATATGATTAAATATCTATATAAATGTTGATATATATAAAAAATGTTTACACACATTAAAATTTATTGTTTCTCGACGATTAAATATGTTTGTTTTCAATTATGAAGAAGAAGTGAAGACATGTTGAGTAATTTTTTAATGAGGATCGTTTTTGTTAGCAAATTTATACCTAAATAATCTCATTAAGACTACACTATATTTTATTAATGAGTAACAATTACTACGCAATGAATTTTTTATGAAAGGGTAAGGAGCAGTAGATATTATTTTAGGTTTTAGCAAATAGCACTAATACAGCGAGAGTTTAGATTTTCAATCATAGTAGGAACTAACAACAACTAGTAAGATTATGAAAGAGCGAATATAATTTTTGTTGTAAAGATTAAAAAATGTTAGTGCAGAGAGTCTTCTACAGTGAAGACAATACGGAGAGCTAAGAGTTCAAAGAAGTGAGTGTGTGATAGATAACAAGAATAAGAAACAGGGATTAAGTAAGAAAGAGGGAAAAAGGAATAAGGTGATTATAATGATTTAAAGATACATTGTTAACTCTGTAATATTTTATTCAATATAAAGTCATAGAAAAAGTGAAAGCTATGACTATGATAATTTTTGTTCCCTCACTTGCATCTTATGTCTCGTTAAGATCATCACCGTTCATTGTCTACACTTGTTCCACTGCCGCATCGACCGTTAACGTATGTAAATCCATCGCTGATCGTGTTTTTCTCGGTGGTCTTGGTAGCATCATAAATTGATTTGAACAACTGGGCCCAACGAAAACAGAATTTTGTCGTGGTCTATGCTCCGGTCTTGGCGAAGAATGACTAGTATTATAACCTAAAATCGATAAAAGAGAGTTTGTTTTTTTTAAATAAAACATTACACTTTATAAATAAATTATCACTATTCCATTTGTGATATAATATTTCTTTTTGAACTTAATGCGAAGAAAGTAAATGCAATAAACATTAATGCACTATTTTCTGGTCGGTAAATCTGTTCTTTTTATTAAATGAGCATTGCACGCTTTCATAAATTTCATTTATCATTAAAATTCTACAATGCCATGATGGTCTCTATTAAGTGTTCTCTTATCATGAAATAGTTGAAACATTGCGATAGTTTTGTTGTCCACTAGCAGTTACTTCAACTGCATTAATTTTTATAAAACTGGTTTGTTATAAAATTTTACTGCTTGGTAAACAGAGTCCTGTGTTGTGGTTTATTTTGTCGACTCTTCCCATCCTTGAATTTTTTTCTATTTGTAATAATAATGACAGCAATGCAGTGATAACAAAAGAATATCCCGCTGAGTTTGAAAACTTGTCGCTTAACTTTAATGATGCCCCGCATTACGGCAAATGCTGCCTGCATAAAAAGTCACTAAAGAAGTAAAAGAAAATTCTTCTAGATAGCTCTAGAGAAGACGGGTAGTAGAACACAACGGATAGAAGTCCTCCAAACGTTACTCAACCACCGACAGTAGAAGCAACAACAACAGCACCAATAAGAAGAAGAACAAACGCAAATGAATAGTAAGAAAATGCAAAAACGTTTACACTGATGTCGCGGCGCGTCATTTGGTAGCGAATAAGAGCTGAACTCTTAACTAAATTTTATCAAAATCTTCACGTAAAATCTGCATTTCAACCAACTGCATACTCGCACATATACAAACACGTGTTCGAACAAAAAGCGCACATCCATTAATATTTAATTTTAACCTCATTTAACATAAAATCCGTTTAAATAAATTGTCGTGCATGATTCATTCAAGTTTTGTTAAATATATGAAATGTTTTCATCACGTTTAACGGGAGAAATGAACACCCTTGAAATAGAAGAATAGGTCTCCACCCCCTGTGATGCATGATTGTTTATGTGCCTGTGGAAGTTCTTTCGGTAAATCCATCGTTCACCTTCACGCATTTGACTTGTGGAAGAACAAAATTAATAAGAATGCATTTTTAAAGCTACAGATTGTTGCAGTCTGGCAAGGACATTTTATTAATGCAAACTTACAGAAAACTCGCTCCTTCAAAAGTAATTTCAATAGTAAATATTAAATCATTTTTTAATATATATTTTATATATTTTATATATTGGTCCTTGAAGTAACGATAATGATATCGATAGCCCAAGATAGTTTAAACACTTATAATTTTATAATATTAAAGAAGAAAACAAAGGTTAATTTACTAACAAAAAATTAGTGTTTTCTAAAATTAATTCGACGACTACTTTATATTAAACAAAAAGTTTTACTAAGCAGAAAAGAGTGATTTATTCAAATCAAAGACTCTTATACCTCCCTTGAATAATTCTCTTCTTTCGGAACATACATATATATATATATATATATATATATATATATATATATATATATATATATATATATATATATATATATATATATATATATATATATATATATATATATATATATATATATATATATATATATATATATATATATATATATATATATATATATATATATATATATATATATATATATATATATATATATATATATATATATATATATATATATATATATATATATATATATATATATATATATATATATATATATATATATATATATATATATATATATATATATATATATATATATATATATATATATATATATATATATATATATATATATATATATATATATATATATATATATATATATATATATATATATATATATATATATATATATATATATATATATATATATATATATATATATATATATATATATATATATATATATATATATATATATATATATATATATATTACTAAGCAGAAAAGAGTGATATATATATATATAGAGTAAAGAGTGATATATATATATATATATATATATATATATATATATATATATATATATATATATATATATATATATATATATATATATATATATATATATATATATATATATATATATATATATATATATATATATATATATATATATATATATATATATATATATATATATATATATATATATATATATATATATATATATATATATATATATATATATATATATATATATATATATATATATATATATATATATATATATATATATATATATATATATATATATATATATATATATATATATATATATATATATATATATATATATATATATATATATATATATATATATATATATATATATATATATATATATATATATATATATATATATATATATATATATATATATATATATATATATATATATATATATATATATATATATATATATATATATATATATATATATATATATATATATATATATATATATATATATATATATATATATATATATATATATATATATATATATATATATATATATATATATATATATATATATATATATATATATATATATATATATATATATATATATATATATATATATATATATATATATATATATATATATATATATATATATATATATATATATATATATATATATATATATATATATATATATATATATATATATATATATATATATATATATATATATATATATATATATATATATATATATATATATATATATATATATATATATATATATATATATATATATATATATATATATATATATATATATATATTGGCTAACGACTACATTGGTTAACGACTCAACCTACATTTAAATAACATAACACAATAATAATTCAAGCCGCAACCAACTGCCACCCACTTTAACCGCCATTATATCCCTCAGCTGCGGACAATTTTTCGCAATATCATTGCTGCTAACACCTAGAGGGCTGTTATTTCTTCAACCGCAAAACAAGGCCAGATCGTCACAAAGTGTTAAAATGAACACTTTCAACAAGATGACACTTTATCGCCAACAACAAAAGCGACCGCTACAACAAGCAGACCTAGTGGTGAGGTTAAAGGTTGGTTGATTTATGAGTTGAGTTCGATTTAAAGCAAACGGTGTGGGATTTATAGGAAGAACATTAACATCAAGAAGATAAAAGGCTAAAGCAAAGTAGAAAATATATTTCTATATATCCATATAAATCGTAGTATTTTTATAGCAATTTATATTATCACGCAAAATAATTTTTTTATCAATATTTGATATTGTAATCTTAGTCATGAATTATACGATATATCATCACGCTTGACAGCATCATTACATTAAGCTTCATTGCATAGAATATCATTATATATGTATATATATATATATATATATATATATATATATATATATATATATATATATATATATATATATATATATATATATATATATATATATATATATATATATATATATATATATATATATATATATATATATATATATATATATATATATATATATATATATATATATATATATATATATATATATATATATATATATATATATATATATATATATATATATATATATATATATATATATATATATATATATATATATATATATATATATATATATATATATATATATATATATATATATATATATATATATATATATATATATATATATATATATATATATATATATATATATATATATATATATATATATATATATATATATATATATATATATATATATATATATATATATATATATATATATATATATATATATATATATATATATATATATATATATATATATATATATATATATATATATATATATATATATATATATATATATATATATATATATATATATATATATATATATATATATATATATATATATATATATATATATATATATATATATATATATATATATATATATATATATATATATATATATATATATATATATATATATATATATATATATATATATATATATATATATATATATATATATATATATATATATATATATATATATATATATATATATATATATATATATATATATATATATATATATATATATATATATATATATATATATATATATATATATATATATATATATATATATATATATATATATATATATATATATATATATATATATATATATATATATATATATATGAAAGGCCTGTTTTATAGAACAGAACTTTCGGACTTTAAAGCTGAAATTTCCAACATCGTACCAAATGTGATTGAGTCAGTCTCAAAACAAAAACACGACCTTCTATAGTCTTAAACAACGTCTCAAATTTTTAACTCGAGTTGTATTTTTCCAGATAAATCGTTCTCTAATCTTTTCAAAAGTACTACGCACCAAATACTAATTCGAAACCTTCTCTGCTTGAAGAATTTCTACAGGTCGCTAAAGTTTTATGTGAACCAGAAACGGTAACATTAGAAAGGAAAATTAAAAAGGTGCTCAATAATTATAAAAATATTTCTATTGCTCAGGCTAAATCCAAATGTCTGAGCTTATTGAGAGACGGTCAAGATGCATATGGACCGTAAATCCATAAACTTAATTACTTTTAAGGTCCGATCATTGATTGATCAGAGTAAGAAAATCCAGTTAGTGAATCTCTTGGAACGCTACAATATAGACATAGCTTTTATTCAAGAAACTAATTTAAGAACTCGTAGTGTGACTAGATTAGATAATTATTATCTACCAAATGACGATGCTTTGGCTATTAGAAAACCTTATCGTCATTCTCCATTATTTATAAATGCACTTCCCTTTCCAAATATCTTCATAGAAGTTGATATGTTAATAGAAAGAAGGATTTCTATTTGGTTGCATTTATTTTCCCACTAACACTCTCCCTTCAATAATCCAAAATGGCCTCACAACGATTTCAGATTTTTCCAGACCTTCGAATGAAATTTTTCAAGGCGGAGATTTAAATGCGAAAAATGTTAGTTGTGGAGATTCTTCTGGTAATAGCAATGGTAGCGTATTATTTCATTGGCTGCAAGACTATTCCCTCAATTTTGTGAGAATTGTCTTGCGAACATACACCGTCTTTCCCGAATGGTTCCCCTTTTCTGGACCATCTCCTAATCAGCTCTTATGTTGTAAAACTCATAGACCAAAATTTTGAAGTATCGTTCAAACCTTATTTTTCGGACCACTTTCCCATTCAAATTAAAATTGAACTAAATGAAGCTTAGTTTTTCTTGCGACCTCCCAAAGCATTAATTTCTTTTACAAACACAAACTGGTTGAATTTTCAGCATGATTTGGAAAGTGAAGTCATTGCGACATTTTCCTTCTATATATCGAAATATCCTTCCTTCCTTCTATTATTGAAATTGATGATTTTATTGAGTGTCTTACATCAGCAATCAACCTAATTTCAGGCAGACATTCTCGACAAATTGAGAATTCCTTGAAAAATTTTGTTTCTGGTAATATTAAACATTTATTAAAAATTAAATGGGATTAGCAGATAAGGTTGTATGATATCTTTAAGAGGGCCTTAAATCGTAACGGCGATGATTATAAACTGTTGGCGAAGCAAATACAATTGCTGCAAATAATTATGACAAGGCATATTTTTATAATTACGAATAAAAACTTTCAGGGAAAACAGACTTCGATCTACTTTTACTTTTACTTTAACAGGATTTCCCAACAAGACTGTCAATAATCAGATAGAACAAGCTAATTTTGAGATATCACCAAAATTCATATTTAATTAATATTTCAATGCCCCATGAATGTCACTATGTGTGAAATGCGACAAACTTGAGTAGTTTCAAAAATTTTGACGCACAGATCCGTCTAAATTTGGGCATCGATTTGGCTAAATTTGGACGAAGGGCATCTCGCCTTGTCATATGACACAATCCAGTTTAGGGCACAACTGGGTCTGAAGAAGTGGATTAAAGAGCCCGCTGTTGATGGTGATCTCAGATAGTGGAAACACTCGGAAACACTCCTTTCCAATAATCACGGACCTGTCATGACGCCGGCAAAAAAATTGCACCAAAAAGTAAAATGTTGGGGATGAATTGATACCTGACGAGAATTGTGTTGGTCCAACATAAGACAACTATACGGTATTCGTCATATCCATTTCCACTGAAACTCACTATTTTCAAATCCACAAAAATTTTGTTCTACGCAATAATTGTTTAATTTTATTCTTCATTTATCGAAAATAGAATTAACAAAGTTTTAAATTTGAAAAACATTCTCAATTATCATCAGTACATAATGAACATAGTCATCGACCCCTGACAATGAAGTCGTGACAATCGCATTTCTTTCCTTTACGATTTGCATTTAAATGTGTGTGCAATTCCAATTTAATTTCACTACGCTCTTCGAGACACCATTCATCTCAGAGCTCTGCGTTTTATATGCGTTTAACATAAAACTCGACTCGTGCAAATGGAATACACTCAATTATGCACTTCCGCGGAATTCTCTCCGCACCTGAAATAATACGGTTTACATGGAATTCTTTAATCCGAAGCGAACGTAAAACATAAAACCAACAACAAATGTAATGAATATATTTCTCTGTATGTATATGCACCATATGTACGTTGATGAAAATTTTAGCAATTTTAGCAATTTCTAGTTGTATGCGTTCGTTCCTACCACAAGTGCCCAACATCCATGACCCAATAGGAAAATGTATCATGCATATGAACGACGACGAATTCATCGTGAAATAAACTAGGCCTCATAGCTAAAATCTACACGCAATTCTTTTTCGTTAACGAAACAAAAAGATATTATGTACATTTTACTTCCGACTTCTCTTTTTTTGGTCAGTTTGTCTTTCACGAAAATATGTTATCCTTTCCTACTTATCATTCCTTTATATAAGAGTTATGTTATGTATAAGTTAAACCAAGCGTGGAAGGAGAATCGCTCCGCCAATTTTCGCTGATTGGATTGTTTGTGAAATAAGTTTACCCTCGTCGATAACTGACCACTTCTTCCCTATCAGGTTCTCTGCGGAACCGTTGTATACATGCATGTATGTGAGTATGTGTGAAGAGTGTTCCTTTTTAAGAATTCCATACATCTGTGTATCGTGCTAAAGAATTTCAAGGGCTTAAAAATGTTTGTGTGTGCGTCACTTTTAAATGCGAGAGTTGCATTCCACGATGTAGTCGATTTTATATTTCCGTTTTAACCCGGCACTTTATTTTGAAACTTTAGTTAACAGTAAAATACCAAAGAATGTAAAATGTTAAAATGTTAGCACTCCATCCTCTTTAGTGTCTTTCAATGATCATTTAGGACACGGACAACCTCAGATGTTTTCTATTCAGAATTTATTTTGAAATAGATAAATGTAGCGCATTTTTGCAAGCAGGCAAATTTTTGCGTGGGTCTATTTCAACCATTTTTTATTTTTTTTTTACAGACAATTATTGGATAAGGTCAACTGACTGACTTACCTTTATTGAAAATATTCGGACTACATGTGGCAAATTGACATGTTGGCATATTGACTTGATTTATCATTCCCATGGACATTCGGGATACTGAAGTACGCTGCAATTAAATTTGGAAAAATATTATTAAGGGCTATAAAAAAGGATTTTGGAATCACGAAACACTTGTGATTTTATTGACAATCTAATAAAAGATTTTTACCGGATGAGATTGCAGTGAGTCCATATCTACTAGAGGACAGGAAGACCGATGCTGTTGTTGGAATTTTGGTTGATAAGGTTCCAGCATACGAATCTTACCCCATCGATTAAAAAATAGAACAATTGCACCAACCCATAGCATTAAAACCAAACCAACGATAAGTACCTCTTCGGTACGAACAATGATTTTTGGACCTAAGTAATGAAAAACCACAGAAGGGGAAAAAATAGAAAGAAATTACTGCAATTGCTTGTACTGCATGTTTACTACTAGGTAGTACTAAATTACATTTCTTACAACTATTTCATTGAAATCGTTTTCAAAAACCACGTTTCAAAATGGGTCAATATCATTAAGGCAAAAGGTCACCGCTCACAACTCGGTCATTTTTGCATGCTGCTACTCGTCATTTGTTAACGAAAAACTCAAATGGCGACATTGAACACGTAAATGTAGTAGAATAGCTTAGGCCAAAACTTACAAATTCCAAACACTCAATATATAGCAATGTGCTTTAGAAACGTGCTCCAACCAAGTGTCTGTGAAAAAGTGTTAATCGTGCATGCTTATTTAACTGTCAGAGGCCATTGCAAAGTTCGGTGTTTGCAGCAATGATTTCCCGTCACGGGGATGTCGCACCACAATCAGTTTTCATTTTTCGAATTTTAGTGTTATTTGTTTTCGTTTGTTTTTAACCACTTTCAGGAGCCGTTGCGTTGGAGGTTCTTTTAGCGACATGGTATCGATGTAGAAAATGACAACGTAAACAGTTTTCCACACTAATAACTAACTGCATTGAAGCGACAAACGCCGCATAAATATTTTTATCAGTTGGTCTGGGTTCCAATTACGTATCATCCCCTGACATGCTAGCAGAAATGCGTAGCAGAAATACTGCTGACACAGATATAAATTGCTTGTAGATCTTTGTTTTTCTAAAGTATTTAGAAATGTAAGAATCTTTCATCAATAGCAGTTTGTTTTCAGAATACATCTCTTAGCATTCTTTTCTTGTTCTACTTCTATTGGTAATATAGTCTTAAAAATTTGCGTAGTTAAGGAATTTTATTTCTAAGATTCAGAAACGTTACAACCTCTAGTAATACCAACTAAGCTGTCCTCTTTAATATTTAACTAGATTGAAAATCACCAAACGCTGCATTTTGTGTTCTAACTCATACGTACGAGTCTGTAAGCGTGAGAATTAATGATTGAATGAATGATTTATTGAACCTTTTCTTTATAAAAAATTAAATAGTTAAGCAACATGAGTAAAAATAACAATTTAAATAAATTTAAGATTATGGCGTATTATCTTAAAAGGCTGATAAAAACATAACTAAATTAAGAATGTAGGAAGAAAGAATGCGGTTTAACATACAACAAAAAATATCAAAAATGAACGCCCTTGTTCCCGGAGCTCACATGGTTTGAGTGTAGTTAAAACTCTTAAAAATAGTACATAAGTATAAGCGTGAGATTAGGAACTGAATCGTGACTCATTGTGGCAGCCAATCAAATCTCTAGCTGTTTTAAAAAATTACGTAGTATCCATTTAGGCTCGAAAATAATATTAACTCTCTCTCTCTCTCTCTGATTAAAATTTTACAAAACCGTTCAATTCAATTTATTCAATTGTTTTATATCGCCTCACATATGGTTTTTAGTATATAAAATAATAAACTTATTTACTTGAAGTCATTCCGAAATGCTAATCTTAAAACTATTCATTTTCATCGAGCACTCACCAGTTTCTATATTTGTACCATTTATTGTCGCTGTTGTTGCATTGATGATTTCTTCGTGTTGGCCGTTGAAGTAGCCGGAATTTGTTGCCAGCGCAGATGAAGTCTCTTCGATTTCTACAAGAAAATTTGTGCCTGTTCCGCCGGAACCCCATTCTGTATCTCGAAAAATAAGCAAAGAAAAAGCAAACATTAATTTAATCAATCAAATTAATTATTTTGCAATCCCACAATCTCGTATTCGTCTTACCTTCGATTGATATCTTAGAAGTTGTTTCAACACGTGTCGGTAATTTATCCAGTTTGAAATCTGTAAGAAAAAAATAAAAATCAAGATATGACCAAAAAAAATGAATGCTGCGAAAAGAAAACAAGAAACGTTAAAAGAATAATCTACGGTTTATTCTTTTTTGTATTTTTTTAATCTAATTTGTTTAGCTTTTCCCTCCATGAAAACAGACAGATGCACACATCTGTAAACACATTTCGAGATCGTGTGGGTTACGAATAAGCATTTGTATAAGATATCTATATTCTCTTCTATTCACTCAAACCATACTCGTATGTTTATTTAATTTGTAATGAAACCAATGCCATTCGTAGCAATATTATATCCAACGATTAGCAATTTTCATTGTGAAACATAACAAATAATTATCAATTACCAAAATCATTAATTCAATTTGAGATAGTATTTTCAATTTATATGGTAATAGTTTTATCAAGGACATTTGTCAATTATTGGTAAAGCATATTAGTAAATCATTAAAAAATTAATTGTATAAACTGCGTCGTGACACGTACGGAAAATATCCTGGTCCAGTATCACCCATTGAGTCGATTTAGCCCTGCCTGTCTATCATTCTGTTCTGTCATCCATCGGAAGAAATCAAAATTACAGGAGGACGATAGCAGATGTTCTTAAAAAGTTTAGACTAAATATTCTCAATTATTATAAGCAAATTGTTATCAATATTGGATGAAATCGGATAATAACCACACCGGTTTATTATACTTGATGTGAAAATCTAGACATAATTTTCAACATTTTCAGTCGGAATTGAATGGCAAAATTTTATCCTCGAACTCACAAATATTAAATTACTTTGCGAAAAAATCTGCCTACCAGACCACGATAATAAAGAAGATCACATAGTATACCTAATTTTAGTTTTTGTGCAGCTTTTGTATAGGCTTTTTTTGTCAATTCAACAATAATTAATTTAATTTAAGGAATTCAATGCCATCTGATAACAAACAAATTCGAAAATATTTCAATATAAGATGATTTTTCTGATAGAAAATCTAGTGAATGCCGATAAAATTTTAACATTTCTAAATTTAACTCAAACCTTTTTATAATTCAACCAGAAATTGCATGTTTTTTAACTCATTTAGTTTTTAGGAGTCGTGGCATCAGAATGCCGTGTCGTTTTTAATAAAAATGTTTGAATGTTATAAAACCACTTTTTTCGTATTAAATAGAAAAATCTGTTGGCCTTTATTAAACTCACTCTTATAAGATTGTTCACTTCAAAGCTTCGCAGAATGGCTTTGATTTATAATACGAAAACCTCAAACGGTTCAGTTTTAATACGTCGTCCTTGAACTAATCGTATAACTAATGTCTGTCAATCATAAAATAACCCCAAATAAGAAAAAACATGAAAATGGCGAAGGTACATTTTCTTGGCCTGACCTAATGCAATAGATGTTTAATGGATATATACGATAAAATACGACATTATCTCTAATATTATAAATAATTTCTATAAATCAAAACATCTTAAGCTTGGGTGTGATTCAATTTTTAATTGTTTACTTTTTATTCTTAACACATTGACTGAAAAATCCAAGAATTAAATATTTTATTGGTATCTTGGGTGAAATTGTCAAAAAACACTCTCTTGCTTCTTTCCAGACGTTAAAGAAAAATGCGTAACAAAAACTAAAATGAAGTGAATCCCGGCTGACTGACCTCCTGTTCCACAAGTCTTTCTAAAAAGTTTAAGCAATTTAATTCAATATTTCAAAGGTCAAATTAAGGAAATTGTCATTAAAGTTTGGACATAAAAATATTAACATCCCAAAAATATAAACAAGACAATTTTTATAGCGTCTGTTATTTTGAAAGGCTATCTGAAGAATGAAAAACAACAATAGGATGAATAAATGCGTTTAAAGAACTGAAAAGGCCATTTCCATATTGGTACCCAAGAAGTGGCCCATGAAGTAGTAGACAATTATCTAAACGATTATATAAAAAATCACAATCACCATTAAATACTTATCCAACGTTTATCCAAATGAAAAAGAGTTTCATGAGAAGCCCTTCAATAGAATATGGACGCAAAATTAAATATGAAATCACAATGAGTTAATTGCCGTACAAAATCGTTTTTTAAAGAAACCAATTTAACATTAAATTTGACAATGGCAATAAACTTTAATGGATAGATAATTTAAAGGGCGCTTTAATTAATTGGATGCATTGACCGCTTAATTAAGTGAACACAACTTCCTCCTTTTCTCTCCATCAATTCCGCAGCAAAGTGACAAAACCGAAGTTTAAATTCTGAAAAGTTATTTCGGGGAACCATTTTGTTAATGAAATTGGTTATAAACTACGAGGTTTTGTCGTATTCTGCAGAAACAGATGAAGACAAAAATGTCATTGTCTATTATCTTCCGGCCACTTCTTCCCTACCACCTCCTCCTCCTCTCTCTCTATATATATCTCTCTTTCACACCCTGCTTCTATTTCCCTCTCAGACAAAAAACACATAAACTTTTTCCTCGAGGTCAATTTATCTTGTGAAATATGAAGCTAAAAGGAAATTTGTAAACTTTTTACTGCACTGTGGATGACCTTTTTGCAGATGGTTCAGTTTAATGACCCGACAATTTTCACCCAACGAAATCTGTTCCTTTCTTATAAACTGTATTTGGTTGGTTATTTAATTTGGATTCCTCTTACCAAATATTTTCCATTGACGTTGTTTCAATTGTTTTGATTTTTTTTCACAATCCGAATTCATAGGACGGCTTCAATAGAAACTATTCGCGCAACTGACGAAGCTTAATTCGAACGATTATCTTCCCAACATCAAACGAATTCATCTCTCGCATCCTTCCTTGGGGATGTGTATCTAAATCTCTATCTCACTCTTAGGAGAAATCAAGCTCATATCATGCTCGATTGATTTGCTACAAACGGAAAACAACACGTTATCTCAATGTAATATCGTCAGAGCGCGGCATCGAGTTAAATGGAATGATTGTATCGAATGCAATCAAAGCTCGTAGTATCGAAGCGATGATGTACCATGATAACATACACCATGAAGGAATGTACGTCATCATCGGGACGAAATGTAGTAATATATCAGATTGGTATTTGTTATTGGTTTTATTTTCTTCCATTTACTCATTTGTTTTGTCAATATTGTTATTGATGTGACCAACATTTTTACATTATGCACTATTTGCAAACTTGTGGTTGGATTTCAATTTATTACGATTTTTTTTGAAAAAATTAATCGACGATCGCATAGATTTAATGAATTCATTGACCGATCTGTCCTAACGTTAACGTTATTAAAAATCGAAATTTGGTGTAGTAGAAGTAGATCCAATTATATGTTATGCAGCAATGCATAACATGCAATTATACGTTATTGTTTAATTACTGTCATTCATGGCAGCTCAGATGATATGAGGTACGACAGCTTTAGATAACCTCGAAGAAGAGCTACAATTCAATTGCATCAACAACGCTTACGCGCGAAAATATAATGGCAATGAGATTAAAACACCCATGAAATTAAATAAACAAAAAAAATAATTAATTATCAATTCATTTATAGTCCGTGGAGGTACTGACACACGTTATAACCCAAAGATAAATTGCAAACATATTGCTCTTCTAATTAGCTCTTCTTAGCTTCCCTAAATAGCTCTTCTAAATATTTCTATGTAATGAAACATACAATTTTTTTCATCAAATTATTCCACTTTTTTAAATAAGATCTTGAAATTTGTCACGTCTACATCTTTGAAAGATAAATACAGCCCAATTTTAAGCAGCTGGCGAATAAACTTGTAATTATTTTAATTTAAGATTGATAAATAAAATTTGATCCCTTCGAACGACAGGTATTTTCTGTAAATCTCTGCAACTTCCAATAAAGTGTCGAATTTCATTATTTGAGGCGTGAACGCGAAATTCACTTTACATTTTATCCATTTCTTCATTTAAACACAGGTTCAGGTACAGTTAAGGACAGGTACAAGTATTAGTCTATATAATAGTCGAATAGATGCGCGACCAAAGCGCTATTGTCCGTACAGTAACGCATTTCTGTTGACATTTAAAGCGTTTTAGTATTTTGTCAAACTGTTTATGAAAATTAACACCTGTCATGCCTTCGCCGACAAAGCGAATAAACTGTACCTGCCTACAATATAAATAAAAATGAATATCAGGTATCGATCAACGACGCTTATGCTAAAACAAACTACGAATAGCAAATATACTGACTGAATATAATCCATAGAAGGTATAGAAGTATAAAATTAATTCGACCAAATAGAAAGTATTGCATTTGCGCAAATATAAACACCATCAAATGCATGATTTACAACGAAATTAATGTCCATTGTAGCATAATTCGAATTCAATTGGAAAACCTTGGTACTAATACGAACCATGCAAATAAGGCAAAGCTTCTGCTTTAGTCCATATGATCCACATATGTGACTTTATTTGGATTTTCCAAGATATCTAACAAAATTTGCAAAGAGATTTTCGGGTATATTTTTTAAAGGGAAATTCCGCATTTTTAATCCATTATTATATATTAATCCATTAACAATTGCTTACTGAGAATCAACGCGACATAGGATAATTTTAAGAAATCGTCTGAAATTTCTAAAAGAAACAAACAATTCTAAAAGAAATTGTTTTTGCTTAGAAAAAATTATAAACACAATGTACAGAATATAACAACGTTTATTTCTAAATAATTTCATAAATTCCAGATTAATCTGGAAAATCTATTCGGTGGTGGTGTCTGAAACGTGGGGGAAAATTGAGAAACATACTGGAAATGATATTTATATTTTTATTTACATTTATTGAATATGATTCCGAAAAGTATGTACTTGAGTTTAGCCATAATGTGCTCTTGAAAATTTAATGAATATTTATGGATTTTCGTACATTTAGAATTAATGATAGAGATATTGAACTGTTGTCAACGCTCGATAAACTCTACACTTTACCCTATTTTGCCCAGCGAAGTCCAACGTTTTTTAGCGTTTTTTCGTTTATTGTTCTTTGTTTGTATTACTATCTCCTTTTCCTCTCTCTTCCTTAAAATTTTTAATAGTAATATCAAGATGTACTATAAGTTCTTGAAAATAACCCAGAACCGACACCACCCTTTAAATACAGTGAAGCGACATATTTTTCTTCAATGAGTTTCTCAATGAATACAAAAGGGATTTCGGCAGTTTAGAACTTCTGACGAAAACACAGAATGTATAAGAGATGCAATTGAGAAACAATTAATCAGCATCAGATCTTTTTCCAATAATGAATCGTCGGCTGGTTTCTTTTAAAAAACTTTATAAAGAACATAATTCAAAGATATTTATTTTATATATGAAGAAATAAGCATCACAATTAACCACCTTAATTAACCTAGTGGTATTATATACCATTTTATTATTTATATGTTGTAAACATAGTTTTACCCATTATCGATGAACTATTCACATTTACCGTAAACCGCCATTAAGTGAAATTTATGTCCAAACGCACAATTCGTACATTAGAAAATTACACGTTCGAAATTCATGGAAATACTGTAAGGATGTCTCATAACGGCAGCAATAAAATATAGGGTAATATTTTTTTAGGAAACTAAACACGAAGACTTCATTTAGAGGTTTAATAAAGGGTTAAATAACATCCTTTGCCATAAGCCTAAATTCTAATAATCTTAGGTTCTAGATTCCTAGAAGAATCTTTATAAAAATATTACTCATAACTACAATAATTATCATGTAATAATTATTCATTTCCACAATAAAGGTTTTTTAATTATTGCAGGTCAGATGTATTTGTATTACGTGCTTACTACCTAAACAGTTACCCTTGAGCTACCTTTGGCTTCGTTTTCCTCTCGCTTACTGCTACAGACTTACTTTTTATTGTATTGAATTTGCTCACTTTCACTAATTTTTTTCGGTTTCCAATGATTTGGTCCTTATTATTTTTAATGATTTTGTTTGTAACGGTTTAAGTAGAGACGTCTTATAAACGAATGCGTCAGGTTTGAAAGCGAGTAAAATAAGACATTATTTTATTCAAGGAGATATCCTTCCATGAAGCTTTGTCTAGTATTATTGTTGAAAGCACTCGCAATATCTAGTCTGCAAAATATCTATAAATATATATCACAATCTAAAAATTAAAAGTTTAAAAATTAATTCCATTCAAGTTAATATTGAGTTCATATCATAATATATCAAATTATATTTTTAGAATTTGTTAATAGCAAAGTCCAATAAGGTTCAATTAAGGCAAAAGCCGACCAAATTAATAAAACAAACTATCCTCTTGAGGATTACAAAAGCATTTATCTTAGGAACATTTTGGTAGCATAACTACTAACAAATGGATGATGAATGAACGAGTCAAGTGGTTTGAATTATTTCAGGATATCTATACTATATATGAAGTAAGAGTTTAAATAAGTCCAACAACAGAACTGCACTTAGGTACAGTATCGGCGTAGTTTAAAGAATACATTTGTACCCTCGTATTTTCACTGGATTTAGAAGACGAAGGTCGTGGATAATGTTTGTTTACCTCGTAATATTTATATGGCAAATGGCGAATTCGCAGAATTCGATTTTTCTTTCAACTAAATTTTGACCCGATGGTCGTGCTCTCGAAATCCTTAACGGATTGGAAATATTGCTCGTTAGTAAACGCGAATTGAGAAAAGAACAATGAGGAAGCGCAGCTAAAGATATAAATATTCTTGGTATATATTATAGATTTTTGCAATTATTTATGATTTTAAAATAGGCGAGGTATTTTTACAATCCAGGTAAAAAATCGTTTGCGACAATATTGCTTCCAGGACTTCAAACATATGACTTCTTTTCAAACAGAATTTAATAAACTTAACGATTTTATATTAAAATTATATAAATATATTATATAAATATAGACTCAAAATTTAATTATTATATAAATATAGACGTACATATAAATATTCACTCAATTATATTTTATTAACATAAATATAAAATAAATTAAAATTAAGTTTAAATTAAACTAAAATTAAAAATAAACAAATATAATATTTTAGTTTTTTTCATTTTTATTCAAACAATATATTCATCGTATTTTTTGTTAAGAAATAATATTAATAGAGAATCTATAATTCAAGCTGATAAAGGCATATTTTTAATTTGATTTATTTTACCAAATGTAATTATAAATGAATGTCATAATTATCTGGTTTAAATTGTATAAACTGTTGAAGCCTTTTAAAAGAAATTTTAAATGAGAATTTGCAGGTGGGTGACCCATACTTACTCAATTTGATTTTATTAGAAAGTGTTGAAAAGCTCAAAAGTCTTCTAAGCGTCGCAAACCTCCGCACTGAAGGATCGAAAATATACCACGAGTAAAATATAATGCAAAAACTTCACTAATAAAAAAATCCTTATAAAAAGTATGCTATAATGCGTTTAAAATGTTTTCGTGTTAAGAATAAAAAATCATTTAAACTTATGAAATAAAAGAAAAGTGTTAAAAATTAAATATGAATACAAGACCGAGACCACACCCTCTTGAGTACTTATTTAAACTTCATTATTATTAATATTATCGCCTCACGTATATCAATAAAAAGGTCGTGATATATCACAACCACAGTCTTAACTGTTATATTGTACCTAAAGAAATTCTGCTTGATATTTTCCCGAAAAAACCCTTGGACGACAATATTTTCCAAAGTTTCCAAAAATAATTTAAAAGGAAAATATTTCGAAGCGAGCCACGTTTTTCTCAGAATTCGTTTTTTTTAAAGAGCACAAGTTTACGCTGGCCTACTATACGTATACCTGGAAAATACCTGAAGAAAAGCCCGTCATAAAAATCCTCACTTAAGCTCAGTTAATTCAGGGAAGTAAAGCGGTATTAACAGATTCGTTACCACGAGCGTCAGCATCGTCAGTAGCAATAAAAGTGTCTCAATTTTCCAAAAACCCAATGTAGATTTTATGACATGCAAATGACTTCATCCGGCCTTTACCGTACGCGTAATTGCCTACGCGACAGACGGCGCGAAAGGAGACGGATACAGGTAGTCCTCCCGCATGACAGCCTTGACTATAAATACCTCTGCATGAAAACAAATGATACGCATTTGGAATCAGCAAGCTAAAGTGATCACAAGGAAAATATTTGATTACACTCCTTTAAAAGTTGAAAATATATCTTATACAGAAAATTCTAGAATGGGATCCTGTTTGAGTAACGAACATAATTTCGAACGTAAAGCGGGCTTCGAAGGATATTACTCACCTGCGCAATGTGCACAGAAGCGACGCAGTGGCTCCTCATCAATTAGTCAGAACAATACATCAACCGGAATCTATACCATGTGCTCCTCTCCTACGGGGCGCAGTCTAAATAAATCTTCAACAACAACAACCAGCGGAAGAAGCAGCATCATCAATAAGACCAGGAATCTCAAATTACGCAATCGAAAATCAAATAATGGTCAGAGACGGAGCGGAGGACTTTTCAAAGAAATCGATAAGTTATCAATAGTCGATGATTTTGAAGAGATGAAGCTGAAGACGACAGAGGATCTTAACGAATCACGTGGATATTTCACAAAATCTATTACTCCATCATCGAGCGTTGGAACTCATTCCGCCAACTCGGAACTACGTTATACTCGCGATATCAGCTTCCAGGATGAAAATGAATGTGACGACACCAGCTCGGAACGTCCTAATTCACCAACCGGCTGCACGCTTGAAATGGAGATGTTCATGTTATCCACTGCAAAAGGTATTATTGGGAAAACATCGTCGCCGATGTCACAACGACGCGATTATGACACGATCGATACTTTGAAAACAACACCGCAATCATCTCAAGCACGTTATTCGGCCACGTACAGCAAATGGTGCAACTTTTTGGAGACCACGCCAAACTGTATGATGCACAACGTCACTCGCATCCCAGAAGCTTTAGCAGGACATTTTTGTCCGAGAGAATTTCCGGCCTTCATTGATGTCGACATCGAAGGGAACGTCCCGAAACGTTTTAAGCTAGATGAAGGTGAAAGCAACCAAGTCTTGAAGGGCCGATTTCAACCTATAATCTCGACAGAACTGTGAGAAAACTTTCAGCGGATGATAGTGGCAATAAAGCAAATGTGTTTGGATGCAACAATACCTGTACGATAATCAAGAATATTTCGGATTAATTGCCAAACGTACGCAGCTATTGAAGCCTGGGAATGATAAAACCACCAATTACCGGAGTACTTCGGAGGACATAAGTCGCACAAATCGATGACTACAGCACAGTAAACTATGTAACAAAGGGGTGAAGCGTAGAACGCTTGACAATATTTCCGCTTAAACAGAAATATTGAGACAAGTATTCGAATTCGGTGAATCCACAGGAATATTAAACAATTTAACTCGGATGTTTGAAATACCAAAGATTTCAGAGAGGACGACGCTAGTCTGGAAAACTATGACATGAGACGGATACTGCGATAAAAATGATGAATACCTTTATACTCTTAATGTATATTAAGTGATATTTAAAATGTATTAAGGTTAAACAAATAAAACTGACATGTGACATTGTGTGTCTTGCAATTTAAGAATTTGTTCCTAAAATATAATGTAAATTTGTTTAATTAGCATTTAGTTATTTTATAAATTAGTTTAATTAGCATTTGATTTGTTATTTTGTAAATTAGTATAATTAGCATTTAGTTTGTTATTATATTATATACATATTTCTTTTTTAATAAATCAAAGTAATCAGATATATAAAAACCAGCTGCGACTTTTTTCAAGAAGAATTTTTTCGATTTTCAGATTTCGATCTTATTTGAAATAAACATAATCATAAACATTCTTGGCCAGATTTGAACAACTTTATGGCCAAATTTTTTTCAATGAAAAACTTCTT
Organism: Physocephala rufipes; assembly: GCA_963966595.1. NCBI lineage: Eukaryota > Metazoa > Arthropoda > Insecta > Diptera > Conopidae > Physocephala > Physocephala rufipes. Next base: position 21,414,721 of record OZ016504.1, read on the forward strand.
TTGACCCGACGCTCATAAGAAAATCAATTTTTCCAATGAATTAAAAATGCCTTTAAAGGTCCTCGGACTCTTAATATTTACCTCCCTACAGAAGATGCTGTTTCTGTAATTGTTATTCCGTAACATTTGTTGGGCATTATCAAATACCTACACGCCCAAATTCATAGACAGCTTGATGTGGATATATATAATATATATATATAAAACATATAAATACATTTTTCGTGAAACAACATATATTTTAAAATTTTCGTTGTATACTAGAAATACAAACACCCTATACCCGAATGAATGGGTATCCTCACTTTGTGCTCCCGTTTATGACATATTAAAGAAGGGTATATTCCTGCTCAGAATAAAACCCTGAATCTATTTAGTCATGCCCGTCTGTCTGTCTGTGTCTTACTACGCCTCGTGTAATGCGTTTCGCTTCAAACGGTAAATAATATGCGGACATCCCTACAGGTGTAGGGTATGAAGAGAATAAGCAAACAGAAAAACAAGTAATACATTCTTGCAAAGAAAAATATAGAATCTGGTACAACTTTGCAAAAACAATACAAGAATTTAATCCAACCCGACTATTGTTCAGTAAATCGAAATAACCAGCTATGGACAAGGGACATACCGAGAGTCCATGGTTACTCAACTCAAGCTCTGTGATTATTTCCTGTGCATTGAACTAACAACTTCAACGGGACACACAGCAAGTGTGTGCCCAGGGACAAGAAACGAATTATGAGAAAAGCAAAAAATTCTTAATACACATCGCAAAACAGGCGTGGGCACGAAGCAGAATAGGGCACACTCAACTCGCCCCCAGCTGTAATCTACCCTTCTACAAATATTTATCGACCCCCAGCAATGCAGTTCACGTTCGTGGAGCTAAAGATTTTAGTTTGAAATTAATACACTCACACAAAATGGAACTTCTCTGCTGGACAACAAGCTCTCGGTTGACGGCAAATTAGTGATTGATGTCATTAGTGCATAGGTGTGTGTGTGTGTATGTGTGTCAGGTTGCTGTGTGTGCGTCTTTTAGTGCTGGTTTAACAAGAAAATCAATTGCTGCCTTCTCTCTAATGCCCAATTTGTGAAAGCACTTGGTCGCAAAGGAAAGGGACCTGTATTCGGTACAGTACTCTGGTGGAAGTGATCCTGCGTGAGCGACTGGAATTCGAAAAAAGAATTATCCTCCTCTCAAATTGGTTTGTTTTCCGATTGATTGATTGGGAATGGCGCCCTCGGGGTTTAAAGCAATTTCTGTTCCGCAAATCCTGAACGGAGGTCAAGAGCAATTAGTTTCGACTATATTTACCGAGTTCGCATTGAATTAGTAAGACCGAATTAAATTAACTAGAAGTTCACCTCTTGTTTGATTTCCCCGTAAACATACCTACGGAGCTTTCGTGTCTTCTTGATGAAATAATGACACAATTCAATTTAAAAAAGCAAAGAATGTATGTTTCAAATTAATAGCAGAGTAAACCGTGCTAGTAGTCCTGCCTCTAATTACCGCCTACATTATTTTTTTACTTACATTAAAATAAATTTAATTTGAAATTAAAAGAAATCAATATAGATGAATATACAAAAGAAGTGTCAAGACATTTTTACTTCTCCCAAAGCATACCAAAGTCTTACACTTTTTAAATATTTTTGCTGTCAAATATTTTTAATTATGGTGGTATGAGTTAATCATTAACTCATGAACTCACGAATTTTGAATGACTATCCTTAACATTGATTTCCAAACCAAAAAGATTTCAAGTCTTTATTTACGAAAATCGTAACAACTCAGAAACTTTTACTCTAAATTAAATTGAAAGCCAATGAATGTTTTATGAAACGTTGCATACTTTTCGGATTTAAAAGTACTTTTCACTTTACATTTAAATTGACTTGTCGTTCCTTTCGGTTTTATAAAAAAATTATTTGTATTAGTAATTCTGGTGTGACACCACAGGAAAATCTTTGACATCTTGAACTCATCATTCATTAATATCATTCGGCAAAGACACAAATGCTAAAACCATAAACACACATCGAAGCACACATCAATACTTTCCCATATGCAACCCAAACAGATTCTGACAATATGAAAATCATTTCGTATTCGAGAAATCTTTAAAATTTTCTAGTATAAAGAAGGATTAATGTGTGCGTGTGTGGTTGAGTGTAAGCATATGTGTGTATTTGTATGTCATTTGAGAAATCCTGTGGACGTATCCAAGTGACATATTTTCATTAGCAAAGAAACTCAAATTGTATTCAATAATACATTCACTTAAAAATTGACAGATACGCACATATACACACATACACACAAACACGTCTGCATTACATATAGTATACCGTGATGAGCTTAAATTTTCGGTTAGTGTAATTTATTTTATTTTGTATGCGCGTGTGCATTCACAGGCTTTTAAAAGTTATGTAGAAAGTTTCCTAAGCTGCTTTTGAGCAATTTATAAATAATTAGCTTAGGAATAAATTCTTCTTCGTTATGCGTTACAATACGTTTAACGGCAGAGTTGTTAAGTTCGCTGATTAGGGACGGGATATATAGACAATTATATAGTATTCTGACTCAGAATTGCTTCCGCAGTCAAATTGTGTCCGTTGGTTTGTTGGTCACTTTAGTCCTGAAAATCACGACTGTGAGCGAACGTATGCAAATATCGAGATCCCGAGAGAATAGTATTTTCGAAAATGATAGAAAAAACTAGAAAATTAATATTATATTAAAAGGTTTGAAGACAAATGCAGACGGATTTTTTTAAATGAAGGAACATTAATAAGTAACAAGTTTTGTTGAAGAAAAATCTCTCTTAATGAATTTTTAGCCTCAGAGAGATTGAGAATAAGGAAATATACTTTTAAATTCGCCGCCAAAATTTCTAATGTGTTCGAGTGATTTTTAAATTCTATTTGTATGCTCCCTGGCACCTAAGACATTCTCTCTAGGATGCTAATGAGAATAGAATCGGAATTCCGAGACCATTCAGTATTCAAATGAAATATTGCTTACTACGTTGTTGTAGAATCACCGGAAGTGTCCTGAAGTGAGAGGATGGGCCAATTCACGAACAGTATCACGTCACTTTTACAATCAATCGCGGTCTAGAAAATTCATATAAGAATTGGTCTTCTTTTATAAAGATAACGGAACACGTTAACACATCAGATGGAATTTGTAATATTAGAAAAAGTACTATAATAATTTATACTCCCTCTCTCACTCTCTCTCTATCTATCTCCATCCCAACCACTTTTATGCCACAAAAATCTCCCTCGTCCGACCATATCTGTTCTGTGTCCGCTGTCTATTTTCCTTCAATACTTTAAATAAAAAGTATACTTTGCCAACCCTGGTAGCAAACTTGTAATAAAGATAAAAATAAATTAACACCACTCGATATTCCTTACAAAAGAAAGTTATTATAAGCCCACAATAAGAAACAACATCAAATAACAAAATAAGGAAGTACAACGCACAATCAACCGTTACCAAATGGCGTGAGTGAATGAGAGTGTGGTGAAGAGGAATAAAGGAAAACGAAAGTAAGGATAATTGACGGAATAGATCCTCGCTAGCATATCAAGAAGCAAATCGAAAAAGGGCTAACAGGAGGGGACATGTAGATGGAGTAAAGATGGCGTAGGAAGGGAAAGGCGGGGGGAAATAAAAGCCAATATAAATAAACTGTTGGTGCACGTTCATATAAAAAAGCTCTTTATAATTGATAGGGAAAATGAAACAACGTCCACATATAAAAAACACATATGAAAAATAGATTCGTATTGTTTGAATACGGCTTTATATTCAAGAAAATTTAAGATATTTTATTTTGGGTCTTATGTAAGTATAAAGTTGTCCAAGTATCAGCCAGTCTGTAATAATTGTCCGGCTAAATATATTAGAGAAACTGGTCTGGCAATTAACGCATTTAATAACAGGCATGGTCAAATGAAAAAAGTTATCGTGCTCATTTTCATAGAGCTTACCCTAGTTAAAGTAGGTCATCGTCTGGCCTAAAAAATGCGTTGGAACCTAAAAATAGACAATTTTTCCCAGCCAGTCATTTTTGTGTTTAATTTAAGTGGCGCTTCTCTAGGGCTACCCGAATTTTATTCACAGGAACAATTTTACAAAACCATTTATAAAAGCGGTCCTTGGGTACAAGCAATTTAATCGGACAGAGAGGTGCACAACTACATAGATACCAAAATAACCGTAAAGGCAAAATTTCAACTTTCAACGGCTAACCTTTTTGTGGTTATGCGAATTACAACACATTTACACACATACGTATGGACGTAACGGCAAAGCTAGTCAAAATAGATTCAGGGGTGACTAAAATGTATATTTCATAACATATTTCGGTTACAATATTTTACTACGTACAAGGAGGTAAAAAGTGAATAAGCGTGAATTGTATTTAATGAGATATTGATTTCGAATCTCTTCGTTACTTTTGTTTTTGTAAATGTCCAAATGAGTTTTTGCTTAAAGACGTATATAAATAAAAATCGTTTAAAATTATTTTTCGAGACGTTTTCAAGGCCAGGAAATAAATAACCGATAAAAGCAATCGATTAATAATACTTTAGTTAATTGGTCTGCAGCAATTTTCTCTAATTCTTTTAAAGGCACATAAAAAGTAAAAGTCACGAGAAGGTTTACTCTAAGTAAACCAATATAATTGCACACAAACTTAAATACCAAATTCAGGTTGACGACAAAGGACTCAATAATAACGTCAAATTAAGGCAATAAGGTCAAATTTGAATCAACACACAAACAATCAGAAATTTGAATTTTTTATTCAATTATTCAAAATATCGAAACTAAACAAATCATTATATTTTAAATACATCAAATATCAAGAATATCAAATTATAAGTAACTGGTTTAAGACCATGCTTAAGCATTAAAAAGAGATTAATTACTCTAAACTAATGTCATCACATAACTTGATTTAATTTATTTCAGAAATCTTAAGAAATTTCAATTATTTCCCTTTTACCGGCAATATCTTCCACCCTGTATAAATCCATTTAATTAATTTATAAATAATAAATAAATATATTTTTGGTGATATTTCAGTTTATTTGTCTAAAATAATGGAAGTTATATCTATTGACGTATTATATGATTAAGCTTCGTAAATAAGCGCAACCTTGTCACGTTTGACAGCTCACTGGAAGGACACAGGGCGATAACAACTGATAATAGATTGTCCGAAACGAACCAATAGTTAGGGAAGCGGCACTACCACAAACGGGGTGGGGTTAGCGTTATTCAAAAAAAGCTTCTTAGTACAATTTATTGCTTTTTAGCTTAATAATATGTTTACTATCATGTCATGAAATGTGCTGGCAGATGGTATTTTCCTTTCCTTTGCAACGTAAACATTTCCACAAAAATGTGTTGGAGAATTGGTTTTTGTCTTTTCTTAATCTGTTTTTTTTTTCTATTTTCCATAGAGGAAATAAAAAATACAAGACATTTACAAAAAATAATGAAAGGGATTTATGCTTTGTGACGTGAAGACAGTCAGACATGTTCTTTTCGTGGTAAGAATTGAGCGAATTTCGTATAAAGAAATGGGCGAACAAGTGGTTGGAGTGAGAAGGTATAGCATGTATGTGTAGACCATTTTGTAGAACTTCTCATCCACAAAGTGTCTCATCCACGAAATTAACAAAAGTAATAATTACATAAGAAATGAGAAAAGTGAAAAATACTCAATTTCAGGATATGTAACGTATGAAGGAATAATACATCAATTAAAACTAATTATTTTCCTGCGAATATTTGAATCTTGTTCATGCAATGAAAACCAATAAAATATTGGCAGGAATATTCGCATCATTAGCAATGAATAACACATGCCTAAATTATTAATTGTTTTTGTACATTCAAATACATATCGCGAAATTACTTTGCTTTAATAGGAAATAAATAATTGACATAATGAACCGCACGGTAAACTTAAATTGATATAATGAACCCTTAATTAACAGAAAAACGACATACAAATTAACTCCTTTTTATTTCAATTAGTGTTTAAATAAATAACGAATTTAATTTAGAATTACTGTTAAATATGAGAGAATAATGCATAATGATTTGTGTACAGTTTGTCCCAAGAGCAAAATCATGTTGTCCGACAAATGCATTAGGTCCATAAACTGCTATCTTACGCTTCTTGTTCTCGCATAAAAGTTAAAAAAGGTCAAATTTAAAAACGGTTGTTTAGAAAAAACTTCTTTCAAGCCACTTCAATTCAGTACCTACTTAAAAGTAATCCCACGGATTAACACGAGGAAAGCTGTAAATAATTACTACGCTGCGAACTAATGCAGATAACTGGAATGTTAGAAAGGAACGGCGAGAGCCGAGGATGTTTTTAAAATTACTAAGAATGATTTTATTTCAAGTATTAAAGGTAAACTAAGGTAAACTTCAAGGCAAAATGTAGAATGAGTACCCTCGAGGGGAGGTGTCTAGCGATATCTCAGAAATATGGCATTGCGATAGCTTGTTACATTCCCGTTACCTGCTCAATTTTCTATAAAATGAAACTTCTTCAGAAGGAAATTATTTAGTTATCCTTACGGTATTCATCGATAAGCATGGGAATTACTTTGTCCATAAGAAGAACAAGCAATGATATATTATACTCTCCATTTAAATCGCGATCAACAAAAAGCATTTGTTGGTTTAAAAGTCGTCACATACGTTCTTATAATAAGAAAAACGTTCATATCAAGCCGAAAAATGGAAACTATCTAAGAGTTTCTAAATTTCCTGCCCTCATTTCGCGTTGTTCTTCCAGTTCTGCCATCATCCTCTTGAACTCAAAGGAAGCCACTGTGACGGATGATTATGCCAAATGGAAAGCAGGCTTAGAATGGAAACATCTTACACTTCTTCAACGTCTACGCTTACGTTTACTGGGCTTTGGTGATATAACATCGGGACAGGTGACACCCCAAGGATTTCCTTCTTACACTCCAACAAAAATTGTTGCGAACAGCAATGAAAGAAATTCGAAAGAACGGTGTGGCGAAGAGTGTGCATTTTCAGAGAGGAACGTAGGGAGGACATTTATGGACAGAACAATTAGGGTACGTCATATGATTTCATTGCGTTTACCAAAAGTTTTCCGAGTTACGAAAAAGAAGCAAGCAAGGCTCAATGATTTGAGGCACGAATATCATGAGATTTCACAGAATGGGAAAAATGAGGACCAATTAAAAGCCCGCACTTATTACTCCTGGAAGGATCCAGAGTCTAAGCCAGAACGCAAAATCTCTTTCATACCACGAATTTTCAATGGTAGAAAATGCCTACAACAACAAAATCAGTCACAAAATTGGCAAAAACCACAATCGGAAAGAACGGAACATCAACACGTGCACTCCATACAATTCACCACCTCACCGTATCAATTAGCATTACCTTATGACGTCAGCAACGATACACTTTTCACTCATCGGCATCATTTTGTAAAATCCAAATTTAGCATTTTAGATTTTCGCACCGACCAATTTTATTGTTATCCGTGGCAGTAAGTTTAATTCGAATAATAAATCCATTAAATTTTTGTGATAAATTTTCTCTACTATAGTTTGCTTGTAATAGAGATGTATAATATTAAAAAAGATTAATACAAATTTTATAAAATAGAACAGTGATTAATACAATCTTAAAGAATAAAGTATGAAATATAAAAAATCGAGTTTAATGTATCGCCGCGTTAAAATAGTCCAATAAGTAAATTGCACCACCCAAAGAAATCTGAAAATAAAGGTCTAACAAGTATGAAATATTCCCATAAATTATCCTCCTTTAAAGTAATTCAATTACTACTGGATATTTTTAAATATCAAAATAAATAAATATGTATATCTTTTTCTTTACCGTAAAATAATTAAATATATCTGGATTCATTTATATTCGGATTAAGATCATAAATTATGAATATTAGCTTTGTGCATCCACTGTAAATTCATTAAATTCTTCCATTATCGGGAGTGCTTTCTCAAGCACTAATTTTTACTACTTGATAAATTTTTATTGTAAAGTTTATGCAAACATTAAGGAATCAAGGAGAAGAACATTAAAAGTTTGAACTCAACTAATCTGAGGATAAAAAGATGGGTTTCCAGATTTTTTCACGTCAAGAGAAAACCTTTTCATAAAGATTGTTGCAATATTTTAAAGTGTAATAAAATTTGTTCTTTAATATTCCTTATTGAATCATTTATTACATGAACACCAAAAAATCTAGGTAAATTGAGGATAAAATACCGGTAATCATATTTTATAATTGCGATGATTTTTTATATATATTAATAAAGTCGAAATAATTATTAAAAATTGTAATTGCTTTTTAACTGTCAAATTAATATCGTATTATAAAAGGGTCAATATCTCTGCAAAAAGCTCCATACTTATTTTTTTAATTCCAGCAGGCACTTAATCCCTAACAAATATTTATAATTAATTTAGGAAAATACAGGGGAAAAATAAATGATCCTGTTAGAAACGTTGAGGCATCCGCTCGCGAAAACAATCAGAAACACATATGCAATAGTAGACTGCACAAAATAAAGGCTAATTAATTTTTTTTTTTGATTTCGCGTAGGGATAATAAAGAATGCTTTCTTTGCTACTTTTTTGGTTTAGACTGTATCAGAAGTAATCACTTAGAAGAGGAGAAGATAATTTAGAGGCTAAATTTGGTTACTATAAGCTGATTTTGTTAACGTCTTATTTATTCGCACAAAATTTTAAGTTTTCCTACCACAAAATTAAGGATAATTTATAATACATTTATTTAATTATATAATACAGCAAAATTCCATTATACATTTTGGTCTTTTAAACATTTTCTGTTATGGATTGTCAGAGGAATCAGTGGCGAACTGCTTACTATAGTGGTCTTGCACGCAATTCCTTTTGCATCTACGATTATTATTATATTCAAGAATTTAGCTCAAATTAAAATCAGTAGCACACACACATGCATATGCAATAAAATTGACAATAAAATTAAATTCTTGCATTTAAAAGCAACACCAACAGAAATACGTTCAATTAGTATCAAAACTGAAATCTTCTAAGAAACATACTCATTAGAGCTGATGCGTACATAAGGAATATATACATATAACAGACTTTAACAGTGAAAGATTTACTAGTAACCGAATCTCAATAATGTATGTAGAGGATTATGTTAACCATAATGGAAATGCAAACTGAATGAGTTCATTCATTTCGCGAAAAAATTATTATAAATTCATTATTATTTATAAGAATCCAAGCATGCAGCCGATTGTCTTGATTTCCTAATAAAACAACTAGGACTGAAGGGCGAAGCAGCCAGACAATCACTGCCAGCCAGGCCCACACTACTCTGTCAATTAAGACTAATTATTCAATTAATTAATTATTCAATTAAATTATTCAATGTTAAATAAATTTAATCCAAACATTATTCATAATTACCAAAAATTGTACAGAAACGATAATCTTCTACAGAAGGTGTACAGATTAGATTGTACAGAAACGACAAAAATTTTCTTATTTAGGACCATAAGAAACTCTATACTCTTTCTATCGTTTGTACCGCGATTGGTGATTTTGAGTTTATCTCATTTTTCTTGGAGGGGTTTGTAGAATATGAGGCTAACCCTGAAAAATTGATATTTTGTGTTTTGACTGCTTTAGTACTTTGGCTTGTTTCTTAAAGCAATTTGTAAAATTGCTTAGTTAAAGACTACATAAAGTTGAAATTTATATTAACTTCTTACTGGTTGAACATGCAGTTCTAACGGTCTCGATTTATTCTCAAATTTGAGGAAACCTCTAGATCTACCGTTAATTTCTTTCACCTTTATGTTCTGCCCAATGTTTGTTCTTTACTAAAAGTTTACACAGTATTAAATTTGTTTTAAATTTATTTAGGTCAACGAATGGCAAGAATGGCACGAAATTAATGGAGTATGAAACATAATTAAAACAGAAGATAAATAACAATATTAGAATTTAAAAAAGCAGAATAAAACATTTTTAGCAGGCGATAAGCATAAATTAATGTAAAACGAGAACAAAATAAACGACATCGTCTAAAGCCTCAACAAACAATGGCAACAACTACAAGAATCAGCAATGAGAAAATTGGAGCAATGCACATACATATATTTCTGTTTACCGCAAACATTTACGAAGGAATCTTGTTTTTGTCATACGAATTACGCCACATTTCATCTATCCGCTTTCTCTCCGCTTGTCAGCAACATTTCTGTTGAGTTGACAACACAAGCAATTGTGAGTAGGCATGAGATGCAGTGGCACCAACAGTAGTAGCAAGAATATTGTTGCAACAAAACAAGTCAGCCTAACAAGTCTAATGATTATCATTGCAAAGGACAATAGCAATTATCATCATGATGATGATGATGATATTGATGAATCAAACATTTAGAAAATTTAATTTGAATTTAGTACGCCTAGTTGCCGATATAGAAAATCCCATTTAAGGCGGTCTTAATCCGGATCTTTATGACTATATCAATTATCAGCAAGATGTTGAAAATATTAGTCATGACGTGCACTTTATTTGGTCATAAAGATTGCAGATAGAGTGTCTTAAATCAGATTTTTCGCAATTGGTAACTGAGCGTACTAAATTCAAATCAATTTCTCTAAATGTTAGCATCAAGAACCTGTGATAACAATGATCGCATTATGGATAAGGGTTATTAACGCTGGTTCTGATTAATAGAAGTTGGTCATAAATATAATTGTGATAGGAATTTTGGCGCTGACTTAATATAGTTTGTGGATTCGTATGTGTTGATATTTCTGCGATTGTCGTTTGTATCGGTTTTAGTGCGCCCGCGGGATTTACATAAACGAGACAATAAGTTGTATCGTCGGTCCTTCCAGAAGAAAAACAAGTTCGAAGCTACGAAAGAAGTACAAACAAATTACATTTTCTCGTTGGTGGAGTCCTTAAATATTTCATTGATCTATTGGGGTCGTTTAAACTTTGGTTTTATTGAGATCGTTAATGGTCTGAGTAAGAATCACGACAGGAACAATTATCAAATAAAAGATGAGCTATGGAACCTGACAATTCCCTATGCTACAAAGTTAACAACACTCTGGTGATACCAATTTTGGCCTTCAATCTTCCCTACCGGCTTGCTATATTTTTTAAATTAATATTCAACGTAATGTTTCCCGTTGTACTTTAAAATGTTCTGAGACCTACTCATTTATTATTTTGCATGTAATCGTCTTCTATAGCATTCTTTAACTTTTGTAATTAGTATTGGCAATCCTGACCGTTTAGTGACCGTTTAGAAAAGTATATACACATAATCTAAATTAATAAATTTTTATGTTTTGAATTATGCAAACATTAAATTGGTCCAGTAAGCAATTGTGCTTATTTACGTTTAAGCTTAAATAAATAATTAAATATCAGAAAAGAATTCCCCTTATATTTTGTATCTGTTTGATTCTTGCAAAACTTGCAAAACGAATCTTGCAAAACTTGCAAAACCTGAAAACAAAATTGCATTTTTTCCCTCACTCAGAAATAATTTAGAAATTTAAGGAACGCAATAACTTTGGTTAATCCAGCAGCATCCACATCCACAAAAAAGCCGCTGAATTTTATTGCTCATCTTTCGGAAGAGTGCACGAAAAAAGCCTCTTGACATTTGTTTCAGCAGGCCACTAAAATCGATGATCCTTGAAGTTCGCCTTCAAGTTTTGCTTGAAGTTTTGCCGTGTTGGTGGAAAATAAGCCGTCTTCTATTCCTTGTTCTATTACTTGCCTCATTCTTTTTCTTTTTATTTCTTTTCTGTTTGTCAGTGTTTTTCGCTTAAATGCCGAGAAATATCTGCAAACGATAGCTATCATCATCAAATTAATTTGTAATTTCAATAGTATGCCAACAATCTCATCGGGTATAATTCATTGCATACACACAGAGTAAAATATGTCTACACATATTACACTGTTACACATATTACACTGGATGCCAAGTATTATATGTGTAATAAATAAATGTATATTTATTATAAAACAAAATTCCGAATAATTAGGAATAATTGAATTATTAATAACTGTGGGAGATATAAGTATTTACTACCGGCTAAAAATGTGTAGAGGTAACCTAAACCATCATGTAAATGTAAATACTTATATCTCCCACAGTTCTTAATCATTTAATTATTCCTAATTATTCGGAATTTTGTTTTATAATAAATATACATTTATTTATTACACATATTACACTTTTCATCCAGTGTAATATGTGGATCTAATGATTCGAAGTTTAATCACCTAGACCTGCTTGCATTATATTCGCTGCTTCTCTAATTCAGCCTATTCAATGATTGTTTACTATAAATTATCGGGGGGGGGGCTGTAAATTTTCGAAGAATATTTAAGGATATCTCCTCCATCACATTCACCCGTTTATTATCAGTCTTCATATAAATATGAAGTAATTCCTACAATTGAATTTTGGTCTATGAAAGCATTCTCTTCTACGAGACGCGCTAAATTACTAACCCCAGCAGTAATTAATCATTTCCATAAAAAAATTCGACAAGTGACGAAAGTGTTGTAAGCGATAATTGTGTTTTGATGACATTTTAATTAATAAGAAACATGAATTTACTGAAGCCTTATTATGTTTGACAAGAGTGTGATCAATATTTATATTTAAAATAGAAAAATGGGTATATATTTCGTTATATAGAATAATATAATAGAAGGTTTAGCCGTTTAATAGAGTATAAGGCAAGGGGTCGTAACAGAGCAGTAGTGTCGCCTTCGTTGGGAAGCCATATTGGGCATATTATCACATATGTGGAAATTCAAAATTATTGCAGATATTCAAATACTAATATTAAGAGAATTTTAAAATTATAGTGAGGTTATTTTATTGTTAAATCTTCATGGAACTTGAGAAAAATATCTTAAAGCAATTTCCTTTGAATTAGGTCTATTAGTTTAACTTGCGTGACTTAAAGTGTTAATTAGATAATAGTAAGACTTTTCCGAAATTCAAACAGAAGGAGAAAAGAAACGATCTAATTCTGAAGAAAAGTAATTCAAGATAAAACACTATTTTTTAACGCAAGATAAAGTGCTTAGGTAAAAATGATTGACGGAATACGTGATGTGAATTTCAGCCTTTATCTACTCATTCTATGACTTTGAGCTTCGTCACTTCTTTCCTTTTTTCCTTTCTTTTGATCACACTCTTGTTTCGTTCACACTCTTTCTCACCACACTATTCTATAAATTGAAGCAGAGAAATATTTTGGAGATATTTGGCTCTATGCACAAAAGTTTTATGGTTAATCATAGAGTAAGAAATCATAGAGAAAAAATTAAGAAATCTTAGAGTTGTTTCTTACTCTATGGGTTAATTCATTATTTATTCATTATTTGAACCAATTTGATATTTGAGCTAACTTTTTACACTAATTCTGCTTCTGTTTATTTTATAAAACTAACAGTTAACGGTTTCTGAACACTCAGTTTTGTTATATTTTATTGAATCGAACATATATAAACTATCGTCAAATTTATACAAAGATATATTAAAAATAATTTTTTCTGCAATAAAATTTCATTAAATGTATCAAATTTTAAACACTTTTATTAACACGTGCGATATAAAATTTTCAATTTATATTTTCAAATAATGATTTATATAATAACCACAAAACGAAATGAATGTCACGTCGTAAAGCTACATAAAAAACGGCAGTGCATTTAAGTGAAACTTTGCAAAATTGGAAATAATTAATTAAGATAATTACGAATAATTTAATATAAAAAAGAACTGCATTAAATTCTTGTCTACTGTAGAGTATTTAAAAAAATTATTTCAAGGAATTGACTCAAAAGAAGAAAAGTCATTAATGAATCACAGCCCATTATCCCTCCTCCTTTAAATTACCACAAAAAGCTTCCATGCATTAATCTACTACCTCTCCTACTACCCAACTACCCAACCCAACTCATCATTGCTTTAAAATGTGCCTAGTCTTCATGACTTAATGGACTAATTTATTATTCAGAAACTTTTCAAAGAAAATCCCAACAAACAGCTTTTTCTTCTTTCTAATACTTATTGATGACGATAATAGAATTGTGATGGGTGTTGTGAAGGGCGTACGTCAGCATCCAATAGAATAAACGAAGTAAATCATTAGTTATTCGGAAGAAAAAGGCCTAGACTGGATTTAAAAACAATATTTAAGTTTTACTTTGCGTTTAAATAAAATCCTTAATTTCACTTTTATCTTTCGACTTGGCTTTCGAGGCTTTTCAAAGTCTTCAAAGATTTCAATGTGAATTTTGAAGCTATTTGTTAATGATGACTTCGTTTTTTTTTTGGTACTCTTCTTCTTTATCTAGAGAAAGTGGTATAAATGGAAAAAATACGGGTCATTGTTAATTTATATTTATTTTGGCATTATTGACTTAAGCGAATGTTGGAAAGTGAACTCGTTATGGAAATGCTTTCGTTGAATAAACATTACCGAAGGGACATTAACGAAATTATCTACTACAGTGTTTAAAAATGGCTTACACTTGATTTAAAATTCCTCAAATGAAGCTTTTGATAATTTGAAAGAACCAAATTTAAATCTTGTTGAAAGGAATTTATTTTTTAAAACGGAGGCAAAATGATATCCTTGTTAAAATATTTTCAATACAGATTTAATCATAAGAGCACATTCACGGGTTTTAAGGATTTATAGTATTTAATGATTAATTATTAGTTCTTAATTTTTTTACTATTAATTTTATTTATTATTTATTTAATTATTAATGTCTTAATTTTATTTCGTTTTTAACTATTCTTAAATAAAACTGATAAAGAATAACAACAATTTGTCCCAAAGTCGACAAAATTCTAGCAATAAAAAACTATTTCGACTTCGTTCAATTAAATTCAATTAATTTCTCATTAACTTTGTGGCTACAGGGATCCAAATTAAAGGTTTTATTGATGATCAGACAATATATCTGGATTAAAGACTCTTTAGGTCGTTTACGGTTTAAAGCTTTTTTTATTTCAATTTTCTATTAATTTTCTAATTTTTAATATTTTCGAAAGTCGACAGTTTTTCATAGCATTTGTGGTGTTTTAAACATTGATTTAATTTCTTTTTCTTTTAAATTTAAGCAGACTAATTTGCAAAAATTAACTAATAATCCCAACCGAAACAGATCTTAAGAAATCTTAATAAAATTCCTCTGATAAAATCCCATAAATTCTATAACCGGAACCGGTTTGGAACCGTTTCATCAATCAAAATTGAATATGCATTTATTTTAAATTACCCAAGTTTATTAGGAATCTTTTACCTTTAACGTGAAGGAAAATTCCATTCAAGTCATGAGCACAAAAGCCGAAGTCATTTCTCTAACTGCTGCAAAAATTGTTTGCAATCTTATGAAAGCAATAGCAAAAATAACAATAATTACAACAAGATATTAGGGCAAACATTAATATTAATAACTCTAAAACAAACCGAAGTGAATACATTATTTAGAAGCTTTCATTACAGTAAGCGACATTTCAAGCTCTAGAGCGGGTGGCCAATATTATGACCATAATTTTCACGCCCTCAGTAATACATCCCACACATCTTCCTTTTACTATCTTGTCGTAAAGTGTCAGAAAAGTACTCTTTTCGGAAAATGTCACAGTTACTCATGGTAAAAGGTTTCTCTGTATTATGGCCCAAAGAGGAAGAGTAAGAAGTATCCCACGACTTATCCATAAATTCAAAAAGACACATATACTGAAATATCCTATAGTTTAGTAAAAGAATTGTTCATTATATTGCAGAGAATATGAAATGTGAAAATAATAATGAAGTGAAACACAAACAAAGATTGGCATTTAATCAATTTTGTACGCTACGTGGATTTTGCTCGGGCCGCGTTTTCCCCACCTCTGAAAAGTTTATGAATCTCGCTAATTATCGCCGGATAAATTATTTCACTTAATTGCCTCAAACGAAACACAATTTTACTATTAATATTATGCGAGTGAAATGGAAAGTTAAATTTAATTGTATTACTTTGGTTCCATAAGATGAAAATAAGCGTATGTGTGTGTGCGCGTCTGAAGTATTGAGGGTCACCGAATTAACAAATCGCAATAGACTATATGTCCGGTGAAGTTCGATGACTCTTCTCAATAATAACGCCCGATCCATCAACGCAATAAGATGATGATCAACTAGATAGCTCGTCTAAAAGCTCATCCTAAAATGGACATCCTTCATTATTCGACACTTCTTCTAAAAGTGAATTAAGATGGAATAATCATCCTTTATTTCTTAAAATAAATCGCTTGTTGTGCAGGGAATAGTTTTGAATATGTGAAACGTATGGGAAAATCCTCGCATTTGAACGTCACGTTAGTACGCTTTTTAAAATGTTTTGTCCGTTGTATAATGGCCCACACGTAGGTTGATATATTAAAAACTCATTACGTTTACCGGATACCCTGGAAATCAGGAGTTAAATATATATATATATATATATATATATATATATATATATATATATATATATATATATATATATATATATATATATATATATATATATATATATATATATATATATATATATATATATATATATATATATATATATATATATATATATATATATATATATATATATATATATATATATATATATATATATATATATATATATATATATATATATATATATATATATATATATATATATATATATATATATATATATATATATATATATATATATATATATATATATATATATATATATATATATATATATATATATATATATATATATATATATATATATATATATATATATATATATATATATATATATATATATATATATATATATATATATATATA
This sequence comes from Physocephala rufipes, assembly GCA_963966595.1. Lineage (NCBI taxonomy): Eukaryota > Metazoa > Arthropoda > Insecta > Diptera > Conopidae > Physocephala > Physocephala rufipes. The sequence continues at coordinate 21,431,717 of OZ016504.1, forward strand.
TATATATATATATATATATATATATATATATATATATATATATATATATATATATATATATATATATATATATATATATATATATATATATATATATATATATATATATATATATATATATATATATATATATATATATATATATATATATATATATATATATATATATATATATATATATATATATATATATATATATATATATATATATATATATATATATATATATATATATATATATATATATATATATATATATATATATATATATATATATATATATATATATATATATATATATATATATATATATATATATATATATATATATATATATATATATATATATATATATATATATATATATATATATATATATATATATATATATATATATATATATATATATATATATATATATATATATATATATATATATATATATATATATATATATATATATATATATATATATATATATATATATATATATATATATATATATATATATATATATATATATATATATATATATATATATATATATATATATATATATATATATATATATATATATATATATATATATATATATATATATATATATATATATATATATATATATATATATATATATATATATATATATATATATATATATATATATATATATATATATATATATATATATATATATATATATATATATATATATATATATATATATATATATATATATATATATATATATATATATATATATATATATATATATATATATATATATATATATATATATATATATATATATATATATATATATATATATATATATATATATATATATATATATATATATATTAATCACCTTTAAGCATTTAAAAAAGCATTTAATGTCTTGAATTAAAGATTGTAAAAATGACTTTTCAGAAGGAGCCAAACTCAAATCGGTAAACATAATTACAATTTTATTTCCAATAATTATTTATGAACTTTTCCTATAATTTTATGATAATGATTTATGAGTTATTTATAGATTTTATTCATTCTCACAACATTATGCTCTTTCCGCTTCTCTAAACGTTTCGACGTATTTGAAACAACAGCGAAAAACGCAAAGCAAGAATGAAAAGCAGTCTATAAATAATATTAAAAAATTATTGAAAGAAACCTCCCTTATGAATAATTTATTTAAGGCTCACCCATGAAATTTCGCATATCAATTGTTTGTAGCTGATTCCCTCCCCTTCTTCTCTAAAAAGCTGAATTTTTCTTTTGTTCAAAGATCGAAGATGAAAAATATTTTAAACACTTTTATAAAAAAGTTTTCCCCTTTTAAAATTCACTTGAAATTGGATGTCCAGCAAGTTGTTGCCTTTCATCGAAATCAAAACAGACATTATGAAAACCACAAAAAGCAAAAGATTGTTATGACAAGAAAAGACAAGAGTTCAATTCAAATTTTTGCTCCCTTGCATACAAACGGAAATTGCGGTTGTGAAAACACTCGATTTCATTTCCGCTTTGTGTATTTTCCACATTGAACTGCATCACAAACAATTTGTTTCTATTGGGAGGTTTAACACCAAGTACGCCTCTTCCTTCTTTAGAGGAAAACTATAAAATGGCAAAACTAATTGTAGACTACAAATTGGTGACGGATATTTTTGGTGAAAGAAACAAAGACTACTAATCCTATTGCGTATCGTATCGTGAGCATCTTTTACAATAATCGTATAGACCTTTTTATTTTTCTCATTTTCTGTAAAGCAAAGGGAAGGCTTAAAATATCTTTCATATTTCGTTTTATAAAAGCTGCTTTCTCTTTACTTTTCATCCTCTTTTTCCTATTGCTTTAAGCAAAGCTTAATAGTTAAAATAATTAGTAAAACTTAAGGATTATTTTATAATCTTCTTTTTACTCTTAGTTCTTCTTGATAAGTAATAATTTCATTTCGAAATTAATTTCACACTTCCGATTATCAATGTATCAATAATTTTAATTAATTTAATCATCCCCAAAGCTTATATCGTTAACACTGTGAGAACGGAAACACGTGACAATCACAATCATTTGCGATGTGGCACTCTTTTAAATCGATTAAAATCCCAATATAATTAAATTAAAAATTCCAAATAAAATTAAAAAGGCGTGCTCGGAATACCCGCAAGAAATACGAAAAGAAGGAATAGAACAAGGAAAGAGCAAAAAGAGAAACCGCTTGGTTTTACAGCAATCTATTCCTGATTATTTCTTAGTACGAATTTTTGTCTTAAGTGGATTGAAATAGAATACTATAAATTATTAAAATTAATTACTATTTTACTGACAACATATTACAGTCAATTAATTGGCATTTAATTAAAGTACTAAAAATCAAAATATAAAATTGAAACAATCCCCTCCGGAGTCGATACAGAGATGTCCCCCCTGACTGTTTGTCTTTGCCTATATCTGTCGGAAATAACGGTTGTAACGAAGCGGAAGAAGATATCGTCGTGAACTTTGGCAGGTATATTCTTTATCAAAGTAGTTTATTTGGGATAAGGCAAAATCGGCTAAGTTACACGCCTTGTTTTTTTAGACAAAACAATGTGAACTTCCACTTCTCTAAAATTTTATGGCTGAGATGGCAGTGTTGGACATCACAGATCCACGAAAGTAAGAACGGTATCCCCACTGCCATATGTCAATATATTGAGGAAAACTTTGTTGAAGCATAGAGTAAGAAATAACAAGAGTCCGAATCACTCAAAATCGCTTCACCGTTATTTCTTACTCTATGGTTGAAGTCAGTAAATCTAAATTAACCAAAACAAGGGAATTCTAATATTAAAGGAGGCGTGTCACACCCACTAGTTATCAAATTTAAACCGTAACCTTAAATCATGAGTGTAGGGTATGTGAACTTTGACCAGGCTAACGTTATTACTTGTTTAATTTTATTTTGAAAGCAAAAACATTTCCCAAACGAGATAAATTATTCTTAAAAACTGATTGATTCATTCCTTCAATTACATTGATTATTTATTTAAAAAGCCTCTCGAATTTTTGGAAAAATAGTTTCGGTTGATAATTTTAGCTACTTTTGAATAAATTAATTATTTCAATTTACAAAAAATTTGAAAGTGTTTACATAATTTCCATAAAAATTAAAGATTTATGTTTTATATAAATATTTTTTTATGATTTACATTTTATGCAATCTAGATATAATTTTGATTCAGGGTTTTACATTTACGGTAATTGCTTTTTGCTCTATGCGAAACAGCAACCAACACAAACACGTTTCATGAATACAAAAACAATAAGCAATAAAGACGGCGTCAGCCGCGTAGTTAAAGTCTATTAAAGTTAGAAAGAATAAGAAGAACTCGAATAAAATAGAAACATTCAATAAAGTAAACATTAAATAAAGTAAAAAAAACAACAACATAAATACAACAACCCAACAACACAATTACGGAAATGTTGATCAACCAGAAATGAATTAGAAGAAGAAAGTAGAAAAAATAGAAGAGTTCCGAAGAAGAGTGGTGTAAAAGGAATAAGGAAGAGGTAGAAGAAGAAGAAGCAGTGGAGAATAAACTGGAAATGGGCAATTGGAGAACGACATCCGCACCAGCAATAACATTAACCAAAAAAAGCCACTGGCATTTCTTGGATTAATAAACAAAATAATATCAAACAACAACAACAACAACAACGCCATTCATCTATCACATGCGAAATAACGTGATTTCGACATAAAACTGCTGCCGCGATAACTGCGACGCTGCTTCATTTTGCAGTGGCAAACGAGGGGACATCTCAGTAGTTGGATGTTTCAACCAGAAGCATCGCATAAAATGTTAAAAAAGAACCTTAATTTGAAAATTCAAAAATGGCAAGTGACAGGCGTGGCATAAACATTTAATAATGACCTGTCATTACTACTTCTACTACGACCCCAAAGGCCTTTTATATGAAGAATTATATCTTTATGGATCTTATGGAAAAGATAACAAAGGATGTAACGTATAGTGGAAATTTTGTGGAGAAGAAATAAACAAAGAAAATTATACTGATTGCTTAACACTTAGGAGATTTTCGTTTTGCCGCTCCGTTTGACAGACATCATCCTCAATGATCCTGCTGTCATTAACCCCACGAAGAAACGTCGATAAGGGCGTCGAAAGCCAATGAAAGCGACGTTGGGATTATGTTTTTCAGTTATTATTATTTTCCTTATTGTCATTCTGCTTCTTGAATGTTTATTTATTAAAGTCACAAATGATAAATGATAGAATATTTAAACAAATAAACCCTCTCGAGAACTTTCGAGAGCACTCTGCTCTATGCTTTCATCGAATATCTGCAATATGTTTTTTACGAAAATAGTTAAGCTAGTGTAATTTTGTGCAGTTTATTATACCACAAAACACCCCGAGCATTCCAAATGAAACTCATTTCATTTTTATATTCTAATGCCGAAGGGTATATTCATTGACCACCCCATTTTGAAACGCATTCCAGCAGTTATGCCACATATAAAAAAGTATATTCTCCAGCTCGGAATTCCTTTCGTCTATTTATCCGCCCTTGAAAAACACGATTACAGTGAGACTAATAGAAGTGTCCGTAGAAATACTCAATAACTTCTGGCTGTTTGTTATGAAAAGTGCGAAGAATCGAACCAGTGCTACGCCTACTTTTGATTGCGATTGCGATTTATTTAGTGGTTATAGCTTCATTTTACTCACAGAATGAATTTGAAATGAATAGTTTAAACCTTCGCCTCAGATAGAAATGCTTTTCCAGGAATCATTCTAGTTTGCTCGCGGCAAGGCTGAAGCTAACGTCGTAAAAAATGAATTCAGAAAATTGTGAGAGCATTTTATTATCTATCCTCCCGATATTTTTATTTACAACGAAATTCAATACGAAAATTTGAGTCCCATTGAATTTTCTTGAATTATATGTACAGTATTTATATAAAGTAAAATAATGGATATACCGACGAAAAATAATGGGCAGCTTAAAAAGGGTACCTAAAACTTTTATAAAGGATCTTTAACCCCAACAGCGCGGTTAAGAGAAATTTCCCTGACTATCCCTTTAGTTTATTAGAAACAGATAGAGAGAGAGAAAGCGTGATGTATTGTATTAAAAAATATGCATGTACGGTTTCTCTTATGCGGGAAGAAACTTCACTTGTTACGAGCTATAGCGAGACTCACTGTGTAAAACGAAGGATGGGACCAAATTACACAAATGAAGAAAATACATTCTGGTTGCAGAAAATATCATAAATCAAAGACAATTGTCATACGCTGAAGACAATTGTCACTGACTTTTATTAAGAAATCCAAATAAGGAAAACTCACTTTGGTGTTAATTATTTTCTCCTGGCATGAACTTAAACTTTTTCCACGCATCATTAAACAAATTAATTAATTATACAAGAAGAAAGAAGAATGAAACAAACAATTAGGAATCCAACAGCAACGAAAAGGGGTGATTAACTCAAAACAAAGCGAAATTAAACTAAAAAAGAACTCAATTATAAAAGAAATAATGCCGTAAAAGGAGTATTATGCTGAAAGACGGATATACGTGGGTAAATTAAGCTGAATATATAAAATGTTATAAATAAATTAAAGACTAGATTTAAGTAAACACATAAAAATAATATTTTAAAAACAAAATTCACAGCAAGCAAGTAAAAAATGCTTTAGATTTTTTTTAAGAATCCTTAAGTGTTCACAAAGAGAAAAGCCGTCAATACCGAAATGTATATATTTTGCCAAAGGACAGCAATGCATTATTAAGCTTAAGTAAGCTCCCCGTTATTTCTGCTTTTTATCGTTGTAATTCCTGTTTCCTACAATGAAATTTTAATGAAAATTTCTGATGAAGCTCTTAAAAGACTAGCAAGATAGATGATTAATGCGATCACTACAAATTTTTTAGACACATAATTGAAGCGATAAAATAGAACCTATTACAATCCGTGATGCAAAATGATTGTGTGCGACAATCAGAAACGTAAAGATAAGGAATGATTACCATAAAAGAAATCTTTGGTCAACTGACTGATTGTTTTGCTTACTGGGTATGTGAAGAAAAATTGCGCCAAACAATCAACAAAAAATTGCCAAAATTGTTTAATAGGAAAGATATCGTCATTCATAATGAAAACGCCGGATGAAACAATTTTTTCAAGACCCGTCAAAAAATAACAGAAGCATAGTTGAGAAATCTTAAAGCCTAAACCAAACTATATCAATTTTCGACTATCATTCTTTCATATTATTATGATTCTTTCATTATTATTCTACCGAAAAATGACGAACATTTGGTTTAAATAATTTCACTTGTACAATATAAAGCAATATATTTTATTAAAAGCGTCGGAAACAATTTCCCAAGGCTAAAATTAATTTTATATATCTCATTTTAAAATCTCCTCTTCCTTTTTTAATAATATCAATAATATCGGTTAAATTTATACGATTTATATTAAAATTATAAGTTCACATTAATCCTGTTTCACTATATTTTTGTTTGTTTTTTTTTTACCATTTCACACATTTTGTATTTTTTTATACCTCACAATCTAAGGGCATATTAACTTTGTTCTTAAGTTTGCAGCGAATTAAAAGGGGTGTGGAAGGTATGGAAATTGTTATTTAGTATATACAATACTGTGAGAAATATAATATGAATTTCTATTGTGTGTAGGGTATAGAGTGTAGAGTATTCGAGCTTCAATCAGGCCGAAGTTAACACTTTCATTTGTTATTTTTTTCCAACATTTTTCACTTTAATTTATTTTTGATATTATTTACTATATTTACCAATGATAGCAATTTTAAAACGTCTAAATCAGCTTTAAAGCTAATTCTTATTAAGCGTCCTAATTGAGATAATTGAGCCAATTAAACAGCACCGTCGTCCCGCCGTTCATCTCTGGCAACATCATCATCATCGTTATTATCACCACACAGATTCCGTTAGGAATTCATTGTTTTTTTAATTAAATAAAATTTTTCTAAAATTTACTCTATAATGTTTCTTGGAGCTATTTCTCCCGTAATTTATAGAATAAAATAAGATTCTAAATTAAAACCGGCCCAAACGGAGTCTTTAAGAGAGTACGTAAATAAAAGCATTTATAGCATTTTCTCATTTTTTCCATTACTCTCCCCCATTTCACACCCCGAAAACACACCACTGTGAACAAAGTGATTGCGCACAATTTGACACATTTTGGTATTTTATCTAGTCGGGTTGATTATATTAAGGCTTATGATAATGATAAAGCTGTTGACGGTGAGGATTAGAATCGTTGGGAAATTTTGCGGAATAAACAGAAAATTGCTACCATTCCACACATTTCTACACAAATTTCAATGCACGGTTATTTGCATTCGAATGGAATTGGGCTAAAATGGGTTAATAAACATAAGTACAACGATGTAAGCTAATTTCTTTTACTTCATTTTCGTGCGCGATCAAAAATAGAATTGAACTTTTGTGGTTTATTTTGGCCGAATAATTTGGCAAACATTTAGTAATTGTAATTTCTTATGTCTTTATTTTTTAATTTTGTGAATTAGCTTCTGTTGATTTTTTTTTGCCATTTGTGATTAATTTCAATTATTCTTTTCGCGACAACCCTTTAATACAATTGTTCACAAATTATCTACGAATCAGTCAGTGATGAAAAGCTATTAATATAGTTGATGAACGAAGGTTTGAATTTACTCTTCTATAGTCATTTAAGAATATTAAAGAATAATTATTTTTATTAAAGAATAATTCTTTTTAAATTTTGGTTAATTACATTTTTCTTTTTCAATATATTTGTCAATTATAAAGATGTCAAATTCCTTCGATAATGATGAAATTTACGGAAAAACGCAGTGTATTTTCGTCAAGTAATCAATTGAATCATTCATTTGTTTAAAATTTAGCTTGTCGACATAAAAACAATACAAAGTCGACAAACGAACTCTATCAAAGGCTTTCACGAATTCTGTGCTTTTAAAGTGTACATCATACCCTGCATCCCCTTCATCATCTTGTGTCAACGTTTGTTCCAATCCCCGAAGCACTTCAAAACGAACACGCTCAGTGATCTCGTTATGCTCCTCTCTCGATGCCGCCTTTATCGCCCCAATATCAGCGTGAACATTTTTCAGGAACAAGAAAAAGTCACGAATGGCCAGATCTGGGGAATGTGGTGTGAGGCATCATTATTGTTTTGTGTCTGACCAAAAATACGCGCGCAAGCAGCAATGTGCGAGCAGTTTTTCATTTAGTGCAAAAGCCAATTTTTTTTTCTTCTAAAAATTCGGGCGCTTCTGGCGGATTGTCTCGCGCAAATTGTGCATAACTTACACGTAACGTACCTAATTGACCGTTCTATTATTTTATCGGTATCTATTCACCTTCCGCTTTTGATCGAATTTGAATAATTTTGGTACGAGTTTCACGGCGAGCGTACAAATTATTGATAAGAATCGAATGGCACGATTTGCCATTCGATTTGATGCCAATTGATATGTTTAGATCCTCAGTAACTTCTCCAAAGTTGATTCTACGGGTGGACTATTCTCTTCACTTAATCAATATATCGAATCGAATATACGTAGCCCACGGAACCCGCGATAGTTTTTGAACATACCTCGTATTTGTATGCTATAACAGTTAATAGTGTACGTCATGCACGATTCGTTTTACTTTCTCAAATACATGTACTACAAACAGACTTTTAAACGATTGCAATGTATTCTGCTTTAATAGAATTTAAGCCATTTTATTTTTGGAAATGGCTCACAAATGGGTCACAATTGAATGAACTGCACTGTACCGTAAAATGTGCTCGTAGCTATTAAAATGGAGAAAGATTAACGCAAGACCAATAATGTGATCCATGAAGGTATTGAAAATATCGGAAGGGAAAGGGGAAGTAAAATGACAGAGAAAGAATATGATAAAATTGTTCTCAATAAAATTTCTGTTTACTACTTGCAATTGTTTCTGAATATTTAATGCATTTTTCTGTAAACAGATTTAATGTATTCCTTTAATTTTTCTTCTTCTTCTTCTCAATTTATTATTCGCTATCATTTAATTTTTGTTGGTAGATTTATTTAAATAGTGAATACTATTACAATTAAACAATTTTTGACGCACAGCAAATATAAGAAGCATCCCACAAATGTCTTTTATTGTTATCTTATTTTGTAAATATTTTTTTTACAAATTAAAAAGATTTTGAAGGAAATTGTATGCAGAAGAAATCATTTTTTTAAAGAATAGCTTCACTATATATTTATTAAACAATTTTTGTTAGAAACTTTCTTTAGGACGGTAATTTTTAAAAATTTCGTATTTTAACTTTTGTTTCAAGGAATTTTGTTTTTAATTCGCTTTTTCATTTTCGACATCACGAAGCAGGAAATAAATTAATTTTACTATTGCTATTCCATACTGTCATATAGGTAAGGTGTAAAGTAAGCACTCTCTTATTTTTTAATAATTCACTTATAGAGGATTATGATTAACTTCAATTTTTGATTGGTCCCAAACGGAGAAATAAAAGTAGATATGATAATGGTCTTAAAAATATCTTGTTGAAATTAAACGATATATAAACTCACCGAATGTGAAAAGATGGAAAAGAAAAATATATGTAATCTTCCGATTTAAATTGTTGATTGAAATTTAATCAACGCTGATTAATTAGTCGTTGTTCTCAATTGTTCTTATTAATGGCGTTGCTGCTGTTGTTGTTGTTTCTTTCGAAATTGAAATATAATTTTTTTATTCCTTGGCACATGATTTTAAAACATTTTGTAATTGTTTTGTATCAGCCATAAATCAGTCATATATATTCCAAAATTAATCGTAACAAAACAAATTCTGGTAACATAAACAATTCCAGTTTATGCAAATCTTTTATTATTTTCTTTAAAATTTCGTTTAATTTTGAACACACGATCACGAACACACTCACAACGATCACGTAAAAACGTTTTCAAGATTTTCAAAAATTCACATTTTTTTCTTGGCTACAAAAGATCTTTGCTTATTTTAAATTATTTTTTTTATCCGTTTCTTTTTGTTTTGATATAAATTTTAATTTATTCGTCCTGATTTTTATTTACCTTTTTGTTTACATCAGAATTTCAGTTTCTTTCGACACCAACCCGTCACACATCGTTCATTTACCGCAACATGCATGCATGATGATGGCTCTAATATTTTAAGAAAACCAAACGAGGAACAATCCAATCGAAATTACCAAAAATCACGGAACACTTAAGAATAAACTAAATAAGATCAAAAAATCCCAAATGAAGGAATTTAACTTCGTTTACTGTAACTAATTACGATACTGTAATTAATTCTGATTCCATTTACTGCACTTAATTACGGTTCTGATGACAACAAAAAATTAAGTCAAAGGCGGTAAAATTAATTATTGGGGACTCAATCACGATGAGGATTATACTCTTAGTTGCTTATCAATATCATTTTATGTTTACAAATGCTACACCTTCGACACATCAATAGCCAATAAAACACTGCTAATTATGATCTACCAATATGGACCAAATTGACAATATCATACCAACCACGTCCGATAACTAAGAACCCCGTTGATTGCTCGAATCCAACTGAGCTCGAGTCTTCGTGCCATCAGAAACGAAAAAAATACTACCTAAATTTCCCCAAAAATAAAAATTCTCTTACGGGAAAATACCGTTACAACTGAATAAGAGAATTTCCCAAAACAAAGTCACAGCTGTTTAGAATAATTTTGTAAACAAAACATAAATCCAGATCAAAGCGCAGACGCTAACAAAATAAGAAATAAACTAAAAACAGGGTATCAAATCATTCAACGCTCTGAATATCCTTTTAGTTTATTAATTTCTTTAACTACTCCTTTTTAAGATGTTCTACAGAAATTTTGAATTATAATCCAGAATTTTTAGCTGGGCCCCAGAATGATGATGATGAAGACATCATGTCTTCAGTCCGGATATATTCCACATTATATTCAATTTCAATTCTGAAATTTCCTATTGCGCTTCAGAATATCCAAATAGACTTTCAGATTTTTTTAAATACTAATTAATTTATAATTCTTAAAACATTTCTTTCTAAAACTCGTCCATATTAGTTTTAGCGGGTGAAACGATGCGCAACTTTTACTAGCAGTTTCTTCAGCTTCATAAGTCTTATTTCATATAGTTCTTAAGTACAATTTAGAATTAATTCACTAACAAAAGTTTTATTTTTATTTGCATAAAAATACAATTTTTGTAGTATAGAAAAGCACATTGAGGTTCAGGTTTCATCAGTCTCAATGATGAAATTATCGTGTTCGATCAGATGTTCGAATAATTGTTTCTGCGCAGCGAATTGCAAGTCTGGGCAAACAGAACGACTTTGATCAATGGCACCATGGACCGATTTATTATGGTCTTGTAATTCAGTCATATCGGCAAATGTTATGTTGCAATGTTCACACTCGTTTAAATTAATTCCAGTCTCTTTGTGTTCGCGTACTCGATGCACTCGCAAAGCGTAGTTGGTACAAAAAGTAACTTGACAACTTGGGCATTGGAATAAATCCGACGGGCTAATATCATGAGTGGTCAAATGCCGCAATAAATTTTTCCTACATAGATTTTAATTTGAACAGTTGAAATTATAGATAATTTATAGAATTTTATATACTTGATCGCAAAGCATTTGAAGCATTTCCGGCATTGGAATTTCTTAGCACGATTTATTTTTGCCGTGTTCGCTGTCATAGTATCCAGAACTTGAGTTGATGATGTTACATCCTCGATGCTTAAAGCAAGATCATCACCGATAAAGGCTCCCTCGCTCATTAGATCATCTTCGCTTAATAAGTCAGTACTATTCGCTGTCGTTGTGGATGTTGGAATGGTGTTTGATTGTGCAGGTCGGTGATGATTTAAATGCTTCTTCATATGCACCTGAAGAGCATATTTAGTAGCCAGCAATTTTTTACAGATAATGCAAGTATGCGTCTCAGTATCACCGTTAGTCTCACGTATCATATGATGTTTTAGAATGTGAGTCTATAATGATTTGATTAATAAAAACGGTTAAATCTAGAAAATTATCGACTTACTTTTAAACCATCCTTCTGACGAAAGAGCAAACCACATTGATCACATGGAAAAGGCTTTTCGCCGGTATGTCTCCGCATATGAAACACCAAACTCTTGTATTGAGTAAATCCATGATCACATATCTCGCAAACGTAAGGCCTTTCACCCGTATGCGTATACATATGTTGCTTTAAAGATCCATTCTGTGAGAAGCACTTCTGACATTCAGTGCATTTGTAGGGCTTAACTCCTTCATGAGTGGACATGTGGCGAGTGAGATTAGTTTTGGTACTAAAATCGCGATTGCATTTCATACAAAAGTATCGTGCATTAATTGATAGATCGCTTATGGCAGTAGCGCTTTTGCTCCCTCGTCTGGATTTGGTTGTTGTCAATTGAGCTGTTGAGGCCGAAAAAATCGCAGGTGTCTCTTTCAGTACTTTTGGTTCTGTTATTGGACTTTTTTGTCTAGGCGATGAAGATTTTCTGGCTTTTGTTTTTTCAGCAGTTTCCAATTCGGGTACAATTGATATCATTTCAATAGGCCGTAAATCTTCAGTTTCCGTGCCCATCTCTGCACCTTCTGTAATTCGCAAATCTAAACGAATATAATCCTTAGCATTAGTATCTTCGCTGATCTCATTAGTTGATAAATTTCCATCTCGACTATCAGTGAAAAGCTCTTCAGTGTCTTCGTACAAATGAAGATTTTCTTGATTGGTCACCGACTTCTCATTTATTTCTATCTCAATTGGTAATTCCTTATCCTGATCATCATCGTCACTTGTATTCTCATAAATCAATTGTGCAGGGAGGCTTTCAGGACAACCATCACCATCTTGTTCAATTGGCATTATATTGTATTCCTCGAGGTATTCACTTATATGTTTCGGGTTACCAATAACTTTTGTCTCATCCTCGCTAAATTCAATGAATGAATTGTTTTCTATATGTTTCGCACGTGCTTTCTTTAAACCGCTACTTTCTGAAAATACCGGCTTCTCTTCATTTTCGTTTTCTTCTAAAGGACTAGATTGGTCGTAGTATACTATTTCTTCATCCGTAAGGTACTCTACCAATTCCTGCTTAAAATTACTTTTTTCTTTCTCCGCCTCTAGCAATTTATAGTTAGTATTGCAGGAGTTGTTTACCGCAATTCTAGATGGGGTCGAGGATGGTTTTCTTCCTAAGGATCTAGAATGGACTTTATTGTTAGATCTCTCTTCCTTTTCCTCTTCTTCCTCCTTGAAACATTCCTCTCCGTGAGTGTCTTTATCAAAACTGTACTGCAGACTACCGTCGAGTAATGTTGTAATCGTATTGTCCTCTTCCTCATCTTCTTGATATGGCGATGACTTCCCGACGGAATTGACTTTTGTTACCTTCTGGAAATCGCTGCTTATCCTAGTAACAAATTCTCTTAAATTATTTTCCGACGAATGAGCCAACTGAACGAAATCATAAGCCACTTTCAGACGAGCTACGCAATTTTGACAAATTAATGAGGGCAGATTATCACCGGGTTTCAGCTAAACCAAACAGAAAATTAATTACAATTGGGTACGCCAAAAATATGTATACAAATTTCTTTATTTTATTCGGTAATTTATTTATAAAAGGAAACTACTTGAATTAGTCTTTATTGTTTCTCTGGTACTGTTTGTGATATCCAATTCAAATAGGGCAAGTTACCAGCTTCAATAGGTAGTGTTATGACTTCAGCCACACTGTACGAATGGTTCTCACGAACATACTTTGTCAATTCTTCAATACGGCTCGTGCGTGTTTTAATCATCATCAAAAATTCATTATCCTCGTTCACTTTACCCTCCCACATGTAGATAGATTGAATATTTGGAATAATATTAACACATGCCGCTAATTTCAACTCAATTAAACCACGTGCCAATTTCTTGGCAGAATCTTTATCTGGTGTGGTGACAAAAGCAACCGAATTGGTACCAGCGGTATATGCTGAACTGCTCATATCGTTCAATCTTGATGTATTACAAGCTGCTGCCGTTTTTGAAGGATTGGTACAAATTTCAGCCTTCGCAGAACTTGAACAGAAGGCCGAAATCAAATTATTTGAGATCAATAAATAAGAGGACGCGTACAGGAATGTCCTTAACGATATCATCGATTATAAACCAGACTATGTAGATAAAGTTGGATCTGTTAATTACTTGACAGCCCAAAGAGAATCTTATGTGATACAGAAAATTTAATCATAAAAAGGAATGAATTAAGTGGTTGACTAAACAAAGATGGCAAGCTGTAATCACTTACTTTAATTTTACACGACTATTTCTGTCCTATGCCGAGAACATTCTCATCCTTAATCAGATGTATAGAAAATTTATGTAGAGTGATTACCAATTATCAAATAAAATCTTATCATAAACCCTTAACATCATTAATCAAATTCGGTAACAGAATAAATGATTCATTTGTCAGGTAGTAAACGTCCATTTTCCCCAGCGCAGTTTATTACAAAAATTTCAAGACAATTCAAGTACATCAATCGAATCTATTATAATAGAACAAAATTTCAAAGAGCAAGGATTGACATACCGACAGGCGGGTTGTAAACACAAATTTTAGTTGTAGATCAATATCACGATACAAAGAGAAACCTTCCGCAGATTTCATGCAAACACGGCAAACTTTAATATTAACTTTAAAACTCATTTTCGGATAAAGAATTATAAAAATCGTCGTTTCTATTGTATAACAAAGCATTACGCCATTTAGAAATTAATGCCAAATGTCATCAGCAAAATGGTGCGTTCGTGTGTTAAAAAAATATATATATGTATGAAAATTACGAACTAAAGAATTTGAAGCAACCTGTGTTATTGTTTAAAATGGCCTGAGGAATACGAAGCATATCAAAAATAGATAAAGTACTCTGTATTCCCTAAAAAAATCTGCTTTGACGTCTATTTTCTTATAAATATTTCGTTTTGTTATAATGCAATAATTTGGCGTCATTTAGTATGCTGAGAATAACATGTTTCTCTACACATAAGCAAAGGTGGTGGATTTATGCAGTTATTGTAAGAGGTTCAATAATAGGCTTCCACAACTCAACACCAACCAGGGTTGTGATAATAGGACACTCAATTCCCCACTTCAAAAAGCGGTCTGACGCCGATCTTTTATGATAATTCTTCATCACTATACACGAAATTTACCATGTTGTTTTTCTTGTTTCTGCTATTCACAATATTGTTCCTTTTGGCTTTGTGTAGCTGATGTCAGAACCGAATAAAGAAAAGGTGCGGACAGAAAATGTAAGCTTTTTCATGCATGGGGAAAGATTTTGCTGCCAAATGCACACACTATATAGGCATTATGGTTTTAGGCATTATGGAAATTCTTATTTCTCTGAATTATTTGTTGACGCTTCGGGAATCGGGCTCCGTTGAATCGATGTACACAAGCTCGGCGACGTAAAATTCACCGAAGTACAAGGTTGTTGGAGAAACGGTACTGAATTACATATACTGGGTAAAGTTCGCCTAGGATGACAGATTAAATTTTTTTAATTAATTTGTAATTATGATATACATCAATGCATCTTTATGCACTCAATCACTTTATACACATCAATCCACTTTATTTTATGGCATGTCTGATTAACGCACATTGTTTAAGGCGGTTGTGCGCGTATAATTTGGTATTATCCTCAGCACATCACGTATTCTCTCAGTTAAGTACCCTGTGAAATGTATTGTCCTTGAACATGTTGTGCGCTTTGTCTGTATTATTATCTCATGAAGTCAAGCCCGACTATTGATTCATAAATACATACATATTCATATTTTTACGAATCAATTTATCTATTTACGTATGCTCGGTATTTTATCAGCTTTATTGAAATGATTAAATTATGGATGCGCAGAAATGAATGGACTCCTGATATTTCATTTAAACTCAATCTCCTTCAGTATTTGCGTAATATTTCACAAAAATGTAATAATAATCTCTCTTGAATACATAGGAATATGTTCGTAATAACCAAATCATAAAAGTCAAATAATCACTAATGAACTCAATTTTAACAAGCGATAAAATGATTTATCGCTGTCGCGTATGTTTAATAAATATAAATAATTTGGAGAAATTATATTCGGGAACTTCACCAGGAATTTCCCCTCAGAAAATTTGTTCCGAAAAGAAGGTCAAGCGGACAAAAAGATTAAAATTGAACGAAAAACCGTTGTATGGATTGTTTCAGAATTTTGGAGGAATTTGAGAAATTCCGGAATAGACTTCTGGAATGTGATCGAATTTTTAAGACGACCTCTATTGTCAAAAATAGTGGGGAGGAATAAATTATCGAATATGTTGCAGAGCTAAAAACGGTTTTATGTCAGAAGAGATCATGTAAGCAAATTTTGAAATTTTGGAATCTCAGGTTTGAGGGAGGTGGTTCATGAAAATGTCCGAGATATTTTCCCATTTCTTTACAAGATATAGCGTCATTTCTCCATCATCAGCTACAAAAAATTACCGTTCTTTTGGGAAAACTTTTGTTGTTGTTGTCGTTAGTATTGTTATTGACAAAAACAATAACACAGTTCTTTCGCTTCCGCCAGGCTTCCGAGAATATGTCCATAAAATAACTGGTGTGAAGTTAGCATAGGGCGAATTCAGCATAGGGCGAACTCACAAAAGCCCTTGTTTTTATGGAAAAATTCCGCTGCATGCTTTTGGGGATTAAATTTTCATAAAAAACTATAAATTACTTATTAAAAACAAATGTAAAATAAAACAAAAAGACTTTAATTAGAAGAAAATGATACTAAAAGCCGTTCCGTACACTTGTCCTGTTTCAGATAATTGCTGCCCAGCCGTAGAGAGGGGAAGCATTATGGTTCATTAAAGGGTTCACAAAAACTTCAAATCACAAAAAGTTTGAACGAAATACATTTTAGGAAAGATATAACAGTCCCGCAAATTAAATAAAATACAATTTGTTAAAATCGACACGTTGAGAATTTTTTTAGAAACGTTTGAACGTATATTCAATACTGATTCTAAAGGCTTCAAAAGTTGGAGCCATACAAAAACCTCAAATCGCAAAAAGTTTTAACGGGATATGTTTTAGGAAAGAGATAACAGTCCCGTGAATTAATTAAAGTACAATTTGTAAAAATCGACACGTTGGGAATTTTTTTATGAACGTTTGAATATACGTAATACTGATTCTAAAGGCTTTAAAAGATGGAGCCATACAAAAACCTCAAATCGCAAAAAGTTTTAACGGGATATATTTTCCGAAATAGTTACCGTAATAAGAGTTCGAATATTTACAAATGCGATGCTATTAATGCTTTAGTATTAGTTTTAAAATTTAAAATATTGGTAGTTCTTTTGCCCCGAAGCATGTACTAATGGTCCATTTGTTAAATAATAATAATTTTCACTGCATGATTTCAGGCAGTAATAAAAATGTTGCGGCGAAGGCTGAATAATTAAATGCCGTGTTCTCCTTCACAACACTGGATAAAGTAGCCAAAAGGTATGCTTTGGTTGAACTTATTCATTTGTTGAGATTCTAATAACGCAAACAGACAAAATTCTATCGGCAAAAGCATAGTAAATCTCAAAACCCGAAGTTGCAGAACAAAAGTAATAATGTGGATGGAATACGAGAAAAAAAATTCATAGTACGGTAAGCTCTAGATTAATAAAACAAATTAAGATAAGTAAAATATTGAATTGTTTATCGCAACGAAAATAATAACAATAACAGTGTTACTTTCGAATTTCATGTTTATTTGTTATTATTAATGAGAACACTAAAATAATGAAACTTTTTAGAAAACTTAAAGTCCTCATGAATTTATATTTAATATAATATTTTATAAATATAATTTATATAGAACTTTATAAGAATAAGTAAAACAAATTAACACCGTATTATGTAGTTTGACGAAATAATATTTTCATTCAAGTTTTTATATGTATATATATATATATATATATATATATATATATATATATATATATATATATATATATATATATATATATATATATATATATATATATATATATATATATATATATATATATATATATATATATATATATATATATATATATATATATATATATATATATATATATATATATATATATATATATATATATATATATATATATATATATATATATATATATATATATATATATATATATATATATATATATATATATATATATATATATATATATATATATATATATATATATATATATATATATATATATATATATATATATATATATATATATATATATATATATATATATATATATATATATATATATATATATATATATATATATATATATATATATATATATATATATATATATATATATATATATATATATATATATATATATATATATATATATATATATATATATATATATATATATATATATATATATATATATATATATATATATATATATATATATATATATATATATATATATATATATATATATATATATATATATATATATATATATATATATATATATATATATATATATATATATATATATATATATATATATATATATATATATATATATATATATATATATATATATATATATATATATATATATATATATATATATATATATATATATATATATATATATATATATATATATATATATATATATATATATACATATAAAAACTTGAACGAAAATATTATTTCGTCAAACTACATAATACGGTGTTAATTTGTTTTACTTATTCTTATAAAGTTCTATATAAATTATATTTATAAAATATTATATTAAATATAAATTCATGAGGACTTTAAGTTTTCTAAAAAGTTTCATTATTTTAGTGTTCTCATTAATAATAACAAATAAACATGAAATTCGAAAGTAACACTGTTATTGTTATTATTTTCGTTGCGATAAACAATTCAATATTTTACTTATCTTAATTTGTTTTATTAATCTAGAGCTTACCGTACTATGAATTTTTTTTCTCGTATTCCATCCACATTATTACTTTTGTTCTGCAACTTCGGGTTTTGAGATTTACTATGCTTTTGCCGATAGAATTTTGTCTGTTTGCGTTATTAGAATCTCAACAAATGAATAAGTTCAACCAAAGCATACCTTTTGGCTACTTTATCCAGTGTTGTGAAGGAGAACACGGCATTTAATTATTCAGCCTTCGCCGCAACATTTTTATTACTGCCTGAAATCATGCAGTGAAAATTATTATTATTTAACAAATGGACCATTAGTACATGCTTCGGGGCAAAAGAACTACCAATATTTTAAATTTTAAAACTAATACTAAAGCATTAATAGCATCGCATTTGTAAATATTCGAACTCTTATTACGGTAACTATTTCGGAAAATATATCCCGTTAAAACTTTTTGCGATTTGAGGTTTTTGTATGGCTCCATCTTTTAAAGCCTTTAGAATCAGTATTACGTATATTCAAACGTTCATAAAAAAATTTCCAACGTGTCGATTTTTACAAATTGTACTTTAATTAATTCACGGGACTGTTATCTCTTTCCAACTGCGATTTGAGGTTTTTGTATGGCTCCAACTTTTGAAGCCTTTAGAATCAGTATCGAATATACGTTCAAACGTTTCTAAAAAAATTCCCAACGTGTCGATTTTAACAATTTGTATTTTATATAATTTGCGGGACTGTTATCTCTTTCCTAAAATGTATTTCGTTCAAACTTTTTGTGATTTGAAGTTTTTGTGAACCCTTTAATGAACCATAATGCTTCCCCTCTCTACGGCTGGGCAGCAATTATCTGAGACAGGACAAGTGTACGGAACGGCTTTTAGTATCATTTTCTTCTAATTAAAGTCTTTTTGTTTTATTTTACATATGTTTTTAATAAGTAATTTATAGTTTTTGATATGAAAATTTAATCCCCAAAAGCATGCAGCGGAATTTTTCATGAAAATAAGGGCTTTCGTGAGTTCGCCCTATGCTGAATTCGCCCTATGCCAACTTCACACCAGTCATAAAATATCACAAATTATTCCCGACTCAATTTTTTATGTTTATACACACAGATTATATTAAGTTTCTTCCTCCGTTTGTAACGCATTAAAAGAGGTGTGGCAAGTATGGAATAGTATATATATTCTGGCTCACAACAATCTCCTGAGCCCCGTCAACAATCGATTTAGCCCTGTCCGTCCATCTGTCTTACTGTCTGTCTGTCTACTTGTCTGTCTGTTGAAATCACGACGAGAGAACGAAAAGGAGGGAAATGAAATTTGGTACAAATAATCTATTATTGTAAGCAGTTTGGTATTGAAAATGGGCAAAATCTGATGAAAACCACACCCACTTTTGATAACTAATATGACCATATGCACATACAAATCTCAACGTTTCCACGTTTCTAGATCGTATTTAAAGACAAAATTTATCCTGGAACTGATACACGAATACTATAGTATTATGCAAAAAGTGGGCACGTGTATCAATGTATGCCAGCGTAAAATAGAATGTTGAAGCCGAATAGTTTTGAGTAGAGGAAACGAAACCATTAGTGGAAAATGAGACCTTTCGCTAGGGAAACTTTATCCAAGAAAGCTGGCGGAAATTTTGCCTACTACAAAAATTTCGATCGTCTCGTCAAAGCCAACGCCTTAGTCCTTCCATTCGTTTCATTTACTGAGGCCCCATGTTCTGCTCGATTAATGTTAATCGACAGAGGTAATCTGGGAGTTCCTATTATGTAAAAAAAAAGATTGAAATTTCATTTCTTTGTTTGGGTAGATTGAAGACATTATGACGCTCGCAGTTTTTGTAGTATTCTGTAAAGCTCGTCAGCTTCCTTAGATAAATATCGCCGGTCAAAAGGTCTCTTGCTAACGTTTTATTCACTAAATATTTCGTGTTTAGAACTCAACAATGTTTGGCTTTAGTATCCAGTTTTCACTTGAATGCAGTGATAAGCATTATCAACATTTATTTATTCGTGTCAAACCAACTTTTATCTGCTGCTTATCTACGAGCTGTCAAAGCAGAGAAAAAGTAAAGGTTGAACAAAAAACGTCTTCGTTTAATGCTATGTAATAAGGACCTTAGTTTCGCTCAAGCGTAATAAAAACCCTTGAAAAAATTGAAAATAGTTGTAAATATTAAAATATTCTATTATAAAAAAATTTATTGCATTCTATGTTTTTCACGCATTGTTCCAAGAAACTAGACAGCGAACAGAATGAAATTGAAACATATTTCCTCATAACGCGAAGTGATTTCATGAGTCCCATTAATTATAAACAAACTACTTCGTACATTGAGATGCGCACAATAACAATAGAAAATGTAAATCAATATTGCAGAACCTGTCTGGTTAAATTAACCAGCGTTCCTGCATTACAAGAAGTTGATAAGGACAGGACGATCTCCGACAACAAACAAGAAATAAGTCTTATGGCTGAAAACCTGAACGAAAATTACCTGCTCAGGCAATTGCTAAAACAGTATATTGGGCAGATCGAGCTGAATCGCGCTGAATATCCTCAGCTTGTTTGTTTAATTTGTTTCAATAAATTGCAGAACTTCGACGATTTTCGAAATCGATCTCTCCAATGCTTTGAGAAACTACAAACTCTTTTCGAAGGAATAGTGTCTAAACTTGAGTTAGTTGATAATGAAGAAGAGGAGAAAGAAATTGCATGTGAAAAAGTTCCAACTATGACGGTGGGTGTAGAATGTTATTTGGGCTTCGACGATTATTCCCTTAATTCTTGAATTGTTTTCTAATTGAAGGATTCATTAATGGAGACTGAAACGGTCGTTATAACGGAGCATGATATCTCAGAGATAGTTAATTGCGAATTTCAGGCACCAGATCCTTTCAGCAATGACATTATTAATAAGAATGCTGATAATAATTATGATTTGGTAACCAATATAAAAACTGGCAATACTACCATTGATGAGAACGACAAAATCAACAATTGCATCTACGCCTCAATTAGCACAGACGATGAAGATAAGCCCTTGGCATGTTTAATATCTACAAGAAAGAAAGCGAGAGATTTAGCAAAATTGCCGTTGCGTCCCAAATATCGTCGTAGGACTAAGAAAGAAATGGAAATGGTTCGCAAAGAACAGTCCGAAAGGGATGCGCTGCGTGACAAACCTCGAAAAAGGGGCACAAAAAACAGTTACCGATGCGAACAATGCAATCACAGTTTCGCTCATAAATTAACCCGTGATGCGCATGTACGCAAGGTGCATGAGGGAAGTAAGCGTCCTTATCAGTGTGATCGCTGTGACAAAACTTACACTTTCTTCGGCGGTCTTTGGACGCATATTCGAGAAATACACGAAGCTGAGCAACGTTCATATCCTTGTGCTTTTGCGGATTGTGATAAGATATATACTAGCCTGATCGCAATGCAGAAACATCGACGTGAAAAACATTTAGGTGTGGTAAGCAATAAGACTTACGTGTGCGAATTATGTGGCACCACCTTCAATCAGATCGCTAACTTAAAATATCATCGACGGAAAAAGCATCCCCTCGAAACCGCAGATGATGATATAATTAAGGAGGAATCGAAAGAACGTCATATCTGTAGTATTTGTAATAAACAATTTCATTCCCGCTACACGCTCAAATATCACGTACTGCAATTGCATTCAAGTGACATGAAGTTCGAGTGTAATGTATGCGGTCGGCGTATGGCTAAGAAATTTATGCTGGTGCAACATATGCGCATACACACGTTAGATCGCTTACCGTGTGGACAGTGTGAAAAGCAATTTATTCGTAAACATGAGCTGGAAGCGCATGTTAGAGCGGTGCATATGAAATTGAAACCATATGGATGCCAGTATTGTCCGGAGACGTTTGCCTGCCGTAAAACATTGAGACATCATGAATACATACACACTGGGGAGAAACCGTACGTGTGTGACGTTTGCGGACAAGCTTATCGACAACAGACATCGTTAAAAACTCATCGAAAGACTCACAATACAATGGCACCGGATGAAGATTCGCATGATATCCGGAAAACAACGGGCAATAGTCTATAGGGCACGAAATTTGAATGACCCCAGCGTCAGTTTATGATTACTACTATATTTGCGAGTTCCATAATAATTGAGGACTGTGACCACGTTGCCAAACAAAACGTTTTAAGACGTTATGCAACTACTTATTAGTCATTCCTTTTGGTTATGGTTAAAAAATGCTTTTAACTCAATATAATCTACAGAAATACTTATTCGTCTTGATTACGGTTAGAATCTTTATCTCATCCTATATCAAGTATCGAATTAATGCGAGGCATTTTCGTTACCATCATTTTGCGAGTTGGTGCCTCTTAAATCGGAGTAACTAATTGGATACAATTTTAAGCGCTTTGAAATTATCGGAATCACAACGAACAGAATTTCTAAACATACTTAGTTAAAATTTTTTACTAAAACATTATTTCAGACAAGCCCTAATTTATTAAAATTGAAGGGTAAAGCGTCACCAACATGTGTTAAAGATTTATCTTGCAATAATAGTAATATAACCCAATAGATCGTGACAGTATTTTGTCCAAATTTAATTTGAGATAACTTTTATATAAATACTGAAATTATTGCAATTCGAAATATATATATATATATATATATATATCGAAATATATATATATATATATATATATATATATATATATATATATATATATATATATATATATATATATATATATATATATATATATATATATATATATATATATATATATATATATATATATATATATATATATATATATATATATATATATATATATATATATATATATATATATATATATATATATATATATATATATATATATATATATATATATATATATATATATATATATATATATATATATATATATATATATATATATATATATATATATATATATATATATATATATATATATATATATATATATATATATATATATATATATATATATATATATATATATATATATATATATATATATATATATATATATATATATATATATATATATATATATATATATATATATATATATATATATATATATATATATATATATATATATATATATATATATATATATATATATATATATATA
This sequence comes from Physocephala rufipes, assembly GCA_963966595.1. Taxonomy (NCBI): domain Eukaryota; kingdom Metazoa; phylum Arthropoda; class Insecta; order Diptera; family Conopidae; genus Physocephala; species Physocephala rufipes. The sequence continues at coordinate 21,456,037 of OZ016504.1, forward strand.
TATATATATATATATATATATATATTTTAGGAGGAACTTTTATGGTTTAATCATTTTAGTGCAAAACACTTTAGTGCAATATTCAATACATAAGAAAAATATACACATTAATGCCCCCTTTTACAAACTACTTGTGTTATTGCTTTCTATTTTTTGAGATTGCCATCCTTTCAGCTAAAGAGGCAGCAGATCGCCCATCTAGCAGTCCGGAGAGTTGAGATTGTTCGATTTCTTCCTCTATGTAAACATTTAAGTCCTGTAACGGTTTGTAGTACATGTGTACCACTTGTGATCCTGCAAACATGGACAAAACGGCACATGAGAAAAATTTCATATATGTCTCCCACGACACTCCGGCTGGCATTCTAGTTTCTAGTTTTATTGTTTTGCTTTTCTCTAATTTGATAATTTCTTTTCAGCGCTTAGTTCACTTTCCAATATATTCTTTGCTTGTCTTCTCTTGAACGTGCGATCTAGTATTTTTTGCGGATTTAGTAACTAGTATTAATGAAAACTATCGTAAAGCTCTTACAAAAATTTGTATTGCCAACGGTCCAATTTATCATCGAGAACTCTAGAGCGGCGCCCAATAAGAAAAATATTGGTAAAAATCGGTAAATTCCAAAGCGAGATTTTCCTGGCCAGTTGTCTAGTAATCGCCTGATGTTACTGCGATATTTCATGGCAGGCCAACTGACTTAGTTATGTAACCCCAGATATCTGAAATATTATTGTTTACAATAATTGTGTAAAATTAAGCTTTAATTATTACCTGCACGATTTACGGAGAAAAATAATATTCCCAGTAACATATAATCCACCAATAATCATCCAACGACGATGCCGCTCAAAGAATAAATAAATCCATTCTAAACTCATATCAGGGATTTATTGCACAAAACCAGACGAAGGTTTTGTGTTTTTCGCTTCGCTTTTGTTTTTTTCTCAGCCCTGACAGCTCTTAGATAAGCAGCAGATAAAAACTCGTCGCAAACGATAAGCAAATGTTAGTGCTTATTGAAAAGTCGAAGCCGATTATTGTTGAGTGTCTGTACCGAAACAACTAATGAATAAAAATTTATTTAGTAACATTCAAGAAATCCATTCGTCAAAAATGGATGGCTTATGGAAAACACGCTGAAAACATTATGTGAACCTTTATCTAAAGAAGTCGATGAAAATTCTGCTCAATACAGAAATTTCAAGCGTCGTGTCGAATCTTGCGTTGGAGTCTTTTCAATAGTTTAGGTTTGTGTAATAAGGGCCTAAATTTCATGTAGAATGTCTAATGGTAGCGTTGCCACCACATAGATTGTATATAATTTTGACAATCCGATTCCAGCCAGCCTATCAGTTTACGCCACGATAGTTCTACGTCGCTGTCGAGCTATTTCTATGTTTTTGTATCTGTTGAAATATTCTTATTCTTTCATTCTCTTTGTTTATTTTTATGACAACTTCGACAAAACAATTGCTTTCAATTTAATTTATTTTGTTTCTTTTTTGACACTTGCCACTAGCTGCCAGATGCTATGGTTGTTTTTAAGCTTTAAATATCCGTATTTCTTTTGTTGTGTGTATAAGCTTATGAACATTTTTGTATGGAAAAATAATCGTATAGACGCTTTAACAGGCGCCGATAATAATCCACGCTAACTCAATAAGCGACGATAGGACATAATGCGACCAAATCACAACTTTAATTATATTGTGTAAATTATAGGGAATAGATACATCTCAGTGCCAAAAGAGAATAAACGGATAACTACCATATTACATCATAAACTTTTGTTTGGGCTGACGGCATAATAAATCTTATTTTCAAACAAAAGTTTGCGATGTTTAAGGGCCATTTTCCTCTTTTGCCAGAGCATATTTGCTTAATATTTTTTATAATGCCAGCTGCCAGGATATAACATACCTAAGTGGGGATGGTAGTCATTTTTTATAGTGTAGATAATAATAAACGTAAATAATAAAAAAACGTATGCGGGCGACCAAAAGAAATGCGCCTAAAATAGTTGTTTGCCAAACACGGGATTTAAAGAATCGAATTCAACGATTTATCTCTTATGCTTTTAGACAATCATCCCTTAACCCTTGACAACTGTTAATTTTATAAAAACTGTGTAAAAAATGTCAACCCCATCTGCGGCACTCACTAAACGAAATATTGAAATCAAAGCTCGAATTGTTGACGGTGAAGAAGAGTTCCAGAGGCGAGTCGAAATAGCACGAAATCTGACAAATGCCGAAAGTGAAAGGATTATACAACGCGACGTCTTTTTTAATTCCCAGCAGGGACGATTGAAATTACGGTACTTGCAGTTACCGGCAAACTCCGAACTTATCTATTATGATCGGCCAGATATAGCCGGCCCGAAATTATCGAAATATAATAAAACAGAAGTGAAAGAACCCGAAACAGTAGAGAGAATATTAGCGCAAAGTAATGGCGTCCTCGGAATACTGACGAAAACTCGTCTACTCTTTTTGTACGGCCAAACACGAATACACTTTGACAAGGTGGAGGGTTTGGGTAGTTTCATGGAATTCGAAGTAAGACTTTTACCAACAGAAGGTATCCAGGATGGGCAGAGTTCAGTAGACAAGCTAATGGAAATATTTTGTATTCGAGTAGAGGATCTAATGGAGGGTTCATATTTTGATGAATTGCGAAACCTAAAGAGAATGAAGGGAGAAAATTAATTACTATTTTAATCAATTTCTTAATAAAAGTGTAAAATATGATATTTTCCATTGAATATTTTTATTTCATTGTTTACAAGTTAAATAATGTACATATGGATTTGTACGTACACATACATGCATGTACGTTGTAATATGTTTGTTACAGATAGAATTTGTTTTTTTATAAAAAAACATTCCGCATAAAACTATTAATTTAATGATAGAAGTCAAATCATTTGGGTTACCTACAAAATCGAATAATTAATAAAGTGGGTATATTTCCCTGTAAATGTGGTAAATTTGCCTTTCTTTCTAGGAATAGAATTTAATCAATAAGCTAAAAAATCTAAAATGATGGTCCTTTCCTAAATAATTATGCATTCCCTACTCCACCCTTATTTTCATTAGATTTTTACTCAAATTTAGTTTAAAATTCAACTTTAAAACGATTAAGAAGAAAATGGGATAAATATGCTTTCACAATTAATTTATAAAACCCACGATTTTATATTTGCCACCATAAACATTCTCTTAAAGGTAATTTTAACTGTAAATAATAACAACAGTAATAGTACTGTTAATTGTATGTATTAATTATAATCATAAGCAATCAAAAGGTCTGGATATTTGCAATTACTAAATAATAGCGGTGCGGTGCGGTGTAAAATTAATACACTTCCAATACATTAGTAAAATAATAATACACTCTTTTAGAATTATTTTTTAGCAGTTGGAATGAGATCTTTCTTTGAGCCTTGACATCTGAAATAAATTATAAAAGCACGATTCCATAAATGCAATTAATATGTCTTCGGAGTTAATGAATCCTGAAGCTCTTACCGTTGAAAAACTCGCTATTGTATTGCTTCATATGAGCTATTTCTATTCTGTAATTCTAATTTTCCATCTCTCACGCTCTCTCCCGTGTTATATTATATAGACAAAGTAAAGACATAAACACATAATCACAAACAATATATACTCAAAATTGAGAAATACTCTGATGATTTTTATGAATTCTACTATATATCATCAGAGAATAATCACTATACCCATCAGGAATTGTTGCTTTCATAGATTGGCAAAACAAGCATTGGTATCCTATAAACTTGAACACAAACAGTCATATATTAATAAGCAAATCGAGTTGAATAAAAAACGAATTTTTAATACAAGATATTTAAAATCTGAATTTTATCAAAGAAAAATTGGGGGAAGGGAATCTTGAAATCCAATTTTTGAAAATAAAAATTAATTTTTTATTTTAATGATTTAGATCTAATTATTAGAAATATTAGCATTTGAAATATTTTCTTATGAATTGAAGGGATAAACAAATATTTGGGTGTTTTGAAACAAAACAGTAATTAATTAAGTTAATTATTTAAATTATTAAATTAAATTTCAAGTTAAATCTAATGTTTTCTAGTGTACATTTATTAGAATGTAATTTGAATTTTAATTGAGGTATCGATATTAATCAATTGGATTAGATTTTTCAGGGCAAATAGTTAAAAAGCACTTATAATTTTTTTTCGAACTGGCAGTGATTAAGTTTTTGTTATATACGAATAAGGCGGAAGTAATATAAATCAAATGAAACAAATGATTGCATTCAACGATAATTTACAGGGTGCAAAAGGACTAATTGTTTGTGATTATATGATATACCCATAAGTCTCTTGAAGTGTTAACCAAAATAGTAGACAATTTTAAATAGTCGTATGGAAATATTTAGAATCAAAATACACTTAAAAATATGTACATAAATAATCTACGTAATTGTTTTGATGTGTTGTTGAATCTAATAATTTTCCTTGTTACTACCCACACATTCATACGATGAACTAAAGGCAATGAAATAGCCTCAACAATTTTGAAATTCCTTCAAAATTTGCATTGAATAGGGAGGAGTTTTTTCCATAAACCTTTAGGTGTTTAATATCTAGTGGGTTCTATGTAGGCGCTAACCGTAAGTGAAGCATTAGGGCGTTATATAAAAATATTTCTCGTAATTATTTACATTGTTTATACACTGATATACCGCATTCACACTCACGAAAATTGATTGTTTGGCTTTTCACGCTATCATTTAAAACAACTGATTATAAGAACCTAAACAAAAATAATTGCAAATGTCTGAAACAAAATTTAAAATATTTGGAACTTCGACTTAAGAATTATAAATCTCAAAAATTTATATAAATTCTTTGATAATGTGATTTTCGAACTGTTTACTAGAAAATTATAATTTAATGGAATAATCGAATGAAAGAATTATATATGACGAGAACGCGAGCATTTACAAAAATTTGACTAGGAATTATATGTTTTAAGTTATTTGGTTTGGATGTTTAAATTGTAAAATAATAATATACAATATCGATCCTAATATCGTTTTTAGAGAACTATAAACTCTTCTATTTTGAAGGAGTTTAATTTTTGCATTTAAAAACATAAATTAATCAATATGAGTTTTACCAAAGTGAATTTAACTAACAATAAGATCCAACAAGACTAATTGATAGTGATTCGGACATTGGATCTGGTGCTGAGATGGGTTTCCAATACCACCAATTGTAGCTTACTGAAAAAAAGAGAATATATTTAGTTCCGGAATAAGTCATTCTATTGATAAACTAACAAACAAATGATTGAGGTAGTCGCACAGACAAAGTGTGACAGCGATGGCGACATTCAGTGGTCGGACGTAAAATAATAAATCGAGCACCAGTTGTTTGCTGTACATACACGTTGGCACATTCAGTGTCCGGTAGCGTATAAGATGGTGCATGAGGTGTATCGACGGCAATGAAACGTTCCAAAGCTAAACCGGTGCTAGGAAGACGTGCTGGACGCGTGAAAAGTCGTCGCAATAGACGTGCAGGTAGCATGCGATTACACCGCCAAAGATTGTGACTTTGTGGTTTGTGTTGTTTAACATTTTGGTCATATGAGGATTTGCTTGGAAAGCCAGTAGGATTTCTTAATTTTCGTATATTCGTATGTGAGTGATTAAAATGGTGGAATAATTCTTCGAGATTTGTTACATCGGGACTGGTTGATTGTACACGGTAAGCATCACGTCGAAAAGTTTCAGAGTTGCTTATGTAAACGTCATATAAATCACCGAGTTCAATCGGTTCCTGGTTAATCTGTGGGCAAAAAAAATTCCGAAAATGAGATGTGATATTTTAATGTTGATTATAAGATAAATATTTTAGGTGTTAGCGTTTTATGATGAAATGTGTTACTAATTAATGATAACGAAATCAAACCCCAGTAATATAATGCCTTCTGTCACTATATTCATTTTAATTCTTTCAATTCTTTAGAATGATACTTGGCTGTCACTGAAAGGGATGAAAAAATGTCCTAATATATTATTGGTAATTTTAAATTTAAAATTCTCTTTATATTTGAAGAAAATTATATCGCATGCAATTTTATAATAATTACTTTGTTCTGCGATCTACATCCCTTACCTTAAATATGAAAGGCACAAACTCAGACGGCATTTTTCTCATATTTTCACCTTTCCTCCTTACAAAAGTTTCCCCGTTCTCATCCGATAAATCTAATACACTTTGCACATTTGAACAAGGGTCACAGTTTAAATCATCAACCTGGAAGAAGGGATTCAACATAAGACATGATTCATCGTAGAGCTCCGTAAGTCCTGGGAATCGTTTAATCACTGGTAACGTCATTTTGCGCCACATCTTCATACCCGGATATATAAATGTTTGCATATTTCGTACAACTATGCTGGAAGTCTCGTTTTTGTACAGAATACAGAGATAGGCAATAAGGAAGTAAAACAGCCAGTACAATATTTTCCGACGCCGATCCATAAGCTGTTTTACTAATTCAGTTTTAATAAATGCAATCTGCTGGCCATAGGTTCCCGCGGTTGCCCTCATGGTAAATGACTCCGACTCGGTATTGCTTGAGTTAACGAACTCATTTACATTCCTTCGTTGTTGAAAATATTGACAGAGGATATAGTTATCGAAATAGAGCGCTCTCATATTACGTGTCTGCTCAGCCAGCTCCCGCAACTGACGCAGGCACTCTACATATTTATTTAAGATTTGATGACGATTAAGGTTGTGAAAATTAATATCGATAACATCCATTTTGTGTGCAATTATTAAAGGGAAAAAACGGGTGAAGGTGAATTAAATTGATGAATTCCGTTTCATTAATTGCGTATAATTCCCAATATGGGCGTTGTCCTTATATTGATGGTATTTGTAATTTTTGCTTGATTTGTTTTTGGCATCACTTCAAGGTTTCAAATCTAATATAATAAATAATTACGGATTCTGGTCCTTATCTTGGCACAAAGCTGGTATCTGGAACCGAAAAAGTCTTCAGTATTCGGGCATAATGTTAAAATTTGAAGTAATCAGCGCTTTCCCAAATCTGCGAACTTTTCCGAATATATTTTCGTGCTTTCTCGACCCCAAATTTTGTACATAATAATATATATTTGCTTTTTTCTCCAATTAATTAAAACAATACAGTTTTTTAAAGAATTGTGAAGAAAATCATATTTCAGTGATAATTTCTGAAGTTTGTGAAAATACTATCTTTTATTGTTGTTTGGTATTCGGTTTTGACGTCCTTCAACAGAATTTTATTATTCTCAAAGGTGGAAATACACGGTTCAAGAAAATTATGTGCATGACCCTAACATAAAATTAATTTTCAAGAATATTGTTGCATTTAACATTAGGGATCGAGATTATATTAACGTATATTCAGTTACTGTATATTACGACGTAATTTTTTCTATTGTTCGTAAAAATGCCCGTTTTGGCGGGAGGGAAGGGTTGGACAGTTAAATAATTGCACCCATAAACTATTTATATTAAATTGTTTACCAAATTATAATTTTAATGAGTTTTTTGATATTTCACTGGCATATTACATATGAAGAAAAATGGAACAAATCACTATTAGCGTATTAATTAGCTAGTTTTAACGAGAACAACGGTTCTGCCAACCCCTTGAAGAAACTGCACTTCATATAGACTAATAAGCCATAACAGAGCGATATAGATTCATCAAACCGGGACCTTCAGAACTTAAATAATTTCAATAATCGCAATAGAACAAAATCAAAATCATAATAGAAATTCAATAAAACAATATTTATATATGTTAAGTTATAAACACAACTTCGCGACAGTTTGAATATCCTCGCCGAGACTTGGCAAAATTACATAGAGTCTTACGGGAATTGAGAAAAACAAAACTATCGCGCTGCTGACGCGTACGACAACGACAGTAGTAGACAATTTTCTACTTTTTTTTGTTGTCGCTCGTCTTGTTCTTCTTTTCTCCGTTTGTTTACTTTAAATGACATTAGCAATTAACAAAATTGTATTGAGATTACAGTCATGTTCTCTGCTAACTTCAGCGCCAGCAGAGTTTTGATTTGTCGATGCGACAACTGTCGCGAAGTTGTGTTTATAACATTATGGTTTCAAAATCAGGTGACAAGCAATAAAAAGTTTTCAGAGTCTGCAACATTATTTCCAATAGTAGAAATTTAATAAAATAATATTTACATTCGTTATAGTAAAATTTTCTCAATTCGTTCTAAATTATATTGCATTCATAGATAAACCAATCCTGCTAATATAATACGGGAATTCATACATACAACATGTTTATTTGAAAAGTCTGTTGCTGTTCTGTAATATGTCAAAATTAATTAATAATGTGTATATGCAAGGTTCCTTGCCTCGACTTTCTTATTGATATACAACTTTTTAAGACAGGAGTGGGTGACGTCATGCCGAGTATAACTATGTCAAACAGTCAGTCGAATTGGAGATAAGCATTAGCAGTGGCGAATATAAGGAGCCTTCTGGTTACCTTCGCTTAACCAGAATAGCGAGAGCAAATTTCAATAACAAAATGTATGATATTTTTTAAAAGTGACATTTGCCACAATTCGTCAAAATAGTGCAGTAAAATGATATTTTGAAGGGTGAAAAATACAATCAAATCCTTTAATGTTTAATAACTTCTTGGTTTGAGTAGCAAATGCAATTTCATTTTTGCATTTGTCAATAATACAGATTTCATGGGGATCAAGAAAATTGTATGATTCCCATTAGTGCCCAAAATTACATTCTGTTGTTGAGGTGATATTAATATTGATCGCAGCCAAACCCTTATTGTTCTACCTCGTTGTGTTTTTATATATTTGTTGTTGTTTTTAAAATCGAAATTCAACTGCTGCTGGAAGATTCTATTAATCCCCCATTAATTGAACGTCGAACTATCCTACTACCTAATTTGAAATTGCACCCGATACCAAATTTGTAGTACAGATTTTATAATTACCCTTGTTTTAGAACATTTCAGAACTAATCAAAGGACAAGTAGAAAGTAGATAAAGCATAAATGTCATTCCAAAAGATATGAAGGAAACTTGAGGCTCATAGAGCGAACCCACACAGGCTCGTAGTGTGGCGAAGCGCATCGACTAATGAATTCGGAGATTCGTGCGAGTCTAATACCGTCAGTTGTCATGGCTAGACGTCTTGTTTTTGTTTAAAGCGATATGGTGTTTGCTAGTCGGTGCATTTATAGATTACTCGAAGTTAAAAATCTATTGAATTCTGTGATTTAAAAATAATTAAATTTCACAAATTATTCTTCAATTAGCAGTTACAAATATGTTATTAAAAAATTGAACTTATAAAACGTGAAAGTAATTTTTCATCGTACAGACCACTTACGGAATTTCCACTAAAACACAATCGGTCGATCGGCTCTCGGTAATTTTATAGTTAAGGAAAAGAATGCTTACAAAATGAAAAACATTTTAATTGATCTGAAATTAGAAATTTTTACAAATCTCGGGCAGATATTTTGAGTTTTATGACACTAAAAAATGTATAATCGCAAAAGGAATATCCGAGAAGAGAAGAAAGAGTAAAGATAAAAAAAGAAAAAAGATAAACGTCATTTGTTTCGTTTGCGGCATGAAGGTTATGAAGATGATGCGTAATCGAAGGATCAAAGAAAGAAAGGGAAAAAGAGACAATAAGCAAAAGATATCAGTTAAAATTAGTAAATGGATACGAATGAACATAAACTATATATAAATAAATATGGAAATACCTTAAATACCGCAAGAATATCTGGCGCAGTCGCCAGTTTCGCTAATACAATAAAAATATTCGTGATATAGTTACCGTTACAGCATAATATATACATACTTCTTTGGCCTCGTCACCGGCGAATTTGATGTATGGCGTGATGATGATATTGATGTCTGGTTTGATCCGTTCGGTCATTCAATTCATACGACATTTGAGATTATGAGGAAGAAATTTGTGTATTCGGTCTGCCTTTATTAAGAAGAGAGTGAGGAAATAGCGTGTAAAAAAAACGCATAATCAGATATAGTCAGATTACTGGTGGCGGCGTTTTCATACGCACGCATGAGCTCTTGAATAAGAATCGTGAGAAGGGTGTGGGAGCGAGAGAGAAAGTCTCGTTTTGTCTACGATACCATCGTACGCGGTCAATGTACGTCAAAACAAAAGTGACAAGTAATCGAACGTATTACAAAATGAAATGAAGACGCAAAGAATCGTATAAAAAATACGTGATTTGTAAAAAATTGAGAAAAGAATCAGCAGTGTGTATGTATATAGTAAACAATGCATAAATCAGAATTGGTGTCGTGCAAAAATTATTGGAGAAGAAAATTTTCATTATTTTTGTGAATTTTTGTTAGAAATTAAAACCAGTTTCACAAACAGGCAGAGACAAAATGATAACTAACTGGAATCATTAAATGAGTCGTATTGAATTGATAACCGCAACAGTAATTTCAAACTAAGGCCGTTATTACACAAACCGAAACTAATGGAAAGACTGCGACGCTGGCTTTAAGAAAACGTTGGAAATTATTCTAGTATACAAAACTTTCGTTAGTTTCCTTAGATAAAGTCTCTTTTCCATTAGGAATCCATTTGCTTGCGCGCAACAAAAACACCCTCCTCCCTAAACAACGTCCTGAATGATACTGAATAAATTTTTACCATGCCGCTTCATTCACACCCAAGCGAAAGGTTCCTTGCTCGCGTTTTATTCACTAGCTGTTTCGTTAATATATTTCCAAAATATTCGGTCCCGCCAATTTGCTTTCCACTGGAATACACTGATAAGCACCAACAATGTTTGTTTATTCGTGCTCAACGAAATTTTATCTGCTGCTTGTCAAAAAGCTCTCAAAGCAGAGAAAAACACAAAAGAGAATCGAAAAAGCAGCGTAGTTTCGGTTTCTGTAATAACGCCGTAAAATTTGAATACATCAAAGAGAAGAAATTTACCATATCAATCATTTGTGCTCAGCTCAATGGAATAACAGTTTAGTCGTCTCGTTTAAGCCATCTAGAGCTGTCCTATACATATGAGCTGCAATCATTTCTGTGATGCATCACACTTTTTCGGTTTGCTAGAAAGATATTGGATTAAAACTATTAAATGAGTAAAACATTTGTGCAAAAATGTGATTTAGAAAAAAGAACCGAAAGTGCAAATCCTTTAACATTGAATTTACGGAATCTTTTGAGGAAATATAAATGAATGACTGAATAAATTTTCATATACATTGATTTTCTAATTATAGTTTAGATTTAATTCTTCTCTTAAAATCAGAGAACTCCTACTTCTTCGTGATAAAACCTACATGTACTAATTATTTGTTTTTCCTTTTCGATGTATCTTATACTGGTACACATTATAATTGCAAGCGTAGAAGCCGTTGGCATAAAAGAAGGAGAGGAAACGAGAGAGATCTCTTAAAACCTACGAGACAAATTCATTCATATTTTTTACTCGGTTATTCGGCAATTAATTTTAGGGAGCTGTTATTTGCATTCGATTGCAACTCGGTTTCAGTATTAGTTAAACGAAATACGTATTTCATATGCATCGTACATTTCTATCTCGTAGTAACAAAACAACTGCTGAAACAAAAACAAGAGTACATTTTTGTTATTCTATTTTCATGCATCCTTTATACCTTCCGTCATCAACGTCAGCTTTTATCAATTAATTTTCACTATTCCTTTATACTCTTTTTCGTATTTCGCCTTTTGTCTCTTCGTACATTTCTTCTATGAAAAATTCTCAAAGATTATCTCTCCGACTTGTGCCTATGCTGTGTTCCTTCTTATTTCTTCTTTTCCCCTCTCCTTGAATTTGCCAGTCGGTATCCTTTGTATGATGATTATCACTGTTTAATCATCGTCTGCTTGGTTTTACTCTATAACACAAAACTACAGTATTTCACGACTTCATATACGAGCTACGAGATACGAGTTGATCTGTTGAAGATGCCACAACATTTTTATTGCAGTTTCATTTCGTTGCACTAAATGAATGGGCGGCATCGGCATTAATTTGAGCATCTTAATAGCAAAACTATCGCACTAGAACCGACAGAGCAAAGGAAATGGAAAATAAAATTTAATTGAAAAACAATTTTATAGCGCGAAAATATTAACAAAAGGAATAACTAAAAAATACATTAGAAAATAGTTATAAATTCTAAAAATATAAAGGCAGCTATTTTTAATTATCTTTAGTCAATAATTTCATAAAAAAGTTCAACTTCATCAATTGATCGATAAGCAATAGAAAAAAGTGTAAAAAGAGAAAAATAATTAGTCAAACACAACAAATTGAAAATAAGAGAAAACATCAATAAGTTTTCCACAATAAAGAAACAAACCATTTCGTGGTAGTCAAAAAAAGTTAGTTTAAAAAAGTATCTCATTATTTTCGAAGAGGAAAAAAAATTGCGAAATAAATTACAATGCAATAAAAATAAATTCATAACCATCGACCAATTACCAACACAATCTTACCAACCAACCGACCGACCACATCTTACACTGTCCATTTATCAATTCAAAATCTATTCATACGTCAATCATTCATTCTCTCATTCATTCAGTCATTCATTCAACTATTCATTCATCAATTCATTCATCTATCAATATTGACACTTCGCCATATTCCTTCATGTTGTATTCATTCATACGTATCTTTGAAAGGTACATAAATAATCCATAACAACCACGCCCCCTTTTTATGTATAAGGCTTTGTAATAGCTTTTCTTACTTGAGGTTACGTTTATGGTGATACTATATGCATATACAATAAGATAAACCTCCTGTGCACTCAAGTGCTAGTAAAGAAAGAGAGAGAGGCAAGCGAAAAACAGAAAGGGATACCAAAAACAAAAGAAAAAACGAAGACAACAAATAAATATTAAAATATAAGAAAATAGTAGGAGAATTAAATAAAACTGAATAGACAACAGGATCAGTGTGGAAACGGAGAAGAGCGGGAGCAGGAGTTGGCGGCAGAGTTGGAGAAGCGCAAACGGTGGAGTGTCTATTTAAATGCAGCAATGGCTTCGAGTTGGCGCTATGGAAAAAGGAGCAAATATCGTGCGAAAGGTAAGCCAAATATTGCGGGGAGCTTATATACGAATAATTGTTATTAATACCGATAGAAATGTATAATATTTTGCTATTAATTATTAACACGATAATGGATAGTAATTGATAATTTTCTGGACTTTTCATTTATGACTCATAACTTACGGTTTTTTAAGTTTATTTACAGAAAAAACAGGTTCACTGATAATCATTGAGTTTAAAAGAAACAATTTGGGCCCGACCCGACCCAGTTTTATATTAGAGAACAAATATTTCGATCGCTCATACGAGAAGCTCAAACAGTCATTCAGAATAATGTCTCAATCTGGACGTCGTTAAATGTATTATTATATCCTATTCCCCTTAAAAAAGGGAAATAGGATATATTAACGTTGATACTAAGTTTGTAACGCAGTGAAGGAGCAACAATAGATATAGAAAAGTATATATATTCTGACAAGTGAACGAATGAAGCTATGATCATGAAATTTGGTATGAATGTTTCGTGTTACGAAGCTATAGGCTGGTTGGTATTGAAAATGGTCGAAATCGGAGAACTTCCACGCCCACTTTTGGTATTTAATGTGAATTAAATCGCGTTTAGAGCTCAATTTCTCTGCTCCGAGTACGATCTTAAAGGTGAAATTGTATATCCGAATCTACTACCTCATTTGAAAATAGAATCAAAAAAATGGGCGCGGTCCGCCCACTAGAGACAAAATTCGTACAGGAATACAGGCGTAAAAATAGAAATATTGTCATGAAATTTAGCACGAATATTCCCTGTCATCATGGGTGGGATGGGTGGTGTTAAAAATGGGTGAAATAAAAAAACTGCCACGCCCACGCCTCAATTAGAACTGTTTCACAAAAAATGAGCGTTGAAAAGAAGAAATAAAGCATGAAATTTGGTACGAGTATTCTCTGTCATCACAGGCTGGTTATAAATGTAAATATAATAATTAGATATAAATATATAATGTACTTATATAACCAGCCGACATTTGATTTGAACGTTGTTATCGAGAGATTCGGGAATAGGATATATAAGCTTCGGCCAGGCCGAAGATAACGTTCTTACTAGTTCAATTTTATATCCCTTTGATCTTTTGAATAAACCTGAATTACCTTTTTTAGATACTCTCGAAATTAGTTAACCCATAGGTCGGTTAGCTGCTTTTAATTTGGTACAAAATAGGGAAAATAGGGAACAAATGCGGAAATTTTCGTTAATAGTAGAATGAAGATGCCTTGTAAAAAGAAACCATCTGATGGCCCAAGTAGGATATGATATATATATATATATATATATATATATATATATATATATATATATATATATATATATATATATATATATATATATATATATATATATATATATATATATATATATATATATATATATATATATATATATATATATATATATATATATATATATATATATATATATATATATATATATATATATATATATATATATATATATATATATATATATATATATATATATATATATATATATATATATATATATATATATATATATATATATATATATATATATATATATATATATATATATATATATATATATATATATATATATATATATATATATATATATATATATATATATATATATATATATATATATATATATATATATATATATATATATATATATATATATATATATATATATATATATATATATATATATATATATATATATATATATATATATATATATATATATATATATATATATATATATATATATATATATATATATATATATATATATATATATATATATATATATATATATATATATATATATATATATATATATATATATATATATATATATATATATATATATATATATATATATATATATATATATATATATATATATATATATATATATATATATATATATATATATATATATATATATATATATATATATATATATATACATATACATTTATTTATTTATTTATTTATTTATTTATTTATTTATTGTATTTAAGAATTGTGTGTAATATTCCAAAGGACTACATTGCAATTCTTTAAATGAAATAAATCGCATCTTTTTGTTGTTGTTTTTGTTATTGTTTTGTTATTATTATTATTGCTGTTTGTATAATTAAAGTAGGTTAACCATACAATGTTAGATTATATAAAATAATTATCAACATCAACATCAAAACCAATTTTAATCTAGTTACAATTTTTAACAAAGTACAATATCGCTTATGAGCAGGAGAGGAAACAGTTAGTCAAGAGAGGGAGAGAAAGATGCTGAATATTCGTATTAAAAATTGATTTTACATAAACATCAGCCTTCATAATTACCATCTAAAAAATTGCCCGTTTTTCAAAGTTTTAGTAGTATCTCAAGGCCTGTTTTCGACGGCGTCAATGGTACTAATTTTGTCTTACCAGAGGGAGGGATTGGATTAAATACATCCAATAAAAGCGATACTTTTTTATGTTGTATATACATATACGCCTACTTTTTACATCATACAATAAATTTCTATAAATTTCTGATTATCCCAATTACTTTCCTACTACAATTTTTTTTATGATTACAATTTTTTATGAAAACCAATCGGTTTTTGTTGCATCGCAAAATTGAAAGTTCTAATTAAAGTCTTAATTAGCCTTGATTAACTTGATATCTTGTATAATAACGTATTATTATTTTATATTTGGATGAAGCTTAATATATTTTTAGAATTGAAATTTCGAAATGATGTTACGTTATGTCATGTTAAGTCAAAATATATAATAAATTAGTTCATTAAATATAAAGACAATGCATGCAATTATTATATATTGTTTGTCTTCAAAACAATTTTGTTTGTTTATGAAAAATACTTTTCAAATACATTTATTATATATATTTGAGCTTGGGCATACGTATTGATTGACTGAGTGTTTTATTCAAGGTAGAACTGATTACAAAGTATTATATTTTTACCAGCAATTCAGTTTCCATTTGCTTTGGCTTCCATTTTCATTCGTTTCGTCAGATGCTATTTTGTGGAAATTTGTCTGAATAGAGAATTGTGCGCCAAGAAGTCGCCGATTTTCCGCATAAGTCACAGAACCTTGACACAATTCCACGTGATTATTTTGTTGAAGGGTCAAAGGTTAAAGGCCAAATTGTTAATTTTGCAGTATCGACATTCATACAATATCTTCAAATGTATATACTTATGTATAGAAAAGCCTGACCATCACACCTGAGCCGCTACAGCTGCTTTAGAAATATTCACGACATACGTTTTTGTGCTGCTTAAACCAGATTGCTTTGGCTTGCGTTAGGAAACCCCAGTTGGCACTGGAATAATTTTTTTCGATAAATCTTACTTATGAATCGATATGGCTCAAGGTCTATAAGATTTGTTTGGGTGGAAATGGGGTGGAGATTTTTTTACGAAAACGTAGCTTTCCTCCTATACAATTTTCATATAGAATACGGAAATTTCAAAAATTTCAAATTTTTTGTTTTATTAATCATAAACGCTATATCGTATGGATAGGAAATATTCTAGTTTTTTTCTATCAATTCAACAGGACCTACCCCAATAATTTTCCTAGTCTAGAGTTTATTATTGTACATATTATTAGTATTTTTTTTTGTTTCTTTTTGTTATTGCAATCTCGGTTTTCTGTTCTCTAGACATTTTGCATCATCGTGAGCATTGGTTGCCCGCGCATTCTTTCATTTTGTCGTTTACTCGCCAGCGAAAAAACCTCATGAGGAAAAAGAACAACGAGATCAACGTTCGTTGCACTTTGTGTTGCATTTTTTGCGCCGACGTCGTAATTGTTGTTATTGCTGTCGATTTTTGCTTTGAATGGGATTCTTTCATCAGAGGGTCATCTCCTGTGTTCCGTCATCGTCATCATCATCATCGTTATCATTGCTCGTTATTATATGCTCTCATCGTCGAAATCGCCATCGCCTATCGTCAACTAATTTCTCATTGCAGAGTTTATTGTTTCTTTGTTTTTTGTTGTTTTTTTCCGTTGTTTTGTAGATGACGTTTGAAATTAATTTCTTGATCTAATGCATTTGCATATTGCATATCGTGTGTGGCACGTGTGCTTGTGTGTGTGTTAGTGAGTATATGTCCGTGAGTATATGTCTCGCCGGCTGTTAACGAAATCGGTTTATATGTCGGTCGTCATTGTGTTATTGTTTTTTTCTTCATGATGGTCGGTCGTTTGTTTTTGTTTTGTATTTCAATTCTGAGGGTTGTTCTATTTTTCTGTTTACTGTGCAATTTTTACGACACGAGATTATTAAGTGTCTCCCGCATTCTCTTGTCCGCTTCTGTCACCCTCTGCCTCTCTCTTTCTCCTTCCCCTCCTCTTTCTTTCCAATCTTCTTTCTCTTTCTCTCCCTTTCTTCTATGGGCTTCTTTTCATATTACACATGTTTTCTGGGCAATATCGAATTTCAGACAGTCTGCAACTCATGCCTGTTTGTTCTTATTATTTATGTTTATATAATTTGTTTTGTTGTTTTAAGATTTTATATAAGAACGTTATCATTATAGCGTTTAATTGTGTATGATTTTGATTTGTTTCCAGCTTTGGATTACCGTCTCAAGGATGTTGTGTCTTGTATTGTGATCGCATTGAAGTGACGTTAACCATAGCTGTTTTGGCTTCAATTATTACATTTGTAATTCTTGACTTTTTTATTCATTTTATGTGTTTTAAATTATTTAATTGCAATACATGAAATAAAAGTAAATTTATCTTAAAGTCAAAATATTCACAACAGTAATATTTGTTATCTATAACAAAACTTGTTGATAGTTTTTAAAGGTCTCGAAGAAATTAATTTTTATTTAATTTAAAGGAATTATTATTGAATAATTTATTAAAAGTTAGAATATCTGGTCGTCAAAACACGTCATGAATTTAGCAAGTCTACAGATGATCATAAATTAATTTTTTGTACAATATATTGAATCGTTTGACTGGATTCGTTAATCTCGAAATTGCACTCAAAAGATTTAAATGCTTATAACTATTTAAAATTTATTAATGTTAGAATGATATCTTTTAGATTTGTCATATCTGGCACTTCTCTCAAGAAATCTGTTCCCAAGAAATCGAACAACTATTCTTAGTAATATCTCAGTCTTAGAAATATTTAAGTTATAAATTAGGAATCTCTTAGTCTCAGATATTTAAGCAATTTGATGATGGTAAAAGCTAAACTTCATCTCTGATTATTAGAATATCCGTTTAAATGCGAAGTCACCGGTTGACACATTGCTGACATTTGATCATGAAAATATTTAGTTCGGTACCATTTAAGTCTGTAGGCTCTTTAAAAACGTTCTTTCTTTCTTTGAAAATATTCTTATTACTTTCAATTTTGAGATAATTATCATATCGGAAATGTTTTATTATTAAATAAGCATAAAGACTTGAAGAAAATTTCTTCATTGGTCTTTTAATAATTTTTTTATTTCTAATTTTTTGCATTCTTTTACAAGATTTTAATTATCTTTTTTCAATTTGTTTAGTTAACTTTTTTATCGTAAATTTAGAATTAAAGTTCTCAGAAAATGAAACCTAAAAATAAAAAAAAGAAAAAGAAATGAAACAGCTTCACTATAAAAAATAAAGCAGGAACCAACAGTAAATGCTTTTTTTTGGAACTTTTCTTTTGTGAATGTCTGAGCGAGTAGAGATAATCAACGGCAATATTAAATTAACAGACAGATTTTTATTCTATGCATTCTCTTCTGATTGGGAAAGAGAGAGAAAGAGAGCGTGCTCCATAAGTACATGGTCTTTCGTCACTTTTGTCTAATTTGCTTCCCTAATTTATCGAATTTTTGCTGATCGAATTTATTTCCTTCCTCTTTTTCAGGTGGGTGTATTTTTATCTTTCTGCTCATCTCTCTTCCTCTCTTTCTCTCTTTGTACCACCTTCTCTTTCTATCTGTGTATATCATTTGATGATGGCATCAGAGCCTTCGATGCATTGCTTTTGAGATCGTTTTAATGCAATTGAGTCACAGATTCAATTAACGCGTTTTTATCTTCATTCAGTCATTCAGTGACTTCGTATACATGGCATCCATTCATAAATTTAATTACTTTATAAAACAGAGAAAAGAGGAAGCAACAAGATTCAGCCAATAGATTGATGTAGAGTTGAAAGAGAGAAAATATTGAATGGGTGGGAGAAAGGAAGAATGAGAAAGAGACAAGCAGAAATTGAAGATTATTTTTTGATTCTAACTGAAATGTTTTTTCTATTGCAATTTTTGGGGCGGTAATTGTATATTTTGCCATTTTATTTATTAGTAATTATAATTACTGATACTTTATTACAATTTTCACAATTTCTTTACTTACCACGATTATTATTATCTTATAATTTATTTGTTCAATTGGGGGAGAGGTGAATAAATTAATTGCGACTTATAGCGATTATTATGTCCTGATCATAGGATTCTCTTCAAGTCCAATGGTCCTGAGGAATCTCAGCACAACGAGTAGATCTTACGAGTATTAAATTTACATTTCTTAGTTCAGAGCATTCCCTCGAGAGGTTCGATAGGCTAATTGATTTAAGATGATCCCTGAGCTTAAAATCATGTGTGAGGAACCAGATCAGGAATAAAAAGTAGGAACTTATGACTTTATTTATTTATTCATTGAATTAAATACCCAGAGTACCGAATCAAATTATGGAGATCATCGAACTTGGTTCACAATAATTTCATTTTAAAAATGTTTTCATTGAATAATGGAATGATGGTAATCACTCTGAGAGAAGTAATTATAATAATAGTAATAATTATAAATGAATACTAGGTAGTATTTAATTAAAATTGACAACAAAAAAACGATAGGGAAAATATTAATTTTTATTAATAATTTAGTTTTATGACTTTTCTCGATTGTCGATAGAAGGCATGAACAAGTGGTACCAGCAACAATAATAATAACCATAATAATAACAATTACAACAACTATACGATACGGAATGAGTTAACGCAGTAGCAGCAACCATTTTTATTGCAGGTAACATGAAAAACTTTTGAAGCTCCCTTTTGACTGCGCTTATCAAAAAACTAAACAGATTGTAATTGCTAACGGAATGGCATAAGGGGTGGGGAGGGGTGGGTGTTTAAGAAGGCGGAAATATACACGGTAGGGACGAGGAGTGGCGGGCGGGGAGTGGTGACAACAGTAATACCAGCAATTATAAAGAAAAACAATGTGCAATTTTTACATTTGAAAACATTTTTCTCTTACTCTTTTTTCTATGGCTTGTATGTCATTTATTTATTATTTTCGTTTCGTTTCGTTTCGTATTTGTTGTTATTTTTGAATGATAATTGTAAAATTTTACGCCGCTGTTAACTTGTCTGCAAGCAACAATAATTTTTCCATTTGATGTTGTTTTTGTTGTCATTATTATTATCGTGATCGTTGACGCTGGGGATATGGCTTGTTCTTCTTACAGTCGTTCGGGCCTCGTTTGGTGTTATTAACTTGTGGTGGTCGATGTTGTTGTGAATGTTTCTGTCGTCGTCGTCGTCACAGTGGTTGATGTGGTTGTGATACTGCTGCCGGTGTCGCTGTTCCAACTACATTGTTGCAAGTACTCTACAGAGGGTGCACGTTCATTTCTGGTTTCGTTTGTAACGCTTCACAGAGATGTATAAAATGCATATATTCCATTTTAGAATCGTTTCTTTCTTTGGTTTATCCCTGTGGGTTCGTAAGATCTATCTCTAAAAATCATAATTAAAATTAGTACGAATGGTCTATCGCCTTTCTCTCTGGGCGGGGGGGGGGGTGTGTGTGTTTGATATAAAAATCCGTTAAAATCGAATCAGAGTCAAACCTCGTTTTTAATAATCGATGCGAATTTATTGCTGCTCAAAACTTCATTAATTATTTGTAGCCTAAATTCGACGAAATTCATCGTCTTGACGTAGGAATGCGTTTGCAAGACGATAAAGGACAAACTGTGAATTTATGCTACGTGTGTAGGTTATGAAGACTTCGGCCAGATCGAAATAAGTCTTCATGTTTAACGTTTTTTTGAACGCGATGATGTTACAATGTTGCTTCTAGCAGTGGTTGCCTTTTTTGGCTGTAGCCTACTTTAATCCTGGTTGGAATTTCCGCTCGATGAGTCGATGCATTCATGCTGCTTGCGTTGTTGTTGTTGTTGTTGTTGTTGTTGTGGTCTTTGTTTTTAGGTATAGTATAATATAGACTTCTCTTTCTGCATTCTTTCTACTTTGTTGACTCTGTTGTTTTTATTCATATTATTTTTCTTTTCTCATGAATGTTTGCAATTTTTTATTTCTTTTTCATTGTTTCATTTCTTTTTGTTTTGTACTGGAAGTTCAATGAAACAATCCGTAATGCGCCAGGAAACTGTTCTTTTGTGAAATTTATTATAACGGTTAAATTGTGTGAGCAATTTGCTCAAATAAATATCGTATTTTATATAAATTTTTCAATATAATTTTTAGTAATCTTTTCAATATAATTTTTGTTAAATATTTTGAAAAATAATTAAATAATATTTACCATAAAAAATATAAATTGTTCCCAATAAAATTGGTCTTAATTGAAGTTTCGCAAAAATAAATACAGCTTATAAATATTTAAAGGCAATCTCGACATCGAATAGCGTATTTATTTTTGAAATTATGCTTATTCTAGAATTCAGTTTTCTGTCAATTTGTATCAATCCGTCCCTTCATCTATCGGTGAATCGCTGTTGAAGAATGTGTTGCGGATTCTAAGCGGTGCGGGAAGCAAACGATATATCAATTTCTGCTTTGGGAGCATCGGTTTCGACCATGAAGCCTTTACTATTGGCTACTACTACACTAATTTTTTGGGTCAAATTCCAGAGCATTGATTACAAAAACTTGCTTTGGGATACTTTCTCTTTCACCCGAATTGAAACTTTCAAATATTATTGACCAATATTTGAATCATCCAAATGTAAATGAAGTCATCCAAGGGCATTAATTATCTGTATATTGCTTGGTACGATTGTGCTACGACTGTGCGATTGGTATCGATTGTGCTAACAATTTTTTTAGATAATATTCGAATTGTTTGTTCGCGAAATTTTTCACTTATTTGTCTGTCACATAATTTACATTTATTATATTTCTTAAATTATGGCGGCTCTTTACGGCTTAATTTGCAAACAGAAAACCATTTTTTTTAATGACCTCAATTAATATTATTTTATTTATTTGCATTCAACAATTTTCCAGTTTAAGAATTTTCGTCAGATCTTAGTTGTTTCTTCTTAAAAGATATACAGTTTGTGTTTTCTCGTACAATATTTCTAATCCGTTATTAATTAGTTGATTTCTCTTTGATTTATCTTTTCCGCCTTTGCAGTTTCTCAAGATCCTGAAGATTATTATCGGTTGGATGTCAAAAAAACGCCATTTGAGAATGCTTACGATATTTACACGGAGCTCTGTAGTCGTGATACACGCGATACGAAACGGCTTTTCTTGCTCAATGGTCTGGCAACATTGTGCCAGCAACAATACCAAAAACAACAGCAACAACAACAACAACATCAGCAGCAGCATCAGCAGCAACTGCCACCAGGAAAGAGTAATTTGGGATTTACCACGGAAGAGTTACTCTATTGGTAAAGCATGCACGACGACCTGATTGCTTTAATCTGATTCTAATTTTTTTTTGTTTCTCCTCTCTTTCTGTCTTTTTCGTTCTTCTATTTTTCTTTCTTTGCCGGCGTTCGACAGTTTGAGTGCCTCTCTAATCCATACGTTTACTCAAGTGCGTGCTGCTGCATTACGTACGATACGTTACGTTCTTCATACTCCAAAAGATATTAAAGTCTTTAACTCTTTACAACTGCAGCACCTGTTGGTACGCTCCATAGATTTGTTGCTCCGAAATGATGACGAACGTGTGCAAGCATTAAAATTGGTAAGTTTGTATTTTGTTCTTTAGAGGGGGAGGGGAGGGAGGAGGTTGTGTGTATCAGAGCTCTGGATTTTAGTATAGGCTATAAAGACAGAAATGTCAACAGTCCGTCTGGCTCTTCAATAACAATAGCATCGCACTGTACTGTTTGCGTTCTATTTTTTCAGATACGTAAGATGCTAGCTATTTCTGCGGAAGACATTAGTCCGGCAGTGGTTCGTTGTTTGGTCTCATTGGCTGATAGCGGTATCGAGGATGGCGACAATATACTTCGCGCTTGTCTTGCTACGCTTTGTGAGTTCGCTGTGCTGAATCCGACGTTGTTGATAATCTGTGGCGGTGTCACTTCCATCACGCGTAACGTGTTGGAATGTCATAATCCGCGTATTGCGGAGAGTCTTTGCGGCGTATTGCTCTATTTGTTAGAGTCGCCGCAGACACGCAATATTTGCGGTGTGCGTTTGGACTGCTTGGCGGCGCCTTATTGCGATTTCACCTACAGATTAGGCATCATGGATAAAAACAAGTACGTACATATCCATACACACATACGTTCATTATAAGCTATACGATATTATTGATGCTTTTATTTTTTTCCGACTCATTGTTTGTCTTCCTATTCATTTTGTTCTTTAGAGATGCACGCGAATTACGCTATACCAGTTGCCGTTTGGCCTTGCTATCAGTGCTGCGCAGCTGGACGGGCACAATTGAATTCTGTGATCCAAGCAAACCATCTGGTTTGAAAGCAATAGTTGATGCGTTGTATTTGAATCAACCTGAAGTTCGGGTAAGGTTTATTCGAGCAATGACTACTGCCTGGATAATGGTAATAGTGAAGTAGACGATAATGATGTCGCGATGATGTAAACTGATAAATTATGAATAAAGATTGATTGATTGGTGGTAGATAAATAAAAATATATAAAGTAGTATTTTATATTCTGACAAATTGATTAAAATAACGAAAGGAATTTAATTCAATTTTAAATGTATATACGTTTTGTAGATGTTTAAGGATCTCGAAAACGTTGTATAATGTAGTGAAATATAGAAAAATTATTTTCATTAAAATTTTATATGCTTGTCTTTAGCAATCCCAACCTCATTTGATTTCTATGAATACATTAAATCCATTATTTCAAATGCAAGAAAATTATTTTTTTTCTATTTTTTTATAGAAAGCAATATTAGATTTGCTTTATGAATTGTTGGATCTTACACAACCGGCTGGGACTGATGACTATGCGGTAGCTTTACAAGCGGTGGATCCATCTGATTTTCAAGTGAGCTTATATTATATATTTACTTTTACAATAATATTGTCTCTATCCTCTCTCATTCTCTCTCTCTGAAAATTTTTTCTCTTTCTCTTTCTCAAATTTTTAGGATGCTTGGCTGTTAAGCAATGGTTTTGTTGTGATGGAAGGCCGTTCAATTTTACCTAGTTTAGCAGCTCGTGCTCCCAACATTTGTGAACAACATTTAGCATTATTATTATACTGTTTTCTTGAGACTGGTCTACTTAATGCTCTGGTGGAAGTTATTGTATCAGACGATATACAAATATCGATCCGTGCAACAGTTTTAATTGGTATAAACTTTAATTAGATATTCTTACTTTAATAGGATTTATTTACTTTTATTTTATTTGTAAATTATTTAGGCAAACTCACGCATTTAATGCATACGCATTTACCTCCCGACATATGCGGTACTAGTCCGGCATTGCCGACATTGTTAACGCATGCCATTCAAGGCAATCAGCATGCTATGACTGCCATATCGGCTTTACGAAGTTACCAACAGATGCTCCGCAATCGTCCTGCTGCATGCAGTCTATTTTTGGATAGTATTATTCAGGGCGGGAGTAAGTTATAACTATGACCAATATCGGAACGTACCGATTCCGATCTGACTGTATTCTCTCAATCTTTTTTAGATCTCATTCACACACGTCTATTTCGTCGTGATATTAATACTCAGGAAATGACCATATCTCAATCGAATTGTTTGGGTGGCGTAAGTGCTGGTGGTACACTTGACCGTTCGCGTCATGATTCGGTATCGTCGAGTGAAGAATCTAATACACAAGCTTCACATTCACGTCGTTCTAGCTTTCGTTTTAAGCGTAAATTATTGCCATTTTTCGAGAATCTACGTGTGAATCGTTTGATCAAGGAATCAAATGTTTTGTTACTGCCGGATGGTAACGCTTGGGATTGGGAAGTTGTTACAACTATTTTACGAGTAAGTTTATATTAAATAACTTCTAACATATATCTAACACATGACTTGTGCGCTTACTGAGATATTCAAGAATAACTTCATAAAATTGAGATATAATAGACCGAAAAAATGAAATATTAACTTTGTTCATGCACTAATACTCTAAATACTACAAAGCTACTGAAGGCAAGTATTCTTCTAACACAACCGCTTACAAACAAACATATACAATTAACTAGTATTAACCAAACGAATTTACGAATTTATAATGGAATTTCGATTGATTGATTCCTTTAATATTCTGCAGTCAAATTTAATACGGAAAATGGATGACAGTTCGAATAAGTTTATGAAGCGTCTCGTGCTGTATTTTAAGCCAAGCAGTAATCGTTTCTCGCATCAGGATCTTACCTATAATGGTCGTAGTCTGCCATCGTATGTGTCGGCTGGTCTGGATCTAATCGATTGGTTGCTGGCAAATTGTGAGGTGAGTTTTGATTAACAATACTTTAAAAATTAAGTTAAATAATGCCTTAATTTTCAAAATATATGTAACATCCAGCTCGAAAGTATTCGTCTTCTTACCGATCTGTTTTCGGATATCAGTCAACACCTGCTGGCTGTAACCACATCAAATCGTGCCCATGATTGTCTCTTTAGCCCGCAACATATGAACAACACGATGTGTCAGCAGTATTTTTTATATATCGGCCGTATGTGCCGAGTTCAGAAAGGAATCAGTATTTTAACAAACACCGCCACTTTTGAACAGTAAGTTGAATAATTACTATGAATTAATTTCTGTCTCCTTCATGTGTTCATAAAGAGCGTATTTGCTGAAATTAATGAATGTTTTTTGACCCTAAAAAAATAATATGAATAATTCTTGACCCTAAAAGGATTTAGATTGTTTTTTGAAATATTCAAAGTTATCTCAATTTATCATGAATTAATGCAAGAGAAAATTAAAAAAATAATTCTTAAAAGCGTATTTATTTATAAAAGGATTGTATTAAAAAAATGTTGACAACTAAATCGTACTATTCCTCATAGTCTCATCAATTTAGTGCGCAATACTGATCATGTTTGTTATGTGAAGTTAATAGTATCCGGGTTGGATTATACTCTCGATTCTGTTACTCGCAAAGTATTGGAAAAAGCTTTAACTGCATCAAAAACTCGTAGTGGTCGTCTCTATGCTACACAATTCCTTACAGTATTGTTACGTGCGCGTATACCCAATTTCGAAGTGTGGGGTATTCCCTTGATTATACGCCAAACAAAAGATCCTGATCGCAGTGTTGTATTGGCCGCAATGGAAGTATTAGAAGAAGCTAGCCATGAGAAGGTAGTTGATGTGAAGTGTCTAAAATTTGTAGATAAATTATTTTTCTCTTCTCTTCTTAGTATTATTTAGAAGAAATTGTTTGTCTTTGGCCTAATCTAAAGCCATTGGGTGATGTTGGACGTCTGTTAATGGCGCGTTATTATTCATTATCTCGTGGTTTGAATCACCGAAAGGCGAAAATAAAAGAGGAAATCGAATATTGGAAATATGGCTACAACAAAAGGTGAGCGCCTTATATTTTAATATTGTTTTATACATGCAGTTATTCTTTGCGATACTTGCAAATATGTTTGTTTATATTCGATTTTTAAAATTAATTTTAATCTTTCTTGTTTTGTAGATATGTTCTTCTTGTCGAGGCTGATACACATTCGAGTTTAACTCTGCATAAGCGCAATGAAGATGGTTACTATAGTCGTCGAAATTGTTCGACAAGACCGAATATTGCACCGCCGAATATTTCACCTCATCTCTATGGACAGATGGTGCAAATGACTCAGGGAATGACGGCTCTAAGAAAGTATGCAGACCTGCAACAATTATTGGACGCAATTAGTCGCGGTAAATGTTCCGATGAAGCAGAGTGCTTGGAGTTAAAAGCGGCTCTATGGGCTGTGGGACACGTCTCAACGCATTCAAATGGAATTGAATTTTTTACAGAGTCAAACACGAGGTACATAAAATTTATTTTTAATTATATTTACAATTTTACAAACGACCACAAGGAATTATTACCGATTATTGTAAATGATATTTTTTCTCGGGTTGTCCGGAAAGTAATTAGGATTTTTTCTTGTAACGGAAGAGAAATTATTGTAAGGCCTTAAATAGCCGAAGCATCGAAAATTGAAAAAATATACGAGAAAAGAAATTGAAATTATTTTCCTAATAATCCGACAATTTTAAGTTTTCCTCACTCATATTTACAACGTTATCGTTTTCTTGTAGAGTCTATGAAAAAATAGTTTTTCTGGCTACTAACTGTGATGTTTACTCTATACGTGCTACAAGTTTCAATGTGTTGGGATTGATTGCGGGAACAAATGCTGGAGCAAATCTACTTTTTAAACTAAGTATGTAAGAAACAAGTTGTGTCATCTGTAGTCCATTGGCAGAGAATAATCACTATATCACTATAGCATTTCTTCTTATTTTCGATTGTTCTTATAACAAGTTTTCCCCTGGTTCGTGTGGTCTTTATATTTTGCCAATTTTTACTCTCTTCTAATTAGATTGGTTAAGCGTACGTCATGATCGGAACACAATGTGGCCTGTAAATCAACCCGAAGACTGGTTGTCTAATAATTACACTCCAGTTCGACATTATTGCGAAGATATGCCACCGTATAATTACACTGGTATTGAAGATCAAAGTGACGGTTCCTACTGCGCCGGTAGTTATTGGAATTTATTACTAAACAATAGCACCACGACGCCCAGAGACGGTATAGTAGTTACTACGGCTCGTTCCATAGACCAGCAAGATGGCGAGTCGACAGTTACACCGGCCTTCACGAAGGTGGTGACGATCCATACGGGTACAGAGTCAGAGGTGCTGTTTTTGGATTTTTATCGTTTTTTAAATTTTTTGTGTGTTAACAGTTTTTTCCCATTTTTATTTCCCCACCATTCGTTATAGCCCGTAATGTCTACATCAAAGTCAAAAACACTACCGGAAAGTTCACAACCTTTGCGTAATATGAAACATCAGCGTTCTTTATCGGAATCTAAGACAATCGATATGATAAGTGTTCCAGGTGGAATTTGTCCGGCCGCTGTTAATGTTGCAACTGGCAGTGTGAGTCATCAGCATCGTATTCGGTATAATTCCTACACGGACTCCAATACGTCCGGAGTGAGCAGTTGTGAGTCAGTAACGGGAGGCCGTGCCACAGCAGCTGCAGGGTAAATGCCGAATATTTCTTGTTAATTCTTGTTAATAATATTCCGTTAATGGTTTTGCCTTTGCTATGTTTTCAGCGAGTTTCAACAAGTTCCTCTTAGCCCCATTCCGAGCATGTCGAATCTACTGGACATTACACCACAAACGGGATTATTGCAACGGACATCACTGATTGGTACCTCCTATCTACAGAATGCTCTTAGTCCAGTTGATATTAAGGGCTATGCGCAGTTACGTTCATTACGACGCCATTGCCGTCCTATGCTTTCGGAGTCAGCAACAGATCTCTATGACATTATTGATCGCAAGGATCTGTTATCGTATTCATCGTTTCGACCTCGTAAATCTTCATGGAGTGAGTTACAGCGTCGTATTAAAGTACGCAGTTTAGATAGGCAGTCATCATTGCGAATGTTTGCGTAAGTTTTGAAAATATCTACTCCTTGGTTTCAGCCGTAATTGAAGTAATATATCTTACCTTAGTCGTCTGGGCTCTGAAGAGTTGCAAGTTCCCCTACCTAAACTAATACCACCAAAGTTTCTGCCTCAAAATGACTCCAAGGGACCTTGCTATGTCGGTAAGGACATAATAAACACATTCTCTCTTTGATCACGATTTTATATTATTTGTTTTGTTATTCAGGCATTTGTCTTCCAAAATATCTACTTGATTTATTTCCTAAACGTAATTCATCTCGTACCTACGTCTCGCGTGATATTCAAGATCAGGATTTGATGGACATCAATCTGTTAACTGTTAAACAACAGTTCCTTAACGATTCCCTGAACAATGAAGACGACGAGTCATCCGTAATTTCGTCGCTCTCTGATGTATCGTCCATGAGCAAAAAATCTAAATGGATTGGCACAAAACATGGCAAGGGTAATTGTTTACATTGTTCGCGTTCGCATCGTATTCGTCAACACCCGCAAAGACTGGAGAGTGAGTCGAATTTATTGACCGCAACAGGGACAACGACAGCAGTAGCGTTAACCGCTGCAACGTCATCAACGGGCTCAGGTGGACGCAAATGCGTTAAAAACTCCTCCATACACTTATCTGATATTTCGTTTAATTCTCCTGAAAGTATGCTTAGTGAAGAAAGTATGCCCGATAGACTTACTGCTAATATTCTGTACTATGTTCAGCGTTTAGCCAATCCCGTTAGTGCTAAGCAATCAAAAATGGCGCTATTGGAAGTCAAACAAAAGCATCCTAATTCCTTTCAGGATATTTGTCTTTATTCAGAAGTATGCAAATCATTGGGAAGGAGCAGTTACCGCATGGCGGCGCGTCGTTTTCTGCAAGAACTATTTTTAGATTTAAATTTTGATAAATTCTACGCGGAACCTTTGGAAATACTGAGTAAAAAGGATAAAGATTTTGGTACAGTAATTGCAATGGAAAATGCATTGACGACGACTGAAGTAATGCGCCACGAGAAACGTATGGCTGCAGCGGTGGACTTTCCTGGCGTTTCGTCAGATAACAGCTCCAGCAATCAACAGCTTCACTCAAATATTGGTAATACCAGTGTTGTTACCGCTGTGCATCCAAATCTACATAAATCTCATTTGAAACACATACAGCCTGCATTGGCTAGTGTTTATGAGACAAGCTGTGAAAATCTATTAGTCGAACAAACTTCACCTCGAACTGCTCATACCAGTCATAGCCTTAAGAGACAGGAAATACCAAAAACGCAGAGCACACAACAAATCAATAGCAATAGCAAGGATGAGGAAATATCAGTGTCCACAACAAGAACAGCAAAATCGCCGGATGTATTAACACTTAATATTATAACAACAACAACGGCATCAGTTTCGGCGGGTGTACCTGTCACGAATAGCAGTAGCTGCAGTAGTAGTAGTAATACGGGCAGTACGACACCGCGCTTCATTGCGCAACAGGCCCCATCATTTCACAATGAACTGCATATTGGTTCCGATGTGGATGACTATGAAAATGAGTCGGGTGAGGGCGACGTTTTCACTGAAGCCGTTGATATAAACGTTGCAGCTGGTGTTGATGAGGTGGATAGCATTCCGCAAAAGTCTCAAAACAATCAAAATAATAATCAATGCAATATAAAAAGCATCAGTAGAAGCAGTAGTAGTCCTAACGAGCTCATAAGCAAAATCAGGCAAGAGAATGTTGCACCCATGGCAAGCAATTGCAGCAGCAGCGATCCGGTAACGAGTACACATCATTCTGCAAATGTTTTATCATCACCATCATCAATTAAAAACGAAAATAAAAAATATACTCGTGGACGTTTCTATACCCTCGAGTTGGATTTGAGTTGCACCAAAAATAAATTCCCAATTGGCGAAAGACGCCGATCGACTGCTGTGACAAACGAATCAACAATACCAAATACACCGACAATCATTTCTCCTACTACAGTGATCAGTACTGGCGTTTCTTCCTCTTCTTCTGCAAATCAGACAAATGCGAGCCATGCTAATTCTTACTGTTTTCAACAGCATCATCAGCTTCCTACAGGCTCAAATATCAAAATTATGGGTAAGCCGCTTACAGCTTTCGTTGTTAAATCTACTGAATTGCCTCTCGGTGATACTATTCCATCGACATCAGCATCATACGAAAGTGTTAGAAGTAACGATTTGTCACTCGGAACGCATTCTCTAATTTCTACTGCTACTCCCATGACAATAACTAAAAGTTTAGCGGCGTCTTTGGCTAAACCAATTGGTAGCTTGTATTGTGAGAAGCGTTTACAGTCGTCAAAGTCAGACACTATACTGTCTAATACAACTCTGTCAACGACTACCTTGATGGCGGGTGGTTTAAAGGAGTTGGCCGCTACTGACTCATCAAAGTTATCAATAATGATGACACCGCCGGTGACGGCAGATTCTCTATCTGAAAGATCTGAAAAAGCACATTATCGGCGACACTAGAACTAATACGTACATTTATAGCCAAACTGATTGATTTAGATTTTACTCATTGTAGCAGGCGTGTCAAATTCCGCGCTAACTACTGCGGGCCTTACTAAAAAATCATATTAAATTGCGGGTTACAAAACCAAATAATACGAATGACAGCTAGGGTGAATGGCTAAAAATAGAAACGAGGTCCATTTAAGGTTTTAGTTTATTTGAAGACGATATATAATTTTTTTTAAATATGAAACAAGCTCAGAAAATTGGAACGAATTTCATATTTTCTTCAAATGATTGATGATATTGTTATGAAATATGAAAATTTATTGCCAACGATTTTCGGTATAGCTGAAGACTCAGGATGAGTATACTTCGGTATATACTTCGGTATAGCTGAGAAATAACTGATAAGCAAATCTGAAACTTACTTTTTGCCAAAGCTTTCGCTTTGTATTTTTTCAGCTTTTGGAAATTGAATTAATTACATTCATTATCATTTTTCATTTTTGCAAAACCACGAGAACATGTCTACAAAAATGAAACAAGAGAAAAAGGGAGGTTTCCTGCGTTTTCTACGAAAATGAAATATAGGCCGAAAAAAACAAGCATAACGTCCGGGTTTAATGATTCTAGAAACTGCGTATAAAAAGTATTTCATTTTCATTTTTATTAAATTGTTAAAATTCAACATAAATTCATGCAAGGAAATGCATTTCAATTTTGCGTTATCAGTTTTGACAGGTCACATAAAGGGTTACGGCAGGCCGTATGCTCACGATTCGAAAGTTTGTCACGTCTGTTGTGTAGGATATTTCTAATGTAGTTCTTTTAAATAAGTTCGACAGTTTGTATTGGTTTTCGGTTTTTAATTTATTGGGTTTTGTTTTTAGTTTATTGGGTTTTTTCTTTTGATTTTAATTATTCGAGGATTTGAAGTAAGAGTTTCGTAGTGTTCGTATGAGCAGAGAGTCGGAGTCCTTATGAGTTTATGAGGAAATTAAATTTAAATTTATTTATTCTGGCAATAATTTGACTTAATTCCACTTGAACTCGTTCTGAATGAGATTAATTTAATATTGTAGTAAATATTTATTTGGCAAAGTATTTGAAAGTATTTTTCAATTATCACAATAGCACATTTTTAAAAGCATCATCACTAAAGTAAATTTTTCTTTTATAGAATTCCTAGGGAATTTTTAAAAATTTCAATTGATCGGATATTTCGTGATTTTTAAGAAAGTTCATCTAGGAATTTTAAAGGTGAAGTTTTTAGGTGAAGTAATTTTCGGACGGTAAACGTTAAAGAACTTAATTATATTTATTGAGTGACAATGTATTGTTGTTGTGTGACAATGAAATGAAATTACCAAATCACTATTTATTGCTCGCAGTGAGGATGAGCTTTAATTGCTTAGCGTTTTAAATATTACGTTTGATAAGAGAAAGAGGTAATATAGGCATATTATTTTTCTTAGTTATAGAAATTAAAAGTGGGAAAAATAAATGAGGGCTAAAACAAATTAGTTTTTTTAGGGTTTTGTTTGGAGTAAATAATAGAAGTTTTCTTTTGGATGTTGATAATGATACTGAAGGATTGATAAAGAGTGCGGTAGAGGGGGAAAACTAATTTTGAATGGTTATAGAACTGCTTCGATGTTTTCATTGAATTCGTAGTAGTTTTAAGGATTATATACCCTCATTTCTCCCCGTAGCCTCTTTAATGTTATATCGAAATTTAGAGTGGTGTGTGAAATATAATGATGCGACAAATTAAATACATAAATTTTGAAATCAACATTAAAAAATTTAAATGGAAATCAATCATAAATTCCATTCAAGCGTTAAAACGCAAATTAAATTTATTTGTTAAGTTCAAAGTAAGTAAACGGTATCGTAAAAAAAGCAATAGTACTTTTAGTACGAAAATTATCACTAACACCCACGTATACGCACGCACACACGCACTCACACTCACACAAACGCACACACTCACGCACACACTCACACATATACACTCACACACACACACTCACACACATACACTCGCACACACACTCACACACGCATACACACACACCCTCACACACACACACACACGAAATCACACCCACACACACACGCACACGTACATAGTTCCGAATGACATAATTAATAAAATAGCAACAAGTCATACATAAGTGTAATTCTTATGTTAATTTTATCTGTCATCATGATTTTCATTGTCATTATCATCACATGTAAAATTTAACAATAAAATTTTGAATAAACGATCATTAATGTTCTCATCGTCATAACCTTTACATCAGCCTTTAAGTACAATCACTTTAAAAATATTGAAATAAACCAATGCAGCTTACAAAAACAGCAACAAAATTTAGTTATACTTTGTTAATTAATGCAATGTAATAATTAATTTCTTCTAGTGAATTCAAATTTGAAGCAAGTTTAGCAATAATGC
The DNA here is from genome assembly GCA_963966595.1 of Physocephala rufipes. NCBI lineage: Eukaryota > Metazoa > Arthropoda > Insecta > Diptera > Conopidae > Physocephala > Physocephala rufipes. The sequence continues at coordinate 21,490,072 of OZ016504.1, forward strand.
ACAATAAAATGTACAAGTTTAGATTTAAAAAACAAAGATTGATCAAGGGAAAGATATATCGTTGCAGCAACAAAAGATACTACGTTAAACTTAATTTAATTTCTTTTAATTTTGTAATGATTTTCAAACATTTATAAAGATTAGTGTTTTGTGCGGGGCAAATATCATTTAGTCAACGAAAATTTCTTATTAAAGCTTACGTTATCGTATTATGATTTGAAATAATTTTGAAGGAAAAATTCAGTTTTGCTCTTCTTCAAAGAAAATGCATATGCTGATCAATCAATATAAATTTTAAAACAGTTTTCAAAAATGAAATATATATATATATATATATATATATATATATATATATATATATATATATATATATATATATATATATATATATATATATATATATATATATATATATATATATATATATATATATATATATATATATATATATATATATATATATATATATATATATATATATATATATATATATATATATATATATATATATATATATATATATATATATATATATATATATATATATATATATATATATATATATATATATATATATATATATATATATATATATATATATATATATATATATATATATATATATATATATATATATATATATATATATATATATATATATATATATATATATATATATATATATATATATATATATATATATATATATATATATATATATATATATATATATATATATATATATATATATATATATATATATATATATATATATATATATATATATATATATATATATATATATATATATATATATATATATATATATATATATATATATATATATATATATATATATATATATATATATATATATATATATATATATATATATATATATATATATATATATATATATATATATATATATATATATATATATATATATATATATATATATATATATATATATATATATATATATATATATATATATATATATATATATATATATATATATATATATATATATATATATATATATATATATATATATATATATATATATATATATATATATATATATATATATATATATATATATATATATATATATATATATATATATATATATATATATATATATATATATATATATATATATATATATATATATATATATATATATATATATATATATATATATATATATATATATATATATATATATATATATATATATATATATATATATATATATATATATATATATATATATATATATATATATATATATATATATATATATATATATATATATATATATATATATATATATATATATATATATATATATATATATATATATATATATATATATATATATATATATATATATATATATATATATATATATATATATATATATATATATATATATATATATATATATATATATATATATATAACTATATAAATATATTTATTTATATATTTATTTATTTATCTTTCTGTTTGCATTGAATGCTTTATGGCTTTGCACAAGACCTAATAATTGAAGTAAATTCTCATTACCAAAGCGATTTCTATTGAAACTAATAAATAGCATGAACAATATAAACGCGTTATTATTCCTTTTTTGAAGAAGTCGTTCAATTTCAAATTCGAATTTATTAGAGCATTTTAATAATTACTGTAAATCCTGTAAAAATACTACTAAAAATTACAAAAAATATACGATTAATTAAATTAAATTAAATATGAAAAAACTTCGTTACTTTGTAAACATTAAAACAAAAACAAAACAAAACAAAAAGAGAAATACATATGCACGTTTTTCTATAAAACATTTGGAAAGACTAAACATTTGTAAATAATACAACAGAACAATTTAATAAAACTTTAAATTAAACTGTAAAAAAATTTTTAATTAAAAATATGAATGTTAAGCAAAATATTTATTGCCAACAATCAGCAAGCATAAAAACATTTTAAATGGAAACATGAAACTGTAAAGTAACAAACCAAACAATTGAATTGTTGCAAAAATTATAACATTTCATTCGTATTAAGTGAACGGCGTAATGACGTAATTACGTAATAACAATTTAAGAAGAAAAAGATAAACAAAACAGAACTAAAATGCAAAACCAAAAGACTTATGAAATTCTTATTCTTATTTAATTTCAACAAAACAACAATGCAAAATAAGCTAATTAAATAATCATTTGAATTTTCCTAATAGCAATAGAAATAGAAAATTCCTAATTACGATATTTTTACTTAGTTTTAATCATAAAAGCATTTTACAATTCTGCCGTGTTTTCTTGACGTCTTACGTCGTCCTGAAATAGTTGTTAAAATAATGACAATTTAAATTAATTTTACTTTGTTCAAGGTTATGTTTAATGTAGGAAAAGATACATAAATTGATTTTAGTTTAAACGAAAAAATTGTTTGAAAATTCTGAGAAATAAATTCACTCCGAATGTGTTTTTACTCCCAGCGTTTCATACACAAATGCAAATATGTTTTCTATTACAATTCTATTCGATTCAAATCTTTACTAAGAGCTATTTAAAAGTATTTAGAAACTGGTGTTTAATTTAAGTAATATTAAATATTTAAGTGGAATAATATTTTCAGCAAAATATACAAATTGTATAAATTAATTAATTAAATTTATGTAACTTTACTTATATCTTTTCGCACTTTTTTGGTATTTTCTGGCGCTCTTTAGTAATTATTTCAATAATTAATTTTGAAAAGTAATTTGTTTACTGAAATTTTTATCAAATTTATATAGAAGAAAAATGGCTACATTAATACAAAAGGAAAATATTATAAAAAAACATTTGAATGAATACAAGAAATAAAAGAGTCTTAGATGTTAAAAAGGACAATTCATTAATTTAATTCCGCAATTAAGATATCATTCACGAATCAGTGACGAAATGATGCATGCTTCAGAAGTCATTACGACTGATAATTTTACCCTCGTTCCTTCTTTATTTGATCTGACCGATGATTTCTCTTTTGGATCCTTTATTAGATCTGACCCATGATTCTAAATCCTCTGCTTAATGTTTCGAATTCGTTAATTTCAAATGAATCAACTCAAAATTGATAGACGACCAATGACTGCGGACTTCATTTATCGGAGGCTTAAAGAAGAATTCGTCTATAAGTTCACGTCGTTAAGTGAGCAACATATCTAAGTTGTCGAGCGGGTGCTTTAAGAATTCAATAAACCCGATGCGAAAAAATGAATTCCTTGTAGGATTAGCTTAACTATAACCAAATTAGAGGTTCCGAACTGGATAGTTGGACATTTAAAGGCAGTTGCACAAGGTAAACAGTTTCAATTTTATACGGTTAAACGTTTCTGAGTCATTTGATAAATCCAATCAAAAAGCAAAAAGTCGACCAACCAACAATTTTCTCGAACAATGTATATAAATTCATAATAAAACACATTTCATTGAAAGATGAAATTATTGAATATATTTTTATTTTATTTTATAAAACACTAAGTATTTTATATTCGTCATTTAATAGAAATTTAAAAGTTTTATCTACTTTTAGGGATCTTGATCGGAGGATACAGGGTTCATTATATGATGTCTAACTAAATATGAAGATATTATCTAAATCAAGAAGAGGTTATGGTTAAGTTCTAACAAATATATATCGCCCATTTGGTGGAACAACCTATATTGTTTTTCTGCATTAATAAATTTTTTGACTGACGAAAAATTTATCAGAACCAAGTCTAATTAATCGAAGATTATTATGAAAGATAAACAAGCTAAATTATATAACTATAGACTAATTATTAATTAACTTTTGATGTTTATAGTCGAATGCTTTTCAATGAATGAATTAATGCATCAAGATTATTGAATCAAGATTTATAGTAGTTTATTAAAAAGCTCATTTATTTCTAGTATTATTTTTATGAGAATGTGTAATATCTATATATGTTTGATGTCTATATATGTTTAAATTTGCTTAGGCTTTACTATAAAATTTTCTATTTATATAAATGAGCTAAGGAACCTTGGAAGGCTTTCATTAGTTTTGAAAAAAATTAATGTTTTCTCCCATCGAGGCTTTTCATTATTTTCTTTAATTATTTTTATAAAAGCTATGCCATGAGTAGGTAAATGCCTTACGTTACTATACTACACCCAACTCTTTTTTACACAGTACATAAATTCCTAAGAAATTTGTGTAGAAAACCGTGAAAAAAGTCTTCTCTAGTAAAACGCGGTAGGGGGAACACGTTCCGTATTATCTCATGGAATATGCGTAAGATGAAATAAAGCCTTGTATTCAGTTCGAAAAAACGTTTAAAAACTGTAAAATTTCTGAAATGCATACAAATGGTATTCCCACATGTAATTTTATTGAGCATTAAAAATTCATACAAGGAAAAAATGGTAAAAAAATGGTAAAAAGCCGTGTAAAAATGGGTTGGGTGTATAATATCAGTTTACTGACTTTGTGTTCAATCATAGGCAATTCTATATTTTTGAGTATTTCCTAGATATTTATATACATATCTATATAAGTTTTACTATTCAATTCTTATCTGGATATATTTGGCCTGGCTTTGGGAATGAATTATTTTCTTATCTTTTGAGTCGGGCTTGGATCTTAATTAAGGCCATCCAAAATTGATACCAGTCATTTGATAGAATTTATTATTAAAAGGTCTATAAAAATCACGTAGTCTTTCAATTGCTGCCGCTTCAATATGCGGATGATTGCGTCCCTTCGTCTTACCCAAACAATGAGGTGTTGATTTCGCTTCCGATTTAAAAAGGCAAGGAAATCCTTTTGTGGCGTTAAAGTAAAAATGCTTTTCAGTAACAACACGTTTCAGCCCTAAAAAGTCCTGTACACGTCCTAATTCAAAGGCTGGATCAACTATTAGTCGTTCGCCACTAATGAAAAGAAGCTGAGAAAGTGGAAAGTACTGCAGCCATTTCTCTAAATATTTAGCATAGACACCAATCTTCACCGGACCCCAGTTCGTGTCGACAACCGCCAACGAAGAATTCACAAAAGCCAAATCCTCGAAACGTTTCATATCGGTTTTTTTGCTGGCAGCTTGAGCGTAATCGGATATTGCGCGTGTAACAGGATCACGTACAACAACCAAAAGTCTTGAACAAATTTTGACGAATGGAAGTCAAACAAACAATTTCAAATTGAATCGTGATTAGCATACCTTGTACCTGGGTTCATATGATGTACTCGCTTCGGTACCTCTTTAGTGACAAAATAGCTAGGTGATTTTTCCATAGTTATTTGACCCTCGATGGTATAAGGCATATGATGGCGATACCAGTGCAGACCACGTTGATAATGCCGATCGAAGAAATGCACCTCACAACCGACAGCGCGTACGTCTGGATGCAATCGTATAAATTCCAATAATGCTCTGGTGCCGCTCTTCTTGACGCCAATAATCAGTGTGTCGGGTAGATGGCGTGAGGGACGTAGTCCTTGTTGCCTTAGGAAACGATACTTCGGAGAGCCATCTACTTCGTTCGTGTAGTTGTAGGAGTTCAACGGAACGATACGAACGACAGAACCAAGTATTCGTATTTCCGGTGGTTCAGTAACTTTTGTTACAGTATGGTTTCTGCGGTTCTGACGTTGTCGTACTTTGGACGGTAATGATGACAATGATACTATCGCCGAGCCTGATGGCCCTGCCGAAGCCGAAGCAGAAGCAATAAACTTCGCCGAATATCGGATGTCGATGGAGATGTTTGATGAAGATTTCTGCGGGTTCACTCGTTGCCAGGTACGATTAATGCTTGATATAAGACACGAATTGAATGTGTATGAAACGTAAATCAAGCATACGCAAATTATAATCGTTATTGCGATGCTGCGATTGCTTAAATTGTTTAACCAGTTAATAAACATGGCTTTGGCTCACAACGTTCGTTACGAAGGCAGTCTCAATATTCACAAAAAAATAGCAATCAACTTGGTTGCAATCGATTGTAATTATTGGCAATACATTTTTATAAGATTCGTTACTGCTACGAAACGATGGTTATTCAATCTCTTTTCCATTCTACGAGTCTTCACAGAAAACATTCACGAACAGAAAAAACAGGAAGTAGGAAGGACTCTGTAACGATTTTCCTTACAATTTTAAGTGTCAAAATTATTCAATCACTCGATTGAAAGAGAAAACCAAATGACCGATAGGGATACATAATAAAGAAGGATAGGAGGACCTCTTTCAAAGGAAGCTGGCCAAAATCAGTGACAGCTAATACTGATATTATATATTTTTTCTGACGCGTTGTAACGAACTTCCGGGATTGTAACATGGCGGTGGTTCACTGAAATTTTGAGAAAAAAGAAAAAATAATTTAGGCAAAAACTGAGAAACAGGCGGGATAACATCGTAATGAATAAGAGTGAAATGATAAATGGGAGAAAGGCAATGATGAAGACAGAGAGAACTTCAGTGGACAAGACTATTCAGTGGTCACGTGAAAATTAAGGTTCATTCATAAAAATCAAGAGAGAGAGAGAGTGAGAGAAAAGTCCTTAGAACATTTTTGTTTGCATATGCGCACCTCGGCGATGTCTATGGAAGAAAGCAATAAAAAAATTTATGGGACAGAGTTGCAGTAGAAGCAATTCCAAAGTAATTTCTTGGCTCTCCGTAATTAAAAGACAAAGGATCAGAGTTCAAGCGAACTCTGCTCCATTGGGAGACCCTGGCCTTTAAGAGGATATTAGAGGCCACTCTAGAGTAATTTTTAATTCTCTAAATCTTTGTGGAACGTCATCCATATAATCCATATTATATTATAGTCATCCATATATTATATAATGTCATCATAAATTTCACCCGTTCTTCTTATTACTTCTTCTTATTTCAATGAATCTCATTACTTCTCAGTGAATTGGATTTTATCTTCGAAACGATGGTTTATTGAGAGGAGGTGAAACAAATAACGTCTACAACCAATGTTGCAACAGAACTTTTACAAAGCAACAAATTTCAATTTCAATTTGAAATTAAAGTCTGTTTCCATTCAGACGATAGTTTCGATCTAGAATTGAATTGAATAAGATTCGCGGGAATTGTGATCAAACAAACTCATCAAACAAACACATTTTTGGATGTGTGCAATTATGAAAGAATGAAGAAACTGTTTCTTAACTGCTTCTGTATCCCAAGAATTTCTCCGTCAACAAAAATCGCCAACCCCTGATAATTGTTTAGATGGTTTTGGTGGCGCTGGATTCATTTAATCCAAGACGATCCTTCAGTTCTTTTGAAGTTCTATTTGGTCAGCAACATAATCTCATTTAGACCCTGGAAAACTGCTGTGAGCTCCATTATTGCTTTCGGAACTCTGATAATTATGCATTCCAATTTAATAATGTCATAATTTCTTTGGACATAAATCCCCAGGACAATTTTGACGAGTGGTATATATTATATAGGTCTTATTATGCTGAAATTTCTACATCTCTGTATGCCAGATGCAGATGAACTATGGTAATATGAATCTGGGTTCGATATCTGTGGCTATTTGCTAGCTTGTTTGGCGACTGTTTGATCCCTTCGGCAGGATTAATAGATACACGACCACATAAACGGTAATACAGCACGACACAATTTGATTGTCGCGACATAATCGATAACACGATTCACAACCGACTGATGTACATAATAGAGCTGGACAGAGAAGCTGTTCAGCAGTATGCATGTGAAGGGCATACGATTTCAGTAACATGATATTACTCTAATGTTATTGTCATAATCGCATTCTGCGAAATCGCGTAAAATAAGTAAATTCTTATAAAATAAGTAAAATTTAAATAACGCGATTAATGAAAAACCTGAAAAATATGCAAACTGCCTAAAGGAAGAAAATTAATTGAAGGCCGTTGGGTATATTCAACACAAATCGAAACCTCATGGTTCAATCTATTGTTTTAAAGCTCGATTAGCTTGGCTTGCGAATTCATTTAATAGCGAGGCATATGTTTTGAAGATGCGATTAGCCATATAGGAAAATATGACCTAATAAGCATGATTTTAGTAATTGTCCTGTCAGAGGATTCGTATACTATTCAATTTGATATCAAAGCATCTTTCCTATATGGATAAATAAATGAATATCTTTATACGTGTCAACCTCTTGGATACGAACAAGGTAAAAAATAAGATATGTATATTAATGCGAAATCTCTGTGAAATGAAATAGACTCCAATATGTTTTAGCTTAAAATGTTGTCAATTTGTAAACAAAATTCGGATGGAAGTCAGCAAATGTGATTTATTGCGTTCATTAAAAATTGAATTCATTGAAATATAAGGAATCAAAACTAATTTTAGTTAATCGTATCGGTGTCAGACATCGATTGTGTAAAATGATGAATAAGGTAATAACCTTTTGGAGCAACTTAAAGGCCCTTTTGAAACGAAAACATGCAAAATTAGTAAACAGTTTGAATTTGAGATCAATATATAATAAACTTTTTAAAGAAATTAAACACGTCTGGATGTAAATGTGTCGCGATATCTCTTCCTACGCTCTTTGCTGCCGAGAGGCAGCGAGATTGGACCATTTATATATAAATTATGAATTAACTGAGTGCATTTGCTTTATTTGTAAGTTACTTTTATTTATTTTTAAATAAAAGCACAAAACAAACATAGTTTTTCTTCTTATATTTATTGATTGATTGAGTTGATACCAGAATCAGCTTATGTTCAAAATTTTCTCAAAATAATCATGGCTTTAACACGATAATTATTTGATTTGCCGTTCATGATGTTGCTGTTGTGATTTCGTCCTAGGATGTATTTATATACATAAACTATATGCATAATTCCCAGAGATAACCTCGCGTTTTCAATGTTTATTCAAAATAAAAAAGCGTAATTTTTAAATACAATATTTCGTTTACTAATTCCAAAACAAAAAAATTATTCCGTACTATATAGAGGCAAAGAAACTAAAAAAATATATATCAGCGAGCAGTGAATCACGCACGATATTGTATCTTATCTTATCAAAACAATAAATTTCTCAAGAATGTTTTTCATACTAAAAAATTTATTATAGAGCCTTTACAAGTGAGCGGAATTATAATTATTTAGTCTTTCTGTTAAGTAATATTCAATTAGTTTGTATAACCGGTGGGAAAATAAGACTAATTTTACTACTAATTTTGTGTTTACTTGAAGTTATTCAATGGCTTTATGTTTAAGAAATTGTTGAATAATATGATGTACTTATCGAAAAATAAAAAATAGCAACAAGAAAAAGCTTATTTCGTAATAGTCTATTCGGTGAAGAATGTCAGAACTATAGTCTCTGATTACATAAAATTTATAAGAATCAGTCGATCAAAAAAATCTATAAAGTGAATGGATAAGAAATGGCAAACTTATTGGAAACAATTGTTTACAACTTCTTTCAATATCTTCCCAGTTTTATTGGTACGTAGCATAGCTTTATCGGCGGTTGATCTTTTCGGTTATTTCTATCGCAATTTCTCCATTTACTTTTCAGTCTGTCTCAACTTCTTGCCATGTGGTTTAGCCTTTGGCTATACAGTAGCTTCATTCGTAGCCGAAAGAGATTCGGGTCCTAATGTGCTACAAATTGGACCTCTGATACTTGGAATGTGTTGGGTCACTTTCGTTGGTCTCGTTATTTTTATGATGAAATTTCTTAGAGGGCGCATTCTTTTCTGGCAAATTAATACTCTAATCGGCGCTGCAGTATTTAATTTTTTAGCATGTGGTTTCTTTTTTGCTCAGGGATTAGGTTTGTAGAATATTTAATGGGTATTTTTTATTTTTCTTTAATTTTCTCTTTTTACTATTCTCAATTTCTTAGCTACCATCGGTTCATTCATCTCATACATGGCACATGGTATCATATTTTTGGCTGGTTTAAGTTTTCTCCACTCGATTCCTGGTAAATGCACACGAGCTATTCTGCTGTCACTTTGCTTTTGCTTCTATTTGATGGGAATAGCATCAGCGGTCTCTCTCATAGGAACCACATATGGTAAAAACCTTGATAAGCAACAACCGGATAATTCACCGTCAAATAATGAAGAGCTTTTGAATGATATATACATTCGTTTTGCGGCTGTTTACATGTCGGTTGCTGTGATTATTCTTACTCTAATGATCGGCCTTAAAGTGCTCAGCTTTTTGGGCAATGTGGATTGTGAGACGAGTATGGATAATGAATTTCGTATTGCTAACTCTAACGGCACTATCTTCGATAAACGTCGTGATATTGTCAAACGTATACAATTCTTCTACGTGACAAAAAATCAACAATGGAACGTAACTTTGGTATTACTTTTTACCGAGGCGGTAGAATATGCTCTTTTTATTTATACCGTATTTTGGTTCTCGCTAAATAGTGCGGTTCGATTAACACTGATACCTGACATTGATTTAATGCTATGGATTGTATTTGCTGGAAGCATCGTTTCGTCATTTAGTCTGACTTTTTCTAGTGCTAAAGTGCTCTTTGTTGCGAATCAATTGAGCCTTATCGTTCTGACCGTCATCAGTATGATCGTTTATTCATCAATTCAATCTACCGTGTCTTTATGGTTGATACTCTTCTTCTTCGGTATGTCATTTTCGAATTTACAAATCATCATTGTCGAAGTATCGCACTTTCGTTTCACCGAAATTCTGATTGGTGTCTCTTATATTTCGAAGCTGCTGAGCACAAGCATTGTTTATTATTATTACGTTGCAAATGCAAATAATTCATATTTCTATTCGACGGACGAAGCAACCTTGATGGCACAGGGTTTTGGTTTCATCATTATTAGTGCGCTGTTAGCGCTTGTAGTCGGAATGAAAGTGCCTCGAACTTATCGAGCATCCTTATTTGATATTCAATACGGGCTGCTGGGCATCATCTTCAAAAAGCATCAAATTGAACAACTGAATGTTAAATGGTTGAATGATGGAACAATACCAACCATTAATCAACCATCAGATAATTAATATCTTAAGTAAATTACATAAAATTTTATTTGATATTTTTGTAATTTATTTTGAATTTAAATTTGAAAATTCAACTTCCTTATTTACGCCGTTATTAATATTTCCACTCCTTGTTATTAAAAACAATTTAACTGGAGTTGTGCGATCCCAAAAGAGCTGACTTCTTGTTAAGGGAATTGTTTTCCTTTCATCAATACTAAAATTTATATCGGCTGCAAAGCCGCCATTATTATTAACCATGTGTATCAAATTACATCCCCTTACCGAATTTAAAATACTTACTTAATAATTTCAAAAATATATGCAGAGTTTCTTCGTTACGCAAAGTGGCTGAGAGGATCATTTGAACTTTATCAAGCATCATATTAAAAATATACTCGATTGCTTTGCTCAAGGCCGGCAAGGTGGCAGTATCGTAGACTACATCTGCTGCCAATATCAAATCAGGTCTAGACATTTCAGCCACTTTTCCTTCTTCAATGGATTCCCAATTCAATTGATTGCAAGTTAACAATTGTCCTGCCAACGTGTAACAGTTCTCTGCTGTGCGTACAGCCTCTGGAAAGTTGAGACTTATATTTTCGTGCATTAATTGAATGCATTCCTGACTGCCATCCGTGAGGCAAATTTGTTTAGCACCAGAACCGCAACGCATAATAATAAAGCCACAAAGTCCAGTGCCTGAGCCTAACTCTAAAATGGATTTTCCTTTAACTATATCTGGATGATATAAGAGGTAATCAGCTAATGCTAAAGAAGCTTGCCAACTACAGAGTCCGGTAGTCCCTTCAGTAACGAAACTGTTGGATTCGCGTAGAGTCAATCGAACATCACGGCTAGGCAGTAGATAATGTTTGTACGAGAATTTTTGCTGCTCACCCGCAGTGGTTTGTTGTAAATTGCAAAGTAATTCATATAATTCATCGTGTATTTCCTCTACGGAATTAGCTTCCAAAACCGATAACAAACGCTTGAGGAAATTTATTTGATAACTGGCTTTAATTGGCTGTTTTACATTTAAGGAATTAGCGCAGGTGGAATCTATCAATAACTTCTGTCCTTCCCAGCTTTTGTAGTGTTCAACAAGATCCTGAAAGTGTCTCAAAATGTAATGTATTGATTTCATGTTTTTTCTCGGTTTCATACTTGCCAATCGATCAAATTAAGGGGATATGTGCAAAAGAATTGACACTGAAGTCGCTGCAAATTGATAGCAAGCTCTTTCATGTTGGGACACAATATCAACAAAAGGTATCAATTGAAACCAAAAGCGCTCAGATCTCGATGAAAATTTATTGTTTACAAAAATCAGCTGGATGTCAAGAACGAATGACACACGTACTCATTAGATTTCTTCTACATCCTACTATTCCATTGCTTCCGAAACTGAAACTCTGCAGTCCCGTAGTAACTGTTTTCTAAAATTCTGTTGTTCCGCCACCTGAGATAAACCGATTGGACACCTTCAATTCACCACTTAAAAATGATTTTACGGTTAAACTTTTTTGTCATTTTGGCATCGAGAACACTTCTTGGTATAGATTGGATACTACTCAGATCGCAGAGAGAAAGATTCGACGAGATCTTCCTATGAATTTTCTATGGATTTAAAAACGTTTCGCCAGAGTACGCTCGCTAATTCTTCATTAAATACATATGTAAAATACAAAATCATACACATATCAAGGCTCTTTATTTCCTAAATCATTTGTTGACGCTGATAAAGGTTCACCACGTTTATGAAGCCAGTGGATCAAGGCTTAGCAATGTACCAAAATTTTAGTGAAGTTCATGTATGTGTGGGTAGAGAGCCTTCTACCTCTTTGACTGTGGTAAAGAGATGGGACACTGGTTTCAGTAAATTGAAAATTTCGTTACAATGACCACTTTTATGGTCTGTTGTATGTGCGTCAACTCGTTCGTTGTTGTTTTTGCTTACCATTTGTTTGCTAACGAGTGTAATATTATTGAGCAGGAACAGTTGCTGTCGGATGTGTTGAAAATATTTCGCTTACCTGTTTCTAAATAATTTCCACCATACGCAATTGTGGTTGGCTTTATGTGAAGCAAATCGGTGGGATGGTTCCAAATCTGTGAGGAGTAAATCATTCCTAAAATCTTACAGAAAAGTATAGATATTATAGATATAAATATATACTCATCTGATCTTCGTTTTACATCTGAAATTTATTCGAAATATGCTTTTGCGTTTATCCATAGAGTAAGAAATAACTTTCTTACTCTATGGTTATTTCTTACTCTATGGTTTATCGTTATTAAATAAATTCCAACTATATCGATTTTTAACTTTTAATAATATTTTATCATCAAAACATTTTTAAATTTTATTTATTAAATCATTAAATTATAAAAAACGTATAAAAATATAAAAACTAAAAATAATTTTAGCATTTAATGAATTCAATGGAATAACTTGGTGTTTATTTCCTTAGAATCGATGTGGAAGTACGCTTCTAGACTACATTAAAAATTTACGAACGGGCACGGGCCTGCGTTTGTTAATCGCCCTCTAAGGAAAAGCATTGACGAGTTGATGCTATTGAGAGGAAGATTGAACAATAAAGTAGAAAACAATAAAATTCATTTAAAAACCAATGTAATTAATTGTGTCATGATCATAATAATGCTATTGTGTTTTTGGTGATCCAGACGTCAGCAGTGAAGTAATGACTGGTTGACGCACATTGAACGCTTGAATCACTGAAAGACTAAACACTTTACATATCAAAACAATCTTCCATAGATTTAAATTCTTTTTGTTTTGTATCTAACCTTTCAGAATGAAATTTTTGTCTACCAGAACCACAATTATGAAGAATACCGCATTGCAGGATAACGATTGGAGGTGTTGTCCTGACATATTTGTATCACATTCCGTGCCATTACAATTTGTTTGGTATTGAAAATGACTGAAATCAGATAAGAACCACGCCCACTTGTGACCCTTATATAGATATATACGCATGTAATTTCACTTTCAACGATGTCACACGGAATTGGGCGATAATATTTTATTGTATCCATTTCGTTAAAATAATCTACGAAAAATATGTTGAGAATGTTTTTTGTAGTTTTTTATATATCAAATAATTTTAAATGCATTGAATGAAATTCATTTGTCTTAAAAATTGTCAAGAAATCTACTAATTTGACGGGAACCAGAAGAATTGAGTGACCAACCCATTGAATGACATAAATACAAGAAAAAAAAATGAATAAAAATTAAAATAAAATAAATCAATTGCAATGAAAAAACTCAAATAATAAAAACTAAACCTGTTGGAGGCTGAAAAAGTATATAAATAAATAAACAAAATGTTGATGTTTGGCCCACTTATGACTGAAATCTTCTAAGATCAGTCTCGCATAAAACAAAAACAACATAAATAACAACAAAAACTACAGCAACAACACCGAGGGTAGCAATAACAAGAAAAAATTATATTTAATTGATTCATTGATTTATTTATTGATTGCAAAAATAAATTAAAGAAACAGATCAATTTAAATTGAAGCTGTGAGAATTTCGACAGAGACAAAGAATAAAGTGATTAAGCAGAAAGGTAGCAGAAAATTTTAGTTTTAACGCAAAATAAGAAAATATAAGAAAGAATGGAAAACAGAGAAAATTAAAAAGAAAATAATTGTAATTTATAAAACAAAAAAAATTAGTTTAAATAAAAGAAATTATGAAGTTTACTTATTTAACTTTTGCTCGAATTTAGTATTTTGGAGAGATCATTTTACATCGTCTTAATATTATCATCGATCGATTTTTGTTACGCAATTAAATGTGTGTGATATATTCTCTTAATATAATGGCATGACATTATGAGATTATAAATATCATCATCACTATTAGTGTCATCACCACCGTCATCAACCTTATTAGTAATACAGAAATTTTTGGGCACTTCAGAATTTGTATATCCCGTGAATTTTAATTTAGTTAAAAGAAAAACAACAACAAATAATTAACTACGATGTTTATATTTAACTGGGTGGAGTTAAAAAATAATTAACTTTAATATTTTATGAACATTAATACGTTCTTCCCTTAAATTATCAATATTTTGCGTTTTTCAATATGTGTTGCATTTTCCCAAAGGGATAAATCCATCCTCTATCAAAATCTTACAAGATTTTCGAAGGATGACGGAAAATCGTTCTAAAAATTTTATTTTTCGGAGTCTTTATATGATAAAACGCTGAAAACCCCTTTGAAAAGCTGCCGGAAAACAGCTTTAATTCAATACAACAAAATTATATTGTTGCTTTAAGTAATAATAAAACAAAATTAGAATTAAAACAAAGTTAAAAAATAGATAAAAACCGAACATATAGTAAATAGTTATTGAAAAGTATATTTAATTAAATGAATTAAAAATTGGTTTTACTATCAAGGAATTAATGAGTTAAATTTTTAGAAATGAAGTGGACTTTTTTAAGAATATATTTATTGAATTCGTTTTTGCTCATTACCATTTTTTCCACAATTCAATAAATTTTTAGCAAAGAATGAGATGTGAATTTATTTTTATTATTCTTTTTTCTTAATAACTACATGAGCACATGAATTAATCGTGTCTCTTTTATCTGCTTGTTATTTTCAATCCGTATGGTTTCTTTTTTGCCAAATAAAAGCTGCAAATTAAGAATTGACATAGATTTCTTTAAAAAAAAATAAATAAATAAATAAAGAAAAATAAAGTAAATAAATAATTGCTTTAAAGAAAAATCCAACGTATTGTTTGACAAAAAATGAAAAGCAAACGAAGGAAACGAAGAAGAAGAAGAATTGAGGAATAACTGCGTTCGCAGCATCACCAGAATTTGTAAAATTCGCTAAATTCGTAGCAGCTGTGTAATGACAAGAAGAAGAGAAACAAAAATAATAAAAACAAAAACAACAACAACAAGACAAAGAAGAAGCTCACCAGCAGCAGCACTTGGTAGAAGATAAAAAGCTTGTATGAAATTTTTCGTGAGCATGATGTAAGAATGATTTTCGTGATTGGCGCACCTCATTTTTTGTTTTGTCTAGATTTATTTTATAATTGAAATAGTAGGACATTAATTAGACTCTAAAGTAAACTAAAAAATCATTAAGCATCTCAAACTTATGCGAAATCATATAAAAAACAAAATTAATCAGAACCCTTAGAATTTAATTTGCCTCGATTAGCCTAAGATATAATGAAATTATGGTAAAGTCATTGAAAGCAAATTAAATTAAGCTAGAGCTAATATATGTATAATTACAAGAAAATCAATTGAAGTAATTAAGAGATATGTATAATTGACACAAAGTATTGAAACTTGTATTAACTTAAATTAATCCAAGCTAAGCCTAAAATTAGCAAAACCTAAACTATCTCCAAAAAACTAAACTAACTCGATATTTACTTAAATTTAATATTAATATTAATGACATTAATTGATATAAAATCTACTCCAAAATTTGTTGAAATCATGGTCTCAAATGACGAAATCGATCAGCTGATCGCATGCAATCAATACGATCGATAATCAATACCATCTTAATTATGAAGTTAAAATTTAATTGCCATTTAAAATTTTTCAAAATTCTTTCACTAACTTCATTGCTCAAATAATTGTAAGATAATGATTTACAAGTTATCTACAAGGACGGACATGATCGCACCCAAGCCTTAAAAATGTATCCTTGCCTGCCAAGCGTCCGAAAACGAGCAATACATTTGTTAATTTTAAACGTGCACGTTTCTCAAAAGATGTTTTAACTTTTTGATTTTGGCTTTAGCCTTTTTTCCTATTGCCAATCTATTAATTTTTTTTAATTAAAAAATTGTTTTTATTTGTCAATACATTTTTTGGTTCTTGTTTTTAGTTTTTTTTAGCTGAAAATTGCTGAAAAAGTTTCTAAATATTGTTGGTTTTGTTGTTAGTTTGCTCAATCTGCAGCCAGCTGTTTGATGTTGACATTTATTTTGTTTACAATATTGCAGGAGATTAATTAAAATTTATTCGATACCGGCAACAAAAAGTCAATTCAGAATGAATGCGCTTTACTGTGAGGCGAGCAGTGAAGATAGATCTCAAGCGATTGTTAGACATTCATTAGTTTTATATTTTGTTGTTGTTAACATATGGGGTCAGCAATCATTGATGTTGTTGAAGAAATTTATGCAAGAGGCACAACTGCCGTTTGAGTTCTTCGTCGACGATTTTCTCCAATTCCGTTGTATATTGTTTTCAAGGTCGTTTCTGAAGAAATTATCGAGGATTATTGCATTTGATTAATTTCTGGTAGTAAAAAGAAAGTGATTTTTTAGGAGTTAGTCGCAATTTATAAAATTTATACAATATTTATATCCAGCCTTAAATTTCCCTGACTGGTCACACCCATTAATATCAACAAATTTTTATGTTGCATTATTTACTGTATCTGATTTCTCACTTTTTCGGCAGTTAAATTATATTTTTTTCTTACAAATTGAAATAAAAGTATGAGATAGTTGTGAAAACAAGGCAAAAAAGAAATCATTAACAAAATTTTTCGACCCAATATTAATGCATTAAAACGTGTTAAATACTTTCATATTCTTTGCAAACTTCCTGAACGCACTTTAATGAACACGCACACACACACACGCATACGAACACGCATAATAATTAATTAATATTTATGTACATGCGTGACTGAATGCGTGAAAATGAAAGTGAACTCGAAGGCGCAGACGCAGACGCAGATTCAGACACGGACATAAACCCGGTCTAGTAAATTAAAAGCAAGTGACGCCATATTTGAAAAAAATTAAGGAATTTGTGGACGAACGAACGGGAAAAAATGACAAGAGACAAATGAATCAGGCAACGCCATAAAACATAATTGCAGGAAGGCTGAGAAGAAAATATGATTACGAAAAGTCGGCGTCGACACGTAACTCAACAGAATAGGCGCCGTAACGGATGGCAATCGTAAAGCCGTTTTAAGCCAACAAACAATTCATTATTAACTAAACTAAACTAGTCAGTCCATCGGTTCGTCACTCTGACTTTCGGTCAGCCACATTAAAGTTGGCTACGCAGCAACAATATGCACTAAACTGTTCCGCAATGCTTAAGGCACGCACGTATGGCGATAATTTTAAAAAACATAACAAATAATTTCGAGATTGAACGTAATGTTTGATAATAACCAACAAACAAGCGACATCGGTTGTGACAACAACAATGACTACCCGTATTACCAGATTTATTTACGACGATATTTAAGTATAATAAAAAATTTATTAAATACGTACCAGCATCAACAACAACAACAACAACTAGCAAAAATACGTAGCCAGTTCGATGTTTTTGGTATTAAATTCACTAAATGTTATTAATTGATCAATATTGTCGTTTTATTATAAGAGGAAATGACGAAAAACAGGCTAATTTTCTACGGATCAATGTATGATAGGTTATGATAAAACGATAGGAAACGTTTGAATATTAAAAAATTTATCGAAAAACTTCCGACTACTTTAGGATGAATACAAATTTCAAAAAAAAAAAAAAAAAAAAAACAACGAAATTTTCTTCAGGAAAAATTGTAATGACGTGAAAAGTGAAAATTTCATTTAGACAAAATAGCGGAATATCAAAATTTTCTCTACTTACTTTACGGCGATAAGATTTGACATGTTTCCATTGACATTTACGTATGATATCATTATCGTTGACTATAATACCATTAGGCCAATTCATTAAATATTTGATAATAACGATTAATTATCGCTATCATTGCCATAAACATGACTAAACGTGCTTACCGCCGTTATAATTACCAACATATATCATTAGTAATATTATTCATAATTTTGAGGAAAATTTCTTCCGATATTGACAATCATCAATTCTGTAGTTCTCAAGTGAACTTCAAGAAGATCGTGATGATGCTCACGACATCGGCATCGACGCCACCGACGTAATAGCCAAAATATTCTATGCCGATGCGTTGCACGACGCGCGTGAGTTATTTAATGCTGGCGGTTGTTCTGAATGATTTTGTAGCTAAACGAGAATAAGAACAAATAATTATTTATGGCGCCTTCGTTAAGATTATTTTACACCGACTTCGACAGCGGCTCGGTTTCTGACTGGGATCGGACTGTTACGGTGTCTGACGTCTGCCATCTATCGACTTTCATAAGAAAGATCGATACGACTTTTTTCATGTCGAGAGACAGACGCGTTACTGAAGTGGCCATGAGAACCGTGGGGAAGTTATAAAATATTAGCTGTTTGCGGGCTTGTCGAAGAGCGTGAATAGTGACGGTGGCGGTGGCGGTTATACCGCCATTTCCCAACAATGAAAGATATTGTATCGTACAAAATCCACTACAAGACTAACCATATCCTGTTGGACAAATTAACAAGCATCACGACCCCAAGCCAAAACACAAAAACAACAAAAAAGAGTAAGAAGAGAAAAAACTAAAGAGCAGTAGAAAAAACCTTCTGAAGGGAAGAAATAAAAAACTGAGTGAATAATTACAAAAGAAACAATAACAGCAACAACAGCAATAACAACAGAATCAATACAGTGAGGAACATTCACGCCTTCTTCTCAAAATCCAATACAATAAAATACACTAAAATAAAAGTAATTTTGGAGGTTCATGAAAAATGAATATGGAAAAATGAAAAAGATGAAGTCGAGTTTAAAGTTATTTCTTTAATGAACTCTGCCATTTGTTTAGAGATTATTTTGTGAATTTCTTAACAATTTTTTTTCTCATGTCTCCCAAAAGTCTGACTATTACGAAAGAACGACCTAGTTAAATTAATATTTAAATTATTAAATTAATAGTAATTTACAGTTGATTTGTAATTATAAAATATTTAATAAGTAAAATTCATAAATTATGATTCCATTATAATTTAAAATGTGCTTCAATTAAACAATGAATTAAAAAGTAAAATGAAAATTAAAAATTTTAAAACAAATAATTGCAGCGAAATTTACATAAACTTCAATTTTTTTAGTGTATTTGTTTTGTTTGTTGTGATGTATCTCGATGATTCTGCTGCTGCCGCTCCTGCTGTTGATGATTTGTTTTGTTTTTGCCTCCTTTTTGTTACTTTTATTGACGGGCTTGTGCCGAAAACGGCGGTGAAAGATCAATAAAGCTTAAAATATTGATTCTTGGAATTTTTTAAACCTTTTTATTGCAAACGGAGTGAGTGAATCTTAGCCGGCCCAGACTGATCCTTTCCCCTATCTTCCCATTTCATCTCGTCTTACTTTATTTCTGCTTTGGTTTGATTTGATGCGGAGTGGTCTGATCTGCTTTGGTCCTATTTGGTCTCGTCTGGTCTTTTCTGGCCCGACTATTACGAGTCGCATTGATGTGTGGACTGGCCCAATTGCCTTTGGGTAGATTGTATAATTTTATTATATAATTTTTCAAAGGGTCTCTTCACACTTCATGCTCCTGCACTACCACTCTTCCTCTTTTTCCTTTTTGCCTCACCGAACATCTCCCACCATCAGCCTGAGTATTTATAAACATATCAAAACACCGAGTGGCTGTTCGTGTTCGAAGTGACTTAACGTTATTGCTACAAACAATGTAAAGTCATGCATAATAAAACATTGCCGAAAGAATGGAAGGAGGAAGACTGATAAGGGAAAGAGTAAAACGTGAAGAAGTAGAAGGAATAATAAACTAATAAAAAAACTGTTCATCTTTGTTACTTGATTTTTAAGTTTTATTATTTTATATGCGAAATTTATCAGCAACGAGTTTGTATCTTAAGTCTTTAGTTTCAGATGAAGGTATCATTTTTAAAAGTTTTGAATGGGCGATATTTGCTGTATATTACTTGAATGTAACAATAATTAAATAGAAATTCTGCGACATATTTTGTAACATTCTTTATATCTGAATATACGTTTATCAACCGTTCTACCGTGAATATACTTTCCTGTAAAAATCGTGGTTTCAGTTATTTGCTGTCAATATATTACCGGTTTATAAAATTGCTTGTTGATTTACACTCCCTTTATATGTAAATTCAATTTTCGTTAATTTGAGTTGCTTTATTCATGGTATTGCTTCGTGTTGTTTTTAGTTAGCAAACAAATGTTAATTTTTAAGTTCAACGTAGCCTACATTGCGATGTCTTTCTTCTTCCTCCTTACAGAGGCTTTTCAAGAAGAAGAGTGTGCCTTGTTAGCGATTTTGTTTTAAAAGGAGCTTGCTAATTATCAGAAATAGCTAAAGCCATCATTGAAAAGATGAGAGGATCTGTTTGAATTGTTGTGATTTAATTGCAGAGCAAAATTCAAATTTTTTCTTATGTTCTCAAATTTTTCTTACATGTAAATTTATGCTTTTTTGCAAGAACACTTGTATCGTTTAAAGAAAATAATTAAGTAAACACACTGTTGATGCTTTCATCTGTTTGCATCTCAAATAATTGCTATTATTGGTTGTTGAATTATCAAATCTTTTTTATGAAAACCGTTTTTCATATGGTGTATCCTATTTAAACATGCATGGATAAAAGTAGATACACACACATACTCATATCTTGATGGAATGCTTTTTTTACCAACGGTTCAAAAAAAAAAAAAAATTAAAAAATAAACAAAATTTAATCGGTGCTGAAATGAGAGAGAGAGAGATCGAGAAAGGAAACCTTTTTGTTCAAATTTTTATAGACTGATATTTTCAAAATATTTTTGAATAAAGAAAGATATATTTCTACGTCGGTCTTTTAACTATTTCAGAGGCAGAAATCTTTATAGATAGTTATCAGACTTTCCATTTCCCTGGATGTTATTGTTTCTTTGTTTGGTGTTGTTTTAGAAAAGCCATTAATTTTTTTAAGCAAAAATTACTTTACAAAACTCAAAACACTAAGCGCACTTTGACAATCTTCGTTGAATATTTCTTGCTATTGTTGTTTATGGAAACACTCAATTTCTTTCTTCCTGATGAAACAGTGACAGTATTTTTAAAATACCTTGGTTCATTTGTATTCAAATCCAATACGGAAGTGTCTATCTGAATGTTGTTAAAAGGTTTGAAAATCGTAAAAAAGCCTAATAAAAAATATTTATTATTTCATTCAAATTATTATAAGAGGAAAAACTGTATAAACAACAAAATATTCCATATTTTGCACAATCCTACCTTTCTTTATTTCTTTCCTTCAGTTTTTCCGGTATTTGAAAATTATTAAATTAAAGAAAAACAAACTAAGTCATAATTTTCATTTTCACACACATATACACACATATATATACGTACACATTAAATCTATTAATACATTTGTAATTTAATATATCAATAGATTTAATTAAAGTAATTCATGCCAGATTTAATTAAAGTAATTGACAACAATTCACTAAAACTCAATAGAATCCCGTGATGGTTGATGTTTATGTAATTCTTATTGTGTATTGTTTTCTTACGAAAATTGTTATTTTCGTATATGGAAACAATGTTATCAATCTTCAACCTGACCGAACTCTGACCTAAATGATTATTTTAATCCAACAATAAGCATTTATTTGTTATCTCAAACTTTAAAAAAGGACCGATACTCGTTTATAATATTTCCAATACTTTTCAATAAAAGCAAAATATTTCCAATATTTTTAATCTTTTTCATTGAAATATTGTTCTACCAATATTGTATTTAAGTATCGCAGTCGCTTCTGAATTGTCAGTATAATATTGATCTTCAATTGATCCTCACAAAAGATCAAACGCTGTGAAAGGGTCTGATTTAATAAGAATCTAAGCTCAGTCTTTCAGTTAAAAGGAATCAAGAGATTATGAGGAGGGGAGCAAATAAACACAACCAACACTAATACCATTTAAAGTTTTTCTATTTCCGTCGCTAGTAATTACAAACACAAGCGCACGTACATGAATATATGTGACAGGAACACTACAAAAATAAGAAGAAGAAGAGGGCGAAATTAAGTAGCAGCAGCATCAAGAACAACAACAACACTGTTCTATTAAACGATAATGAAACATTTCGAGGCAGCAGCAGTATTTGTATGCATTTTGCAACATTGTGGCTAAAAGAAAATTAATTGCATGGTTAGATTTACGATTTACAGGCTATCTGGTATAAAGAGGCTTCAAGTTTGGGGGCGTGAAAATTTCGGGCTTTGAATTCACGCGTGAGGTTTTTTCTTTAGTAGGAAAAGCTGGAACTTGAGGAATTTTTTGGTATTTGGTAGAAATTAAATTTATGATACGTTTAACTTCTACTAGTCGACCACTTCGCTTTCTTTACTGAATTATTATCATAATGTAAACGGAAAAGTGAATCTTGAAAAGGCTTTATATAGTTTCAAATTAATTTTCTCTCTACCCAGACTGGGGCAATAAAGTCATAAATATGACATAAAACGAAATAAAAAAATAAGGCAATGCATTTTGAATTAACGAGATGTTGTTTTAAATGTTTTAGCCGTTTTTTTAAATTTTTCTTGGAATTATTTTCAAAAGAAAAAAAAATATAAAAACTTGATTATTTTGTTCTGAATTTTTCTTGATTCCGAAAGAAAAGAAATTAACTTAAAATACATGATGAATCTAGTTTTGAAAAAGTAAATAAAGTGTGTCAAATGAAGTCAGTGTCATTTGAAACCTTTTTTATTAACTTCTTTTTTTAAAATTCAGTTGCTCGTTTCCGTGGAATTCTTTTTAATGTATTTATTTTTTACTGTTTGTTTTTTTGTAATGATATTGCCCTATAAAATGCCCACGAATGTTTGTGTGTTTATGTTTATGGATTTCTTCTGACCAACATTTTGCCTTAATGAAGTTGATGATGTTGTTTATTTTTATTGTTCTTTTGATTTTAATTATTTAATGAAGATATTTTAATTGAAGGTAAAAAGAGAGAATCTCAGAAAAAGATAATTATCATTTTAGTAATTATCAACTAATAAAATACAATAGTTTTCTCGTTTCCCTCTTTGTCTTCCTTTCAGTTAATTTTTTTTCATTATGAGATAAAAGTGCTGGGCTTTTGAGACCTATTTGGGAACTTGTAGTAGTGAGTCTTTATTCAAAACCAAAGTTTTCATTCACAGAAAACTCAAAAAAAAAAAAAAAAAAAATAAAAAAACAATAAATTAAAATTAAAAAAATTATAAATATTAAAGAATACCTTAAATAACCTTGAATTCAATAAAAGGTTGCTTCCACGTAATAGAACTCATGAAGAGGCGAAGATGATTCAAAGATAGATTTGCAATAAGTTCTACGAAAAAAAAACAATTGGCAATTATTTCAACTGATAAAAACAGCAATGAAACACCAAAGCAGCTAACAACAACAACAAGGTCAATATTAATTAATATGTTGGTTAATTAAATTCAATTTTCAGTTTTAGAAATTTTAATTAATATGGCTTAGACATTCATGGAAATTAAATCAATTCGTTAGAGAGAAAATATATAAAAACGCACAAAATAAAGCATGTATTAAAAGACGTACGGGCGAAGGTTAAACTATTCTAAAATGCCCTTTCGTTCACTCACTGCAGGAGTTTCTTCTTTCAAGTAGAATCCCTTTCAATTTACAGAAAAATAGAAAAAAAGAAAAAAAAGGAAAATCACAAGAGGTTCCTGAAAGAACAATTCAATGATGAAGGGAAAAAATGGAGAGGGCGAACACCAGGCCCATAAGGTTCTTCCTTCCTTTAAACCAACAACAACAACAATGACAACCAAGTTAATAAAATCTTTTAAGAAGGTGTCAGACTGAGACCAATCAGTGAAAATCGTTAAAGGCTGAACCGACGGAAATACGCATTAGCCCAACGATAAGTCACGATGGCGAGTGGGTGCGGCGAGGTGACCCGTCAAAATGAAAGATATTAGAGATAATGCATTAGATATAGCCGACAGGCTGGTAGGGCAGCCGACAGTGATCTAGTGATTATTCAACAATAGCTTATGGTCTCAAAGTAAAGAAGAAGCATTCCCAATTTTATCTTTTTCATATCGTTGCTGTTGTTGTTATTTTTGTTGTTGCTAATATTATTATTATTATTGGTATTGCTGCAACTTATTTTATGATCGCGAATGAAAGGAGAAGAGACGCGATGGAAAAAAGGCTGAGAATTATTGTAGGATCGTTGAGGACAAGAGCCCACTTAGGGGAAATTTAGGACAAGTTCTTCAGTTTTGGAAATGACAATTGAAGAAGTTTGATTGCCTGAGCTTAATATTGAAATTCGTTTGATTTTGAAAAAATCGATTAGCCTTAGAAATAAATTATATTCTTAATAGAAAGACAAAGAAACGAAAACTAAAGAGAAATAGCAGAAGAAAAGTAGAGAAAAGCAGAGTGAGAGAGATAGACGAAGAGAGAGGGTCTTGAGAGGGTTCTCGTGATTTTCGCAAATAATTTCAAATGTATTTTTTCCATCTATATCTTCATATGTAAGGACAAGGTTTCTCTTATTTCTCTTTGCCACGGACTTGTTTTGTGTCATTTATAGAAAATTGTTATAACTTTTTAAAAAGTCCGAATATTTATTGGATTGGACTCGACTTCTTAACTGACGAATACACAATATGTTCATAAATATTTTCGTATTGTTTTTCGTTTTTATTCTTCAACCCGATTCAAATTTGTCAACCTTCATAATCTCTTTCTGAAGTTTGAGAACGATATGTTGGCCAACGCCAACAACAACAACGTCTTTCGGATATTTCCTGGAAATATTTAGAATATAGTTTTCCGATATTAATTTGTTCCTCGAATGGAAACAAAGGATCCTTGAAGTAGATTATCTGCTTCTACTTTACATCTACTTTACATCTGCTTCAACACTAAAATATTTGTTGTCAAGTGTTGTTGTTTCTTCTGGATTATTAGAGATTATTGGTTATTTGACAAATGTTTCGGGTAAAAAAAGAATAGAAAAAATTTTGAAACAAATTTTTTCAAATAATTTCATTTTTATAAAAATGAAAAGGATATTTGCTGAATATCATTATTTCGAGCTTGTTCAAAAACTCATCACTTCGAAGTTTTGAATTTGTGTGTGTGGATTAGTCATTTCGAAAAACCATTCAAAAACTGAATTAATTGAAGATTTTCCATCTCTCTCTTTCTCTCTCTCACTCTTTTCTTTGCCTGTTTTCTCCCTTTTTTAGTTTATTTCTTCTTTTATGAATTGATCCAAATCGTAAAGTCGATTTCTTTTTTGAAATATTTTATTCAAAACATGAACACTTTTAAATCGTAATAAAACTTTTTTATTGCAATAAAAAGGAAAATAAATTACAAACGCGACATTAAAGTCAGGATTTTGTTTCTTTTGATTTTTACGTGACTCCCTTCTCATGAAAACCTTGTCTAAAGAAAGAAAAAGGGCTTCAGTCCAATCGAGTGTCTACCTATTTTATGTGTCGTCGTCGCCTTTTTCTTCATTCTCCTTCATTTTGGGTTTTGTTTCGTCTCGTACTTCTTTTTATACTCCACGGATTCCTTCCGCCTCTTCCGTTAATTTTAATATTCCGTTTAGTACTTCTTGACAACAGGATATAAAAGTTCTTTTAATTTTCTGAACATTAGAGATCATTTACTACTTAATTACTACTACATAACTGAGAGCCCATTTTCCACTTAAATGAAATTTAGAATAAAAGGTCTTTCATTTATGGTTCTCTCTAAAAAAGCGAGCCTACTTTTAGGGACTAGAGGAAGCTCAATATGCTCAACTAGAGATTAGAAAAATCTACGCTAGATCTAAACTATCAAGTAATTTTTTGTAATTGTATGAATCGTTACAGCAACAATAACGATAACAATAACAATAACAATAATAACAATAATAATAATAATAATAATAATAATAATAATAATAATAATAATAATAATAATAATAATAATAATAATAATTACAATAGTAATGATAATAATGGTAGCTTTGGCGACAACAACAACAGCAATTATGACAACAAAGGAACTTACAAGTCATAATATCTCATAAATAAAAACACACTTAATTTAAACTCACTCTGTGTGAAGTGAGTTAGAGTAAAAGCTATAGCTTATTTGAAAGCGCTGAAACAAAACCATTATCAAAATGCAATTAATTAAATTCATTAGAAAAGAGAACATATGGAAACCAGATTTTAGTCAAAGCAAGTGAGTGGTAGAGAGAAAGAGTTGGAGAGACAGAGATTTAATCTACGCTTAAATTGCTTATATACGTACCTTCTCTCGCTCTCTCGATCTGGTGCGATCTTTCTCTCTCTCCCATTGATTGTCATACACTTTTAAAAAATATTTGGAGTTTTGCCGCATGTCGTATTATACAGTATTGGACCGACGCCTCTCCTCTTAATTATGTTTCAGTGAGTTAGATTTTTAAACGGTTTTAAAAGGTACCAAACCTGACAGCCAAAGATAGCTAAGACTGACTCGGAAATGAGTTCAGATTGTGTCAATATTAGACATTTTTTACAAAGAGTAAAATTATGTTACATACAATATATTGAATATAAATTTAGAACAGTGTTTAACTATATTTTGTCAAATTGGGTCTAGACATAAACTAGTATTTCAGTTGTGCCAACTTTAACATTCATTTCGTTTTCAAGGAGAAATGAAATGAAGAAATGAAGAAATGAGAAAATGAGGACATCTAGCATGATGATATGATACTAAATGGGACAAATTGTCAAAAAACAAGAACAGTAAGAACAGAAAAATTTTTAATCAATCCATATAATTATAAATTGCAAGGTTTAGGGTTTTACACCGAAATGAGGAAAGATAGACAACTTAGTTGTAGCATTTTCGCTTTCTTTCTAAACATATATGAAGCCGAACGAAATGATTACTCAACACTAAAGTATTGTTTGTTTAAATACAATGAGTAAGACAATGTCTAAGTGAGAGAGAGAGAGAGGAAGCAAATGAGCGAGTTTGATAGAGAATGAGAGAGTAAAATAATTAGAGAATAACTAAGCTTACCAGCTGGTGTTAGTTCAGTTTATGATTTTGCTTGAAAATTTAGTTATCTGAAGCCGGTCAAAGTGATATCATCGTTGCGTCGTCCGCAAGCGAGAACGCAATACTAATACTTCTGTACTCACTAACGTATATATAAAATAACATCTGGTTTTAAACAACCAATTATAGAA
Source organism: Physocephala rufipes (assembly GCA_963966595.1). NCBI lineage: Eukaryota > Metazoa > Arthropoda > Insecta > Diptera > Conopidae > Physocephala > Physocephala rufipes. The sequence continues at coordinate 21,518,307 of OZ016504.1, forward strand.
ATACAAATAAATTAAATAATAAAATGAATTGATATTAATATCATGAAATTATTTTTAGTTTGTGTGAAGTGAATAACGTTGAATTACAAAAAAAATCGATGCACGTAAAAGAATAAAAGCATACTTATAAAATATAAAAAGAAGTGAAAAAGGCGACTTCATTAATAAAAGCATTCAAAAAATCTAAAACAAAACAATTTGGAGAAATTAAGAATTGTGTGGAAGATAAAAAAGGCGCTCTTAGAGAAAATACGAAATTATTGCAAAGAAATTATTGAAAGGTGATTATATATATTTTCTTATTCTAGTGCAACTCTCTCTGTCTCTGTTCCCTTCTTTGTCTCTGTTTGTTTACAATTAATTAAGTTTTTAGTTTTGCTAAAATTTGGCTTCGTTTGGTTTGTGTTTTCTCTCTTTTGGGAGTTTTAAGATTTTTTTTTTGTTGTGGGTAGGGGAAGTGAGGTGATATGGGAAAAAAGAGGAATATTCTATTTTTGCCTGGCTATAATCTATCTAAGCACTTAAATTTTCTCAACTGAAGCTTCTTGTTGTTTGTTGTTGTTGTTGTTATTGATGTTGTGGTTCTCTTTCTCCCTGCCGCCTTCTAGTTTACAGTTAAGTATTTGCAGAAATGTACTCGCGAGCACACATTTATTTTCATGCTAATCACGTTAAGATTCAAAGTTAATTATACAGGCCAAGCTCTGAAGTAGCCAGAAGCGAGCATAGCTAGTTACCGTACAATGGCTGATAACCACTTACCAACTTACCAACTTACCATTACCCGATACTGTTTACCATTAACCACTAGACCACAACAAACCGATGTACCAGACAGTAGAAAGAAGACGATGACACTGATGATGATCATGCTGATGAAGACTAAGACGAAGAAGATAGATGTATCTAGTGATATATGGCTAAGTACTAGCTAGTTTTGGCCTGGTCATCAACATCAAGTTTTAGCATGTATCAAACAAGTTGATTTTATTCTGTTAGTTTCTGAATTTATATGATTTAGTCATGGCGTTAACTACAGTAAAACATTGACATTATTAATCGTTCAAAAAAAAAAAGAACAACCGAATTTAATCGAAAAAGTGGAAGCAAATGTTTTTGCGATTACGACTTCGGTATATTCTAGAGACTATAAAAATATAAAATTAATTAAGAATTAATATTCTCTCTAGCTTTTTACGCCTTCCATTCTTTTAAATCTCTCGCTCCGTTTTATTCTCTTTCTCTCTCTCCCTCTATCTCTTTCTCTCTATTCCTCTCTTAGCATTTTAATATTCGCCACCTTTATACACTTTCCTTATGGTTTAATCGTTAGTCTAATATTTGTATGCCGTTTATTTTTTGCCATTCTGTTAGCGTTTATTGCTGTAGTTGCGATTTATGTACGCGTATGTGTGTGTTGTTATTGTTGTTATTGCCTAGTGTTGCTCGAGTTGTTCTTATTTCTCGATAACAGTTGTTATTGTCTCAATGATTCTTGCTCAATTCTAACTGGTCGTAGTTGTTATCGTCACCGCTTTCAACGTCGTCATCGTCATCGTCACCGTCATCATCATTGTCTTTGTTATTTATCATGTTTGTCATTGCTTTATTTAATCTGATTACTGTTATTGTTATTATTTTTCTATTTATCCTTGTTCTAACTTCTAGCTTTTAGTTGGCTAAAAACCAAGATACGACTGATGCCATTAAATCTATACGCATCATCAATATACCACGAGAGTTTGTCATTTAGCTCATCGCTCTATCAAATTCGCAGTCAGTCGATCAGTTGGACGACTGGTTAGGTTAGTTGTTTAGTTTACTAATCAGTTAAGTTCGTCAGGTAAACAGACAGATCATGCCAGTCAATAAGTCAGTCAGTTAGTCAGTCATGCTGTTAGCATATCAGTCAATCAATATTCACGTGCATGGCTTGACATCGTTTTTGCTTTAAAAGGCAAAGACGAACTTGTTTCGTTTGTTGTTATTGTTCTTGTATCTGTTCTTTCGTGTTATTGTTCTGGTCTTTGGTGTTGTTTTTATTATTGTTATTGATATTGTTTATCATTTGCCTGGATTTTATTTCGTTTCTGGTTTTAACTGTCTTTTATTTTTAACGGTAAAATACTATTTCATTACTATTATTTTATTTGTTATTTTTTCTGATTTATATTTGAGGAAATTAGTTTTTAATGTGAATTACAAAAATGTTTTATATATGGTCAATACTTTAGCAATTTGTATCCAGTTTGTGTTTTTGTTGTAAATAATTTGTCTACTTTAATGATCTTTTGCATTTATTCTTGTGATATTGCCTCTTCTGGTAACATTCGCTTCTTGTAAAAGTATTAAAGTTAGCCAAACGACCGTTTAGATATATCAGTTTCTGCTTCCGTTCATCCATATATTTATTAAAACAAATTGCAAACAAATTCAAATTAAATCGTTTTACTTTTTAACATCGTTTTTATAACTAAAACGTATTAAAATTAACAAAAATCGTCCACCCTTCTTGTAATGGAATAATAAAATTTAAAATATTCTAAAAAGAATGGGCAATCTGTTTGGCCCGCCGGTTACATAAATCGCATAATGCTCCTTATGAAGGGACCAATGGTAAAGCAACGCCTTACAACTTCCATAACTTCAAATTAAAGTTGAATTTCTAATAATCTCATAATATTTGGTAAAATTAAATATATTTTAAATTAATTAAATATATAGCTGAGATTATTAATTTAAATAAAGTCATCATCCTTATTGCCATCAACAACACGTTTACATTGTGTCATTTCCTAGACAACACAATTTAGAAAACAATCGGAGAAGTTGGTTTTTATGTGCTTCAAAATAATTCGAAATTGCTGTTACTTAAAACCGATAATTGTTTGAGAAAATCGTTGACATTAATTTTGAAAAGTAAATTGGTTTTATGGTCAATTGAAAACGGGTAAAAAATTCAAAAACTACGGCCTTCGTCGATTTATTTTTAGTGATAAAGATGATGTCTTCCTATCTTCAATATCGGGTATTGAACATTGTATGATTAGGAATGTGACCAAGTGATTACTGTGAATATTATTTTCGTAATATTTGTATTACGTAACGCAATAGTTGGAATCATAATTCCAGTATAATTTTAATTAAAGCAGAAAGCATAGTCGTTAATTTTAGTATTTTCTCCAAATTCATTTTCGAATGTGTGGCATCAAACAGCACGGTGTTGCAATATTTGTTTAGCATTAATATTGCCTTTACAATGTATTCAAATGTTTGAATCCACTTTTGTGGCTCTGCCGAAAAAAGAGGGGTGCCTTGCTTGCCCATGCCTAACGCATGGAATAGATTCTGTGACTTATGTTTTGCACATTATTTTAGTTGCAACTTCCTTTTGTATTCATTCTCTTTTCCCTTTCTGCTTTAACAGTAAGTTTTTGATTTTTCAGTCGCAATAACTGACAGTTTTCCGAATTTTTGTTTTGTTTCCTTTATACTTCGCTTTTGCCTTCAAGGCAAATCGACTAGTCCGAGCTGAATTGAAGGCGGCATTATTTAGTTCTGCTTCTCTGCGGTTGTTGCTTTTCGTTGTTATTTTGTCTGTTGATGTTGAGTACGGCCCATTAGACTGCATGCATCCGAATTGTTGTCATTTTGTTGGAGCAAAACAAAAATTAAACAGCGTGACAATACAAATCGTCTCGTGGCTCTGGAAAGGGGTTAATGGCAGGAAAAGGAAGAACTCGTATCGGTCCCTCTTCATATTCGGCAAGTCGTTAAAAACAGCTACTAAAAGTAATAAATGTAATAATTTGTGCCGCTTTATTTATATATTATTATGCCATTTTTTATTGTTAATTCTTGAACCTTTTAAAACCCTTTAACTCTTTCAAGGTCTTACTTGAAAACGTCTAAAAAGTATTGCACATAAATGATGATAATATCAGTTGATCAGTTTTTTTTTCAGTGTACATTGAACAGTATGCAATTACAGTGTACAATTTTAGGAGTAATTTAATTCTGTTTTCAATTTTAAAGACCGGACACTTAATTCCCTTCGCTTAGTTAAAAAAATTTAATCGCGATATAATTTTTGGTAGTGCTTAAAAAAGCAACAAAATTATATTTATCTATAAAATCTGAATTATCTCGTTTTCCTTGCAGATAAATGGGGCAAACAAATCAAACGGACCCTCGTCTTATTTGTTTTTTGTTTTTTTTTGCTCTCTTGCTTCAAGTGGTAATGATAATGCGGTGTCTTATGATTAAGTTTTGTTTTTGCTTAATCAAAAATTAATAAAATTTCGTTTCGTTTGATAACATTTTAATCGTTCGTTCCAAAAATCAAATCTGTTTTGGAATTATGGATGACTGGTTTTCTCCGATGTCGATCACATTAATTGGATTCGCGAAGCGGGGTAATATATATTTAGTTATAATCAAGGATGTTTAATAATTATTAATAATTATTAAAGCTAAAGTAGAATTGTTTTACTGCGAGCGTAGGGTGTATAAATTTCGATCATGCCTTCTTTCTGGCTCTTCTCGATCGTTCGCAAACAGTTCATGAATACGAATAATTAAAATTTCAAAGATGACAAACTTTAAGGCGAAAGACTTCAAAGTCGATTTCAGAGACGACATTGTGCAATGCATGTATGTAAATATATATAGATGTATAATTTAAGTACTCATGATCATGACGATGAGTCATGAGTCATTTCGGTTTAGACTAATATTCTGTTCGAGTCGCGTGGAAAAAAAGGTTGAATGAACTTTTAGTAGAATCTGAGAAGCGCTAATTGAGTTTCAATGAAGAACTTAAGTTTAACGACAGTCAAGTTGTTCGTTAGAGGAGATAATGGTAAAAAGGCGGTACTAGTAGTGTATTATATTCACACAATAATATTCAATTTAGCTGTTTTTAAGGATCCATTAAGTCTTATCTGTCTTCCATTTAAAAGAAATTATTAAGATCTCGAATGAAGGGAAATAATCACTGTTATGACTTTGCAGTTCCTTAAGTGATCGTATTTCTATTCTTTTCTTGGAAATCTTATGTAAAAGAATATTTATACCTTTTCAAATATTTTTAAAGAATGTGACAAGGGTGTGAAGGATTACCTTTTGTTAATTTCGTTTAATATTTTTTCAAATAATTTATAGATGCCGAGCATCGATCAAATATTGTCGCCCTCATAGATATTTAGTACAGAGTGATGGTAGATATTTAGTACAGGGTGATGCTAAATATTTATTTCTATCTTTGTTCGCCTTAAACCTCCTCCTCCCCCTTTTCCCAACCGAACAAATTTTAATCCTGAAATTATTTATGACATTCCGTTGAATTACTATACGTTTTTATAATTTGATTTATTCAAATTTCTGATGTCATTCTGATTTTATTCTGGTTTTCGTGTAGTAGGCACGCAATTAAATTTCAAGTACCGATTATTCTCATGACCTTCTCGAATAATCAGCATAAAAACGCCCCATTCTCGTTTGTTCTTTAAAAGCGATGCGAAATTAATTGTTTTAATATTTATTCATTTTTAATATCATTATTATTATTATCATCATCATCGTTATCAACATTGCCTTGTTCTCCTTCCCCTTCTCGGAAGATAATTATCATACATCATCATGGATGGAGATGAGTAAACACGAGATTACTACGAACAGATGAAGCAATAGAACAAAAATCGGGCAAATCTCTTTTGTCTGATTAAAGTATAATAAAGCCTTAACAAAGAACTTAGCATTTCTCATGAATATGAGCATTATTTATTTACTAAAAAACAAGAACAAGAAGACGAACAATAAACCTTGCCAAAGTGAACTTGAACTGAGCTCGTGTGGTATCGGATCTTCTCTACACAGCCTATTGTCACTGAACTCGATTGTTCGCTTATTTCTTTTTTTGTTATTATAGAAATACAATTAGAGAATGTCGCTTGCGTATCTACAAAAATATTTTTTATCGCGTATGCTCTGAGAAAAAAAATTTACTTAATTTTCTAAAATTTTTGTTTTGGTCGGGGAGGGAGGGGCTGTTTAAATTACGTATTGTCAATGCTAATGATCCCACGAATAAAACGCGTAATAAATACGCTTGGTTTTACAATATCTGAATGTTTTGCAAAAAAACTCAATTTTAAAATTAAATATAATTGATGTTTGGCAGTGATAATCGAAATAATCACACTATATTATATTGATTTAATAACTCTATCCCTCCAGATCCTTCGCGTATAAAAAATTCCAATAAAATATTTGTCATTTCATGAAGTCATTCGATTTTCGATTTTTGTTATATTCAATTTTTTGTTTTTTATTTCTTGTAATTCTAAAAATTTGAATTTACTCCCACCCAGTACCGGAGCTACGCCACAGGATTGCACTTTATTAATAAAAAACTCTAACATTTTATGATTATCATTTATCTTACTAAAAGTTGAAAAATATTTCTTTTTATTATTAATTTTTACGATAATATGATTGATGAACACTAGAATAAAAGCTTTAAAAAGTGATCTTGGGTGTGACTCTATCTAAAGAAGATTTCTATTTTAGCATTTTTCTTTTTCGAGTGGGTGCGCTTTATTGCCGATTTTTATGATAATACAATGCGATATATTTTTAAGGTGATATGACGTATTCTTTTTGTACAGGATTTATTTATAATTATTTATTACTGATGCCTTGATTAAAGTACTAGATAATTCCTAATCATCGATTAAGAATGCGGTTAAAGGACATCTAGAAATATTGGACATTTTAATGAACGATTAGCAATATTTATATTTTTACAAAAAATACGTTGGCGCCCGTTAATAGTCCGGACCGTAAGGAATTCCAATATAATTTTCGTTACCTTCTAGTTTTCGAGATATTGTGATTTTAAATTGAAACAGTTTCCTTATTGCTGGATTACAAAACTTGAAGACTGTTACAAAAAGTTTTTGTATTTAAATAATCTGCTTCCGCAAAATCTCAAAATTGACATTTAAAATTTCAACTCGATTCTTTTAATTTCTCTTTTATATCAATGGGGTAATCGGTCAACTACTAGGATTATCTGGCCCTACACAATGTTAGATGTTATCGTAGTTGTTGTTATGCATTGTTGCCTCTGCCACTTAAAATCAAAACATTTTGTTAATGATTCGGCTAATCTTCAAAAGATTTACTCACTAAGCGTAATTAATCGAACGTTCTATTGGTCGATCGACCGATCGGTCAATCGATTGATCCGTCGTCCGATCATATTATATCACCGATCTGACGTCGGTCCATCCGACGATTGTGTGTGTCGGCCGATTATACGAATAGATATCAATCGAATCGAACGCGTTGCGAAGTCGATCGAATGCTTTAAAGTTTAAAGACCTTCGTTCGAATGAACTTTTTCGATGAATACGACGTTAAAAAAAGTCTTCAATGAAAATGAAATTCTTATTCATGGCCATTGTTTTACCACGTTGTATTTGCAAAGATAATAAAAAATCTGAAGAAAAACAAATACAAAGACGAGGTTAGATAGATTAAGAGACTGGATCGTGAGTAAGTGACCGTGGCAGACAGGGTGATTAATTGTTGAATTGAACGACAATTACCATATTGTGAATCATTCAATGGAAGAGCCAATCAAACAGCAGTGACCCAATCAATTGCTACATCGGGTGAAGCGAGGTTAAAGAAAGGGCAAGCTGGAGAGGTAAAAGGCATACAAATCGAAAGATCGATAGATTACATAGGACCGAATAAACGACCAACGAGCAGATAAAGATATTTTCAGTCGGACAAAAACACGTAGATACACCATAGTACCGTACAAGAGGAATGATCGTAATTTTGAAAATTATCAAGTTCATAAAATGTGAAAATGTTTCTTTGAAAGAAATTTCGAAGTCACATTGAAAAGGGCGAAGAGGGCGTTGAAGCGGAGAGGTAATTGTGTATATGATATTTCCCCCTATCGTGCCGGTACGCCAAATTATGGCATAGCATGAGCGTACTGAATTATTGTCTTGTTAGCTGTTATTTCGGGGTTTATTAATTGTCATTTTCGTTTTCATTTTCACTTTCAATTCTGTTCTCCCTTTTACTGATTTAGTTAAGCTAACAAAAAAAAAACGAAACTATAAACAGCAATAACAACATACAAAAATAACAACAAATTAGCAATAACAGCAGTTATAACGGTAACAGTAATGACATTAGTAATATCATCAACTGCAATGACAAAAGAAAATCGCGTATAAAGACAAATTGATTTTCGGAGTCTTTGGAAGAGGTAAAGTAATTTTGGAAAAATAAGAAAGACAAAAAGAAGAAGAAAGGAAAAACGAAAACAGGAACAAAATAAAAAGGAATGGCTAGATAATTTATCAGCTCAATAAAGGAATAGAATGGCATTCACCACATCTCGCTGTCTTCGGTTCCCCAGATGAAGGAAGATCATGAAAAAAGATTTCCTCATTGAGCAAATGTAAAAAAGACTGCGATTAGCACAGATAATGTGTTGGTGGTACCAATTTGTCTGCCGGGAGTGCTTCTGAGCCGACTGTCACCTTCATAGCAAGTAGTATATGTATGTCGTCGCAGGGGCGTGCCCCGAGGCGTGTTGAATGCTTCTTATTCAAGACAAACCTCTACGGGAAACATATCGTCATTCCCGTTGAAGTAGAAGTTCATGTATTACAAACTATTTCGTCCATTGCGGTAATAGTTTGTGCGTGACGAAATACTTTGGCGTGTCCATTTAATTTGCGAATTACAAACGTAAGCGTAGAATGGAAAGAGTCTACTTTTTCGAGCGGGGTAAAAAATGAAAAATGGAAAAGCCATAATAGTTCACTTAAGCATAAAAATACAATGAAATCGAAAAAGAATGAAATAAAAGTTTATTTAAAATTGGAAAGAGTAATAGCGTCTGATTACTTTTAAGCCAATTATTATTAGTGGTCTTCAATGTTAGAAAGCTTCATTAAAGGCAGGCAATATGTTTTTATTGCTTACTTTTTGATTTTTTCAATATTTAATAAATAATTTCCTTTGCTAAATAAAGTGGTAATAATTGAAAATTCCGGCGAATTCAAAATTATTTTTTTAGTTCTTTTTCAAATTACATAAAAAATAACATCACATTAAATTATTTTAATTAATATTTTTTATTTATTTTATTATTATTATTATACACGTTTAATTATCAATGGTTTTTAAAAGATCACAAATCATAATTTGTTTTATTTATTAAATCGCGCTTTACTCGGTCTTAAGTTGTAACCAACTATATTAACTTCTTCTTCACGTATATGTTCACGATTTATACTATGTTCCGATTTATGAGATTTGTATATAATTTTATTATTTTATTTATTTCCTATCAATTTTTATTAAACAATTAAATTGCATTGAAGTTCGATAATTTTGATTTGAATGTATTAATTTTCAATAATTTTGGCAACAATTTTCAATAATTTATTTTGAGGGTATTCCGACCACGGGTACAGGTGATTCTACTGCGAAACTTAAAAAACTTAAAGGAAACTCCCAACTATGGATATAGTCCAAATATTTAAAAATCCATCCAACAAAAAATTGTTAGAGGATTATTTTGGAGTTTTTCCAATAGAAGTCCGTGCACTGGAAATTCCATAACTTGTCAAATTAATTCAATCAAATTTTCCTTAATTAATACTTAACATTCTCAAATCTTACCACGATTTCAAAACCATTAAATATTTGCAGTTAAATCTAAATCTTCTCAGATAGCTTTCGTATCGATGGGACAGTTTCATTTAATTGTATTTTACGTCGAGATTTTGTTATTATGTGTGAGACTAATGCCAAGTGATTGAATGGCTTGTTATTTATGATAATTTGGCAGTTTATATTTATGTTTCCATGCTGGTTGTCTGATGCTTGTTATGAATGATGATTCTCAACCTAACAATTATTCATATCCTTTAATTCCTTTCCTTTGATTTTCTTTACTGTTTCCATCATTCGAAGCATTCGAGGAGCATCGTTTATAAAAAAATCACGTTGTAAATAATGAGTAGAACATTACATACTAGCTGCAAAAGCATTATGTCATAACCTTGTTGTTAACTCTTTTCTTCCTTTTCTCTCCCTAAACTATTTCAAGCCTTTGAACCTTTGACCTCATCACAATTATAAGAATACGAAAGGAGATGAAGATAATTTGAAGTAAAAATTGCGTCTTCTTAAATGTTGCCATTTGTAACAAAAAATCATAATGAAAATAACAGAAACAACAACACCAGTAAGAGGAGTAGTGGAAAACTAGCGAGTGAGCAAAATAATAATGATAAATCGGGTTGGTTACCTTGAGGCCTATCCGAGTGTCTGCTTGCCTCGGAATCAGCAATTAACATTAACAACAACAACAACAACAACAACGAATACCACCATACCACATCACACAACCACACAACAACACAACGAACAAGTGTGGAAATCTTTAATATAAATACAAAATATGTTTTAATTTTGCCATTTGCAATCACCAAAAATTTCATTCTGTTTCGTCTAATCTCGGTTAAAAGCGTGAAAAAATGACGAGACCTGGAGAACTGGTTTATCGCTTAACTTTTTCCTAGAAAATTTCCCTGCGCATTTTGTTTACTCTGCCAGTGGTTTGCTAATAATAATATTGTTATTATTGTTGGTGTTGTTGGCGTTATTGTTGTTGTAAGAGTGGTTATTAATGTTGATGTTATTCTTGTTGATCTACATAAGATCACTTGTACCTATATTAACAATATCAATAACAACAACAACAACAGCCGTTTTAACAACAACAACAGCTGTCTGCGCTCGATAAAACTTGAACTGGTTTCTCGATCTCTAGTGCGATTCTCAGATACTTCGCAGTTACACCAAATAACGAATTTACTAGGTTCACTAAAAACCGTTAAAAATGGACAGACAAACTGGCAGACGAACTGGTGAAAATGGGAAGAGCTACATTCTGGAAAGGAACGCGTGCAACATCAAATGTATTTCCATATTTGAAAATACACACAAGTTGCCTTCTAGTGGTCGAGATTGTGATTGCGATTCTCATACGATCTCGCGATTTTCTCCATTACGTCAGGTTTTTTAATTTTCGAGTTTATGTTACGATCACGAAGCAATCTTTTCATACAGAAGTGAATTTAGAAAATGTTATTACGCCATCCTCCCACTAGTTAATCATCCTTACTTTCCAAAGATTGAGATTTTGAATTAATTTGCCTAACGACTCTTTAATAATAAAATCAATGAGAGGATTGTTTTGGAGGAGTTTGTTAATTATGAAGTTGAGAGAGATTTAATGCTTTGGAATTATTGTATTGAATGGAACGCGAATTTGCTTATTTATTGGTTTCAGCTTATAGAAATTTCTTTTTGTACGGTTCGCAAACGATTCATTGCGTACAATTTTTGTCGATATCTCTATAATCTATATCGGTGTATTTATGCATCGATCATTTTGATTGAATTAAAAATTATAGACGTAGAAATAAATTATTTTGATATCAGTTCATCGATTTGAATTTAAAGAATTCATCGATCGAATACACCGATGTCGGAACGGATATATATGTATATATACATATGTATTCGTCTGCATTTATAAAATTAATTAAAATTAAATATTTAATATTATTATATAAATATTTATAACTTTACAATTACTTCATCCTCTTTTACCTTTACGGCGATTGCTTTGGCTTTAGGTATTAATTTTCTTCTCTTGATGAATCTTAATTTCTTTCTTTATTTCGAGATACTGATTAATCGATCAATTGCTTGTTTGTTTGATTAAAAACTAGTTCATTTATTTCTTTCTTTGATTTTGATTAAATATTAGTTCGAATCTTTTCAGAGATTGTTTCTATTAAATGCGAATTTTGTTGTTGGTTTTGCTATTGGCATCCTTTTGAGGAATCAAAACCGCTCAGTAGATAAATAGTTTTTATAATTATTAATAATAATACGTGCAAATTTCGCCCAGTTGAAAAGCCTCTTTCTGTGAACGAAACTTTAATGAACTCGAAATTGGTATCTCCTGGCATTATCTTCAAACGTTGACTCATATCACGTTTTTCTCAGCTTTTATATTATTTATTTCCTCCGAACACGCGAGATTTAATATTATTCGTTTTTTTGTACAATTTTAAATATATTGCTCGCAATCCATATTTGTAATTCTTTGACTCCTCCTAACCATTTCGTTCACCCTGACAAATTGCGATGGTGGTGCTGAGTACAATCGATCATGAGGAAGTAGCTTGATTTTTCTTTTCTTCGAAGCAGGAATTTTTAATTAAATTGCAAAATGCACGAAACTGGGAATCGACGGATTTGATTTCGGTTTGGGAGTAACTTAATTTGAATTGTCAGCGACGCCAACTTCAAAGGTTTTTTGTGGAAAATTATTAGTCTTTTAGTTAAAATTATTTAACTATAATAATATATATATATATATAAGTAAACATGAATTTTAGAAAATATTTGGATTATAATTTTATCTCTTCAATTTCAATTTTTTCAATAATTTTCATAAATTACATTTTTATATTTCATGAAGCCAAAAAGAAATACAAAATTTTTTTTGTAATATTTTTATAATAAATTTTTTTGCAAGAATTATTATATTTTATTGAATAAAACTAGATTGTCTATAACCAAATAAATATTTAAAGGAGAAAAATTATAAAAGATTGATTAGTATTCCATGAAAATAAGTTTAACTAAAAATTAAAGAAACTCAAGAAAAAAACTAAAGACGGAAAATTAAATTTTATCGATAAAATTCCAAAATTTTATAAAATCACTTAAGCCATTCTGTTGACGTTAACTCCTTTTCTTCGAATTACTCTTCTTCTATTTCCTTCAACAACAACTAAGCATAATCGATATTATGCCACGTTTTATGAACGCGCTGTGTAAAGAATACAAAATACTCCCTTGTTTTTTCTCGTGATGTTCGTAATATTTAAATCGTTATCGCCAATTGAATAAGCTGTTAGCTTCTTTGGTAAGATCAGAGGTAAAAATATGTACCTCGTGAACTTTAAAGACAATAATTACGAAACAGCATTCATCAATAATACGTTATAATATTGAATAAATAATGCAGAAGTAGTAAAATGTAAAATAAAAGAAAATAGTGATCGTAAGAATTTCTATAGGCTTGGTAGTACGTAGTACTGATGTCGTGAGGTATTGGTTGGTTAAACACTCGGTAAATACGAAACAATGAAATAACAAATAATAAAAAACAAAGAAGCTAATTTTAGTATTGACTACTAATCAGAATGTGATTGTTAAGCATATTACTACCAGATGGTCATTCGCTTATTTGAAAAGAAGCAAAAGAATTGTTGGAAAACTTTTTAATAATTCATGCTACGCGTCAATCGATCAATCAATACGTGCTTAAATTCTCCGGCATAGGGTAATTGTTTAGAAATTGTGACAAAAATTCCTAATACAGAAACTATCTCGTTGGTAATACTAATTAAACATTAACAGCTTTTAATCAAATTGTCGATTATTTGATTGGTTGCTTTTCTAAATTCTTATTGCATTAAATTTTACAGGCTTTGCATATTGTATTTAATCAAATTGATAAATATCATCCACCAACTGCAAAATAAAATATTATTGAGAAACATGAAGCAAATAAAATGGTTAAAGTGATGCGTTTGCAAAATGCATTTCATTAAAATTCAAAGAGGTTTTTTTCGACAGTTTCTTTTGTTTAGATACGAAAGAATTGGATCGCTTTTAGCAGACTAGAATTAGATTAAATTTACTAATTTCTAAATCGAATTCGGAAATTCTGTTTTACGAAAATCATAAAGTTCATTAAAAAATTTCCGAGGTTTTGAAGGAGAAGCTTATATAGTTTTTGATAATTGAAATTGTTTCTTTACGGAATTTATAAAGACTTCATAGAAATCGCTCTATAAACTAAATTTAAACAAAAATTTTAATTTCTTTATCTTCGACTCGCTTTTTGTAAATTATTTTTGAACTGAGCGACTAAATCTGGTCGTAAACAAGAAATAAAACAGTCTTAATTTTAGTTTAAGCTGGAGAAACTTTAAAAGCAAAAATACTGCTTGAGAAACGAATTAAAGAAATAAACATTCATATATTTGAGCCAAGAAAGAAAAGCAAATTATTCTCCAAAAAGCAATAAATTGTGTGTCTTGCATTTAAAGTTTTGTTGAAATTTAACAAGAACGACGAATGCGTCAAATTAATAAAAAACAAATTATACTCACTAAATGATATTTAACAAATTAATAAAATTTGCTGAAGACACTTATTCTCAAATGACAAATAAAAATAAATCATAAAAAACTTCGGTAAAATTCTCTTTACGTTCGCCATTTCCGTAGCTTCTGTGAATAAACATCAATAAATTAAAAGTAACGTTATCTGTATAATTTATCACCCTTTTGTCATTATAAAACAAATAAATGCAAAGAAATTGCTGCGATCTGCGATCTTGCGATTTTACTAAGCTGCAAAAAGGTATTCATTTCATTTTGTTTCTTCCGTTTAAATGAGATCAAATATATTTTATTGCACAGTTTCTCAAACGTCGGTCCGTGGATTGAATCGATTATTCGTTCACAAATCAAATCTTAACGATTTGGGAAATTGATCTATTTATTGATCTATTATTTGTATTTTCGCATAAATTTTACACAGAATCGCAGTTAAATAAATATTTATTGTTCAGTTGTTTTTTGCATCATTGAACAAGATATGATTATCAAGATTAAGAACTTATCAAGATTATATTTTGATAAGAAATAAAGTCGTCTCGGGTATACGAAAAAATAAGTACTGTTCGATCAGCGTTGAATTTTGGATTGGGAAACACTGTTCTCTTCTATGCGTCATTGGTTAGAGTTTGGGCTATTTCAGGGCCAACCAAGACCGCTATCTGACTTTAATTGTATTATTAAATTAACCGGATATCTTAATTTTTATAATTGAGTTGTTAGAAACTATTTTTCTTTTATAGAAATAAGCTAGCCAGTGGACCACCAGCTGTATTAAAAAAACTTTTTATAGTTACGAAAGTAGTGATAAATTTCAGTAATAATTTAGTAATAAAGTAGTAATAATTTCCGAAAATAGAAAATTTTACTCAAGTAAAATGTAAATGTGGATGTTTTCAAAAATAAGGAAAAAATAACAAATTAAAAGCTTTCTATGCACACACGTACACACACACATACTCAATGGCAGACGCTGGCGAATAAGCGATAAGAAAAGACAAAACTTAGAAGAAAAAGGTGAAGCAGTTCAAAGAAGTTACCATTTATTGTACATTTCGTTTATACTATTTTCGTTAGCTTAAGCAAATGTGTTTTAACGCGAAGCGTCAAAATTTAGTGAAATGACACCTAAATGATATCCATAATAATTCTTCTCGGTTGTCATCGTTGTTGTTGCCTTTTTTAGTTTTTGTATTGTTGTTGCCTTTTTTATATTTTATATTTTGTATATATTTTCAATCTGCCGATGGAGAATTTTGCCGATTGCGATCTGTTTGTTTTTATACCCTACATCCAAAGGTAACGGATTGATGGTGTCTCATGGCAGATGCAGACAAGTAGTCATCATATATTCTGATCCGACTTCAGCCCCTGATTCATTTTACCCGTGTCCATCCTTTAGCCTCTCTATTTTCTCTATTTTCTTCGCCTTTTTCAGACCGTTTGTTTTGTACTAAACGCCTTTCTTTTACAGTGAATATGAATGTTCTCGTGATGTAATTGTATGACATATATACGCAACGAAATTCATAAACGATATATATACACTCCGGGTGTAGAGTATGTAAATTTTAACCGGACTTAAGTTAACCTTCTTTCTTGTTTTTCCTTTTGTTTTTCCCCGGGCGAAGCTTCATCAACATCACTGTTTTGTGATGACGGTGCTGACAGTACAAATGCCATCGTCAGCGCGTTGCATTTTAAAACGAATTAATTTACAAAACCAAAATCGAGTTTCGATGTGACTTAATTTTTTCAGTTTTTTTAAATTGCTACTGATTTTTTAAAGGGGTTAATGAACTCTCTGCTTTTTATGCACTACATCCGAAGATATAGAATTATATTCATTTACACCTTATGTATGTAACCTAGTAAAGGAGGCGGGGTGGACAGAGGAAAGTGCATACATTCTTGGTCAGAATCTGAGTCGATTTATCTACGTCCACCTATCCGCCTCTCTGTCGAACAGAAGAAGATATCGATAAGAAATTTGGTGTGAGTATTCTTTGTCGTTATGGGCTATTTGGGGTTGACCCAATGCCGTGCCTGCTTTAGGAAATAAAATTGTAAACTGTCACATTTTGTTCTTCATCGAAATTCACGAAATAGGCGTGGGCGTCAGCTATTATTCTACAACATGTGGGCGTGTGTAACTATTTTGGGAAGAGCTGTATTGAATAGGAATTAGTAACTGTGAACGAAAAATGAAGTAGAATAAATGAAGTAGATAAATGCAATAAAAGATGGCTGTCCCGCCCATTAAAAATTGGACTTAAACCAACAAATTATATTATGGGTGTAGGGTATATGGCCTTCGGCCACGCCGCAGATAATGTTTTTAATTGCTCTCCTTGTTGTTGTTTCTTTCTTCTTTCTGTATGAGATTAACAGAAGGTCATAAGAAACTTTAATACGTAGTGACGATAGAGGTATAAAGCATATTAATGAAGGCGAGGTAAGATAAGAACAAGTCTTATTAGTGTCTTTTATTTATGTTGAATTTTTCCATTACTTCCTCTCTTCTGCTCTTTGAATGGTGGCTTAATTATATTTCTTCGAATAATTTAATTAAATTTTTGAGCTTGAAAACTGAAAATCGGGTTTGTTCGATGATAGTCCGGAGTTATACGACGTCGTTTTGGAGGCCTTCAGAGTCTCAATTTTAGTGAAGCAGCTCTATATATTTAATTAAATTTAATAAAATTATGTTTAATAAAATTAATTCCTATTTGGTTAGATTAATGACTTTCGAAAAAGATGTTAACTCCAACATGAAAAAGCGAGAAAGAAATAATGTTGATTGTTTGTTTTAAAACGTTGTGAAGACTTTCAGAAAATTCATGACTAAATCTGATTAAAATAATTATTAATTAATTATTAATTAATTATTTTTTGAAAAAATGGGTAAACTTAGAAACATTAAAAATAAATGGCTTAGATACGGTATATAATATTTTATATTGATTAAAAGCTGCTTTCACACACAATTTTTTTTAAATATCGCACAACCATGAGAACAACAAAAACAACAAGGGCAACTCAATTCGACTTGTAAATTATTTACGGCATTTCTTCACGGCAACTTCAACGTATTTATTAATCAGTCAAACAACTAAAAAAATTATTGCAAAAGCAAATAATTTTAAGCGAGAGACAGCAACGCAACACGTAACATCACATGCAAATCAAATAACCGACATGTCGACCAACCGGGATCGCTAGCGAGACATAGTCTTGGTCTTGGTCTTTGTCTGAATTTAAGAGTTGGAGATTCAGTCGAAGAGTATCGTAATGCGTTTATCTTGGAATTTGAATGCTAGATGATGTATGCTGCGCGGCGATGGTGCGGTGGCGCTGTTTGTAGTGATGATGATGATTACACTAACGTGCATTTAATTTAACCTCATTCCCGCATTCGATTTCTTGATGTACGAGGAGGGCTATATGAAACCATCACCGACTCCATCCAACACCATTTCCAGCACCTGCTTGGGTTAGCTACTTGCCAACTCATTGATTGCCACTTGCCAACGGGTATCAGCAATTAGTCAGTCATCCAGTCAGTCAGAGCGACCAATAGACAATGCATTCATTCTTGTATCAACTAACCAACCATTTCAACCGACCAATCAATCAGTCAATCAGCTACTCAGTAAACTACGTAGAAATCTTAATAACAACCGAATCGAACGACTGAGTTGGTCAATTTTGTGCATCATTGCTAAATTCATCGGATTTTGCCTTATTCAAAAGTTTCACCAAAGCTACTAAAACAACAACTACTATCGCAGGTACTAACAAACAAAAAATACAACAACAAACAAACGAATAAACAAAGAAACATCTAAGTATGCAAATTATTACTTAGAATTGCGCAAATCAATGCGTATCCGGCCACATGAAAGACGACAGGTTAACAACAAGGTCGTCAGCGTGAGACGAGCTGATAGGCAGACAGTCAAACAGCCTCGCCGGTAGGCGGCTTTAGCACGTCAAATTTCAAACAAAAGCCACTTGAAATCTAAAAAAGAACGTAGCCTTAGAGTGACGTCTTCGGATATGACGAGCAGCTTATGAAGAAAGTGCCAGCGCAGTGTCCGCTGGCAGTGCGTATTTAAAAAGGTTTTCCTGCACAGGAGTGTGTGTGGTCATTGTTCTCAAAGGCTATCCTAATACTTCCTGTGAGTAAACTTTTTGAAAACTGTTTTCTCCTTGAGAAAATGGCATAGACGGGAATTCACACTAAGGCCAAAATTAGAAAAAATTTTAATTGAAATCAAGTTTCATATTCTGTTCATTAGTGACTTTATGGTTCAAAAATATAATATCAATAGAGTTTTCGTACCCAAGCTCGTTATTTAAATAACTGATTATCACTACAAAAAATTAAATTAGCGAAGGGGACGCAATTATGCACACCCCAGAATGGATTTATATTTAATTTATGTGTGTGTTGTTGTTACTGTTGTAATTGCTTTAGCATTATTTGTTATGCACTCTCAAGTAGACCGATTACTTTTGCCTCTCTGAATTCTCTTTCTTCACTCCCTTCGCAATACCTTTTCCATGAATTGAACTTGATGAACATTTCTGCAGTCAAATTCTCTTTCTCTTAAATGTTTTTGATCTTTGGTAGGTGTCCAAATTGGCCAATTTGGCCAAATATATCTAATTTTTAGAGATTTTGTTGTTTGTTTTTGTTAAAGAACCCTTAATCTGTCGTCTCAGATATTACTAGATAATAATTTTAGTACATCCTTCTTGTTTGTGATGAAGTTTTGTGTGAATATTCTTGAATGTGAAAAAATTTACTAATACTCTTATTGTACTACCAACACTACTACATCAATTTATTTGCCAAATATATTTATATATAGTTTATTTATCCACTTACTGTTTATGTTTATTTATTTACTATTTTATCAGTCATTTATTTGCTACATCAAAACTCATATCCTCTCATAGTCCCGGCCAACTACACAAACACCCTGTATAAAAAAAACGTTCATACATCGGGGATAATGTTTTGTTGATCGGAGGCTCTTAAATATTCATCAAAAAATACTTTGCATAATTTTTAGATTAAACACGTTTACCAAAGCGCTTGAATTTGGTGAATTTAAAGAGTTAGCGAGCTTGAAAAGAGGCCGCTTCACGAAGTCTCGAGAAGAATATAAAAATATGTCTTTCTAAATATGTTTGCTTTCTCATTTGGCGACCTAAATTTCACTTAATCTCTTGCAGATTTTTGTTTACATTAAATTTTTCTTTTTTGAAAAAGAACAAGATATTAATTTTAAATGTAACGATTTAGTAATGTCTTACGTAGTACAAAGATTGAGTAATTGTGAGACTATAAAATTTTGAGTAATCAGTTTTCATTAAAAATGATGTTAGAATTTCCTGGAGTCGGTCGAAGCTGGAGTTGGTTTTCCAGGTGTTCCCCGGTGTGAATATTTATTGGAGAAATGTTACGAATTTATTTCTAATTTTCAAATTTTATACTACTTCGTAGAGGCGTTGACTTTTAACAACTGACGCCATATAATTCCATGCTTCCATCCTTTTAACATAAAACGAAAAGTACTTTCATCTATTAAAGTAATTATTTCGGTCGATTTTCAAAACTTTGAACGTTAAAAATTTCATACTGAAGTGTTAAATACTTCGAAAACGAATGAACGAATGAATGAGTGAATTTAGCAAGTTGTGATTGCATGATAACTACTTCTATATATAATATATATGCATACATCTCTACCTGTCATCGACATTGCCATCATCATCATCATCACCATCATCATCATCATCACACAAATCGTGTGAATACTCGCACGGGTATTTTCAATATAAAAGAGTCTGCCAAAAGGATTTCATCACAATTATCGTTGAGATCTCGAAAATGTTACCAATATTGTTGCACTAATCTGGTTAAAGTCTTACTGAAATGGCAATAGACATATAGAGGCAGACAATTAGGGAGCGGGAAAGAGGGAAAGAGGAAGAGAGAGAGATAGAGAGAAATGAACAGATAACGCCGTGATGCAACAACCGGGATTATTATCTTTTCGAAGTCGGCCAAAGAAGTGCGAAATGAAAAAGCAATTTCAAAGTTGATTGGAGAAATGGTGATGATGACGATAATGGTGGTGGTGTAGCAAGTGATGACGGCATAAATAAATTTGAATGTTAAAATATCGACAAATTGAGTGGGCGGGTTGGTTAGACTTGTGCCAATATCGTCTGAAAGGATCGATCGATCGGATTGTTGTGAAGCAGCGCTAAAGGTTTTTCTTTATTACACGGAGAAAGTTTGAAATTATCCTTGACTTGGATCAGTTTTAGTTCAATCTGGTATAAATAAATAGAGTTTTATTAACGTTTCTGTTAAAGTTTCTGCTAGATGAATCTATATATATATATATATATATATATATATATATATATATATATATATATATATATATATATATATATATATATATATATATAAATCGATTAAAATAAATTGCACTATATAAGAATATTTATTGATAACATAAAACCACTATTAAAAATATTTCCAGTGGATAAAAATAAAACTATACAAACCGATATTTTTTAAAGAAAGGCTTCGATAGTGAAAAAATTGCCGATGAGGCAGACTGCATTTCATGTTGATCGAAAAGTGCAAGATATCGATTTTAATCCAGACGATGTTAAGATTAGGTGAAACGGGGGAAAGCGGTAGAGGCAATAAATATTCGTAGGAAAGTGGATCTTAACTACATTTTTAACTCTGAAATCGAAACATTGCCGTCATTTGTAGTTTTGGTTAGGACTAAAGCACGCCTTTCAGTGGCGTTTGATGCCTTTGCGATCTGGGAATGGTAGCGATGTAGATATTGATGACAGTTTTCGAGAATCTAATGATGAGGATTAATAATATTACCGGTATCTGATGACATTGTCGATGTAATTGAAACAATTAGAAATAGATTAATATCTTTGTTTTCATGATAACTGGATGTGCTTCCTGTAAAACCAAACCTGGAAATTAACTTTCATTCCGCCACGGTCGTTTCAGGGACAACTTTGACTTGTTATCGATATTTAAGATTTTATCGATATCACGCCGATGCTGCAGCAAAAAAAAAAAGAATACCAAACTCAGAGAAAGTGTTAACAATTAGCCGATCATTTGATAACCGCTTACACGATACGGCGCGATGTTAGCCATCGGTTTTGTCGCTTTTGTTTTGTTCTGATTGTTGGCTTCTAAAACATCTTACAATGGCTTTTCGATCCCGTGAGATGATCGCGCAGGCGAGTCATCGTTTGTGGACTGGCCGGTGTCTGAACTTTCTGGAGCTGAAGATGCCGGAAAACTGGATATAAAAATTAAAATCGATTTTGTTTTCGTTATTGTTATTGTTGGTGTTGTTTGTGTGGTGGCTATTGCCAACCTTGTTGTGATTTTTGTTGTTTTTGTGCGATGGCTCTCAAGGATGTTGTACGGTCAACAATCTACGCCACTTAAAATCATGTCGTTAATAAATTTTCTAATCATAAGAGTAAATCGATAATAATCGGTGTTTCTTCCATCGTTACCCTTGCAGTTATTGGCGAGGGACGTGCTTGCGTATGTTTCAACGAGTGCATGAGTGTTTGATTATCTGTTGCTTGCTCGATGATTTTCCATAGCCTTCTTCTTCTTGTTAATTTTCTTCTTTAACCTTCTCGGGTGTGGAGTAGTCTTGTTGATAGTTTTTGAAACAATTAAATGAGATAAGATATTAAAATACTCTCACCATTTTATCTGCACAGTCTCACCATTTTATTGATCAAATCTAGATAATGGTTTTCCAATTGAATATTTCTTATTCTAATTTTCATTTAATTCTTAATTTTTTTTTCTTTTATTCTTCTGACTTTTTCTCTATCACATTTTCCAGTTTCATAGTTGATTACCATTTACTTCGTTTTTCCAGGGTAATAAATGTATTTTATATATTTGATAATTAACAATAAGTTAGTATCATCAACAGTCATCAAATAATTAATGCTGCCAATTAGAATAGTCCGCTTAAAATATTTAATTCTAATTTCAGGAAAGTGCTCACATCATTTTTGTGGTATTAATTTATTCACATAACTCCTAAACCTATTTTTGTTTTTTGCGCCAAGGGAAAGCTATTCTAATGGGGCTTCATCTCTTCTGGCAGCTAACTTTTGTCAACATTCTGACGTAAAGAATTCATGTTTCATTCAAGAGCGCTTTCATAATAGCCTAGCCCCAAATTATATGCTTAAATTATTCGAATAAAATTAACGAAATGTCCGCAAGGAAAGTCATCGTTTTAAAAATTGTATAAAATTTTCAAAATTTCTGACATATATGATTTTAGAATTATTTATGGATTATTAAAATAGAAATTTGAAAATTATTAAAAAAATTATTCGATTCATCACGACCAACGATTTTTATTAAAGAAAATATATATTATTAAAAAAATATTAATAAAATAATGAAATCAGTACTAAAAAAATGTGTTGTGCTTACTATTAATTAATTTCATAATTAATAATTTTATTTTTACTTTTATTTTTATTTTTTCATTAGTTTTTAAAGCAATCTGTTAAAATGAATCAAATTTTGAACTTAGTATGATCCTAAAGTAAGTTCTGGCTCAGAGAAAAAAATTGTCTCCATAAAAAAACGGATGTAAAATTAAAAATAATTATTCCTTATCTGGGAATTATCTCCATAATGAACAGTCACTGGCATTAGCTTTAGTGAACAGCTACATAATTTTTTAAGTCAGACTTTTCTTTGGAGATGTTAGCTCTCTAGTAGATTGTGTAGCCACTTGTTTCTCCCTTTGCGTCGTTGTCGCGTTTCGCAAATCACGTTGCAAAAAACCTAATCAAGCGCCGCGGCGTATTGGTTTTACTTTTTCTCTTCCTTGTTCTTCTATTTTATTCCCTTCTATTAGTATAAAACTAACGACCTTAATTCATTTATTCATTGACTCGTTTTATTATTCGAGGTTTGAGCGGATCTGTTCTCCTCTCTATTCATCTTCTTATTTCTCGCGATCGATTAAAGATGTGTGTGTTTTTGTGCGCGTGTGAGAGAGAGTGTGTATGTGTATGTCGCTTGTGTGGGTGTGAGTGTGTATGTACGTGCGTGTATCAGCTGTCACTTAAATACAATATTGTATTAATTATCGAAATTCTTTTCTAAAGAATTAAATTAATAAAAAAGTTAAACTATTTATTAGAATTGTAATCGTAAAACTTAATTGAATTTGGTATCAATTAAGGACGATTTAGTAATGAACATGAAAACGTATATTGTTCAGACAAATTGTGTTCAGAGAGTGTAGGCAGTAGGTCAAGGTAATAATTTTAGATATCATTATAACTTAATTATAAAAGTATACTTAAAATTTTTAATATTAAATTGAGTTAAGACGCTATGAGTCAAATAGTTACGAATTAATTTAAGAAGATATTAATGTAATTAATTTAATTTAAGAAGAATTCATCAAAAATACTTTTCTTCATGAAAAGAAGGAATGCAAATATTGAGCGTGAGAAAATGCTGCCATGCATAATTGCGTAGCGTTTTCTCAAATCTTCAAATCTTCCACAAACCTTGAAATTTTTATCAATTTATAAGAACTAATCGAAGAATCAGCCAATTAATTGAAAACACGAAATTAATTGGAATCATAACCTTTTGTAGATTCTTCTTTCCCTCTCTCTTTCGCTCTCTCCCTTTCTCTCTCTCTGTCAATATAATTTTTATAGCATAACTAATTAAATGATCTTTGAACACAAAAAATTCAATAGCTTACGCTCAACCGATAGGGAGCTGATTACAGGCTAACAAATAGACTGGCGGGAAGACTGTTTGGACTAGAAGGGTCTTCTCAGTTGATCTGCGTATGAAAAGTCATCGATGGTTGGTCGGTCAGTCAAATCAAAAGATACACAATTGCCTGATCATGTCGAAGTCATGTCGGGTAAATCCAATTCGATTAATTTGAAACTCAAGTACTAAGACCGAACGATACTCAGTTGGACCGCATGTCCGAATGTATGTCTGGCTAGCCCTTAATGAGTATGAGGTAGCCGCAATTCCGATACTGGCCGTCATCGCTAGATGCACAAGATTCCCCTTTCAATTTTAATATTATTATAAAAATAAATGCAATTTAATATGGTTGGGAAGAATCATAATCAGCAGATGAAAGCCATCGCTACACAATCAACATCGTAGAGGATGTTTCATTCCTTTGAATATTTTTCAATGGATAAGCTACCGATTTTTGCAATTATTTCAGCTCATTTGTAAGACTTCTTCTTCATTCGGTTCGGCCACTAGAAATCTGCTCAGAAGATCAAGTAGAAATGCTTCGCTTGATTATATCTTTAGCAACATGTTGCTTGTTGTCACTGTTGCTGCGATTATGATGGTGATAATAATCATTCCTCTTGCTCATTCCTCTTTCTTTATCCTCCTCCTTGTCATTATGCTCCGATGGCCCACGATGTACCTTAAAATTATTTTGATTAGCTTTTCGTTTTTCATTGTTGCTGCTGATGTTGTTGTCGTTCCTGTGTTGGTGTGCAATACCACTCTACACACACTGTATGTAATTGCAATGGCAGTACTTAATAAAGCCTACACAGAGTCCAACGTTTAGTCTCACCGACGAACCAATTGAGCAGACCGAACTAACCAAGCGAAAGTTGTTCCATCGTTGGCAGCACTGATTAGGTCGGCAACACCTCACGATGCTTGTCGACCAACCTCGTAGGTTTCGCTTGATGTTGCGGGAGATCTAAATAGATAGATAAGAGTCTGATTGTTATTATTATTATTGTTTTTGTTGTTGTTGTTGGTGCAGTATCGAATGATTTTTATAATTGACGTGATCATAGAGTTAATGATGGCAATGTAGTAGAAGAAGAGAGAGAATAACAAGTTGAAAAGTGTTAATAAATCGTTTTGATGATGAAGATTATAGTTTGTGTCGATCTTAATAATTTCGATTGCAATTGAGTTGGATTGGTCAAAAAGTTACATTATTATAATGATAATGATGTTGCGACTGTGTTGGTAAATAAGGAAAATGCAAGTGTTAATACATTTGAGATTTTAATTATAATTATTAATTGATATCTGAATCACCTGCGAGCTAAAATCTCGAATGGATGCATATTAGAAAATAACAAGTTCTTGCTTTAACCGATGCTTATACTTCTATTTATTTTTTTGCTTTGTTTAAAACCGAATTTTCAAACTCACCAAATTCATCAATAGCGAATTTTAAAGGTTGGTTTTTTATGAAAAATCGTTATAAGTTATCGATATTTATTGACCACACTCCGTGTATCTTAAACATTCGTTATATTGATGGGACCGCAAATGACAAATTATTACGATGAAAATAATCATAATCCGTCGTAAAATTCAAGATCGGGGTAAACATCATTAAAGACAAATATTAGTGTTATTGATAATGATTAAAGAAATCAGAAATGGAAATCATTTCAGAAGTTGGGCTAAGTAACATTATAATTGTTTTAGTAATTAGGTAAAATTATGTAATAATTCACCTCTTTGACATTAAAACAGATTAGTCTATAGTTGTATTAGTAATTATATCATTATCCTTGAAACAAATTATCTGTTTTAGTCATTTTAAGACCTTGATTATTCCAAATGGACATATAGTGACGATGATAAATAATATACAGACTTTCATTCATGATCATGGTCAAAGCAAGTTCACTGCGCATTTTGTTATCGTCAGAAAAACCAATATGAAAAAATATTGAAAATTGCATCCCAGCTTCTATCAAATACTTTTGTTAATTACGCTGAGAGAGAAAATTTTTTTTTCGTAATTTTTTTTAGTTTTTATATTAATGTGATATTTATTGGCTTTATTTTATTTCACCACATCCGCCATTTGACCTTGTTGAATTTTGCGGTAAGACCGTCTAAAATAACGGGTTTTCTTTTTTTTCTATACTTCCAACATTTTCAATAGTAAGACTTCACCGAGAAGGCTCTGCCTACAAATATGTTACATCCTTATTGAAATACCGTTAATAAAAATTAATAAATATTGTTCCTTCTTTAAAATTTGTATTCTTGGCAATAACTTATCCTTTTATTTTCTTACAGATTCAGTTACCACAAGTATAATTTGAATTTTACCTCTCAATTTTATTCTCATCAGTTAATCAGTCAGTCATTGTACTATCGTCGCAGTCATCGCACAGAAGTTTCTCTTAACTGTCTAGAATTTATTAAAAAAAATGGCAGAACGTCGAGGTACAAAAGCATTAGAGCTATGGTGTCGCCGCATGACTGACGGTTATCCGGGTGTTAAAATCGACAATATGACCACATCGTGGCGTGACGGTTTAGCGTTTTGTGCTATGATTCATCACTTCAGGCCAGACTTGATGTAAGTATGATTATAGTTAAGGAGTTATAACGTTATTATTATATATAAATTAATAAAATTGCATATTTCTGAGGTTATTTCGGCTCACGAACACATAACGAAAACCGTGTGAGGGCATATTTAATAATGATAATTAGCGTAAATTAAATATTCAAAAAGAAAAACATAACTTCCTTTATTCTCTTCGAAACCTTAGCTGTTTAAAGTTCGGCCAATTGCTTTAGAGAGAACAAAGGGAAAACTTGTTTACTGCCCGTGGGGGAAAGAGGTCATTCAACCGTATTATCATTTAGATCATTTGAATAATTCAGACGTTTAAATGGTGGTTTTTGCCATTCAGTTTATGAATAAATGTTATATTTTTTTATAAAATTTCATCTATTTCGGCTTCAATTTTAAAATTCTACGACTGGGTATGATTTCATGATACTAAAAATATTATTAAATATGTCATTATACTGAAAAGAAAAATAATTTAATAACTTTGAATATATTTTCTTGAATCTTGAATATATTTGTTTCTTTATTTTATCTGCGCCTCTTCAGAGACTAACTCTTTGGCGTCACTCACTGAAATAGAACAAGATTTTGGTCTTAATTTTGATGACAATATTGGCTCAAAATCAATGTTTTCTTTCAATTAAAACACGTTAGAAAATTCCTACATCTTGCCCTTCTTGAAAAAATCTATATTTCTGCAACCAGCATATAGAGATCAAGCCCAAAAACATCCCAAATCTCGGAATAGACGACCTTAAAACTTTATATTTTGATGATATCATAAAAAATGAAAAGCCCTTGAATCTTAAATGAATTACTTTCATTTTTATGAAATTGAAATGTAAAATTTTGCTTTCTAAAGTTAATTTTCAAAATAAAAGTAGGTCGTACGTGGGGAGAAAAATTTCGAGTAAAAGTTTGCGATAAGTAAGTCTTCAAAATCAGAACAAATATGTGAGATACTCATCCAAAGAATTAAACTGACTAAAAATGTTGCATTAATTTCAATAAAACCTTGTGCAGATTTTTTTCAGATTTTCGATTTTTAGCCGACGTCTCATAACTGAATCGGTAAAAAGCATGAAAGCGTTATAAGGAAGAGAAAATTGTCATTTAAATGAAAACTAGTCGCCTTACCTTCAAGCTTCTCGTCGCGTCGTTGGTCTGCGTGTTATGCATTCGATTCCTAAAGCGAGCTTTATATTTCTGGCGTAACAATTTATGATATTGCTTTCTTATCCATTATAATATTTCCTTTTCGGTTCATTTTTCGATGTATTTTTTCGTATATTCATGTGTTTGTTTGTTTGTTCATGTGTTTTTTCTGTTTCTCTTTATCTTCGCGGTTTGTTTGGTTTATTAGACAAATGAATTTTTTGGAAATTCGTTTTTGTAGAAAAGAAAAAAATAAGAGAATAGTTCATTGGAAAGGTCAAAGGCTAACGAGGCTCTCGTTTGTTAAATTTCAAATAGAACAGAATGACACTTTTGTGACGTTTGTACCGTGTTTTATCCACGTGACGGTAGTTTCGGCATCCTTTTCGGCAGTCTTGTTTTCCTCTCAATCTTTCTTTGTCTCTTGAATTTGTCGTTTGTTTATTTTACTCTATTGCATTGAGTTGGTATCACGTCTAGGAAGAACCGGTTTTGCGTGTGACCTCGCCAAGATATTTTCCAAAAAAGCAACCTTAGTTTGAGATAAGACACAATAAAACTGGCTAGACTGCTCCCGCTAATTTTGGGAAGACTAATTTTACTATATTGGATTCTTTTTAAGTCGATTGTGTCGCCCACCTGATCAAACAGGTTTGATCGTAAATAAAAACAATTTAACTTTAAATTAAATAATTCGAAATGATTTTATATTTTACTCCGAAATGGGTTTTCAAATGGGAAATGTTCTCAAAAACAAATGTTATTAAAAAAGGAAATTTTATGTTAATTAGAATTCAATATAATACTTTCTTCAAGAATTATTCCATTTGTAAAGAAGAAGAAGTGAATAATTTCTATTATTGCTAAGTAATATCTCCTAAACTGAGTAAGGAAATATATAAACTTCTTCTATATCTAAAATATATGTCCTCTAAAAGAGATAAACAGAAGCAGTATTCCGTAAAATTTATTCGAATGAGAAGTTAATAACGGAAAACAATTAAACAATTTACTTTAATTCCTGCAGCCAATGAATGCAATTCATTCATCCAATTCACCGCAAACTATTTAAATCGTTTATAAATGAGTTTATCTCACAATCTGCTGTAGAATTTCTATTGTTTTAGTGTCGCCAATTTAGGAATAATGAATTTTAATAATTTTTGAATAATGTTTAATAAATTGATTAATAAAGTTAGTAATGTTTTGCATTAAATTTTGAATTTGTATATTTTTTAAAGATTATTAAAAAGTATCTACGTACGAGACGATACGTATTGATGTGTCCTGTATCTGATTTTGTGTGGTAATTAAATAGCATAGATTCCAAAAACTAATTGTCATGAATTCACGTTCGACTGTTGAATTCGTTTGATCACACAAACATAAATCCATTTTAAAGAAAATTGGTCTTTGGATTTCGTCTTCTGATAAGCCAGATTTTCGGTTTATAATAAACTGGAGCCGTGGAGTAGTATTCATAATGATTACTTTGAATGCTTTAAAAGTTTGCTGAATTTCTGTTCAATCACAGAAAACAATATTTCTCAAATTACTGCCAAGCTGTCAATGCATTCACGCGATATGAAATAAAAGCAACGGCCTTGTCAAGGCCCTCCACGGCTTTTTTCGATATTTGCTGAGTAATGGCGATTCGGTCGAAGTATTACACTATGTTAAAAGGCTTTATAGATTAGAATGATTACAAATTTTTTTACTTACTTGTCTTGAAATTTCTTAAGTTTTTTCTTTGGTGTCTTTGTTGTTTTTGGTTTTTTTTTATTTCGGTTTGCAGTATGAAAAAATTCTTACGTGATTTAAAATTTGGTTCTTATTTGTGCTGTTTCTGACAACTTTTTTTGATTGGTGTCATGAATAAAATATACGCAGCTGACAAGTTGGTGAAGTAAATGTTGGTGAGGCAAGTGTTTTATTTACGTGATCATTCAATGTAATTAGATCTTGGTTGCTGCGCTTTTTGACGTTTATTTATGATAAATTTGTTAGTCTTATCACACGATATAAAGAATATGTTTAGAACGTCGCGATATGAATTGAACAAAGATTTATTAATAGCAAAGATTTGACAAAAATTGTGAGAATAAGATCAAGTGTAGAATAAAAAGGTACTTTGCTTATTTTAAAATATTGAGCAGAAAAATTATATAAAATGTTTTCTTTCTGAAAAATCGTTTATGACTTCCAATACTTTTTTATTTCAAAGTTTTAGCTTTGGTAAACATTGAAATCAAATGGGAAATTTATTTCATAAATTGAAAAATCTCGTTCATTAATAATTTTTGTATTTATCAAAATGTCGTAGTAATTGGAATTAGGTTTCGATTTAAATTTTAAATTAAATTTCAATTTTTCGAGTTTTACTTGACACCCATAGTAATTGAATACCACTGAAATATAAACAAATAGATCCAAAAACCTGTTCCAAATGCAATTAAATATATAATTACTATTAGTCTTGGACATTTACTATATTAAACCGCTTAAAAGTTACCAAGTTCGGTAGCAGATGGCTAACTGCTATAGATTCTATATTCAATATTCTTACATGAAAGGAAATATTCGTGTCTAATTTCCCGATGGCGAATTTCTACTCGTTCTTCTGTGTTCATCAGTCTTGTTTACCAATAGATGTATCTCGAGAATATTTGGGCATTCATGCTATAAAATTTGGATGAAGGTACTAAACATTCGGTACTAAAAGAAATAAGGCGTCTATGCCTGCCCGATTTTGCCAATTTGCTCTTAGTCGCGGAAAATAAGAAATGCTGGAACATGATTTTCTCAGTCAAGCTTCATTGGTGAGGTGAATGCACTTCCCTTGCCGGTGTAGGCTATATAGAACAGAATTTAATAAATGATTTAATTGATAAATGATAAATTATTTAATAAATGATTTCAATGAGGGGTCTGTTATTTCTAAATTACTCCAATATAAAAATTATTTTCAAATAATCAACTTAGGCGGCTTTCAAGACAAATGGCTTAAACATGTATAAGATGGCTCCGTCGCATCTTAATCAAGAATCTCTTCCACTGATTTACAATGGAGTGAAGCTTTAGAAGGTCGCCAGCTGTTCGAATTGAATAACTTTAAATTAGAGATTAATCTTTTAATGAAGTGTTAGCCGCATTTTGTAAAACGATATGCCGTTTAATGACTAACGACGTACACTGAGAAGTTGTATTTTTTAATTCCTTCTCTTCAATTATTCTTATGTGTATCTTAGTGGTTTTGTTTTTTATTTTTAATCTCTTATTTTTAATTAAGTTGGTTTCTTATTTTTAATTTCTGATTTTATTTCCAGTGAATTTGAAAAGCTTAACAAAGCCGATGTTTATTACAATAATGAATTGGCCTTTACCACAGCTGAGAAATATTTGGGAATACCTGCATTACTCGATGCCGAAGATATGGCTACTTATGATGTACCCGACAGATTATCAATTCTCACATATCTCTCACAATTCTATCAAGTGTTTGCAGCTCAAGGTAAGTTTTTTATAAATTTGAATCATCAATCGTCAACACTTCTCAAAACTTATGAATTCACTTATCATAAATATCGAATATAAAAACTATTCTGGGAACTCTTATGGGCTCGTGTATATAAAAAGTATCGCATTATTATATTTTCACATTAATAAGTTAATGTTTAGACATACTTTTGGAGAAAAAGATCACTATATAAGTTTTAGAAATTATAAAATACTTTTTAAACAGAGCGTGTAACTTTCTTCTACTTTATTTTCATACTTTTTCAATTGAATTACCTGCAACAAAATCCCAGACATGATCGATGTGAAAATTAATAAAACAAATAAACAACTATCGGAATGAAATTGTTTGTCTAACGAGAACTCATTAAAGAAACAATATTTGAGTTTCTTCTTTCTTCGTCTTCCCGCAATTTCGAACTGAAGCAAAGCATGCGTGCTCGGGCTCATATCTCGAAAACTGCAGTTATTTCCACGTTTGTATGCGTTTTCGTGGTAGTTCCTTTTTAGGACGCTCGAAATGGCCTGGAAATCTCCTCCAACATTAGTAACCACAAAAGCGGAACCAATTATAAATGATTTTGTTTAACTCTTCTGTTGTCTGTTTGGTAAAAAAAGAACAGGAAAATTTTGAAAGTGGCGTATGGGAGTGCCCGTGAACAACAAAAATAATAGAAGAAACGATGTGAGGTTGTTAATGATGATATTGCTCGCAGGAATACTAATATTAGGAGTGATAGTGTGGCTCCTCCATAGTGATCAGTACTGCCGACAGTAAGAGCAGTGATAAGTAGTGTAAATAGTACTGCTTGGATTAGTAGGAAAAATAGTATTGATCGTGGTAAGTAGATTTCTGCCTTGTGTTTAACGTGTACACCTACCATGATTGGTTTAAGTACACGGCGGGCCATCTCGCACGGGGTTGCAAGTACGAACTCTGTGAACGTACCTTTTTACTTTATAGCGACAACCGGCGCCCATTTTGCTTACGGTAGCCAACCGTAGCTTTGTCATGTACCTGTGGAAGCCTGTGTGTGGCAGGACATTCCTCGCAGGTAGCTATTTCGGCACTATCTAAGGCCTTGTGCCGGTGGGGACCCTCACCGGCACTTGAGTTGACGGAGGCGGCCTCCTCGCGCAACTCTCGCGGAGACTCAAGGTCTCTACCCGCGTTTCTTTGGGTGGTAACCACAGCCACCACGAAGCTCCCACTAGGGGGCCTACCCACGATGCACTATATGCGTGGGCTTTATATTAGCGGGGTTGGAAAGACCCCTATACGTCGTGCATCACCCGTGGTACCGCTTTAAAGCCTTCGGTGAGGCCTCGGAACCAGGGTGCATAGTTCATGGCTAGTGAACCAGCTTGCACTCTGGTCACTGCCATTTTGTTGCCCACACCGCAACGGGACTGGCACCCGAGGTAAGTAGAGTTGGTATTATAGAAGTACGTTTGAAATGAGTTTCCGTCATCCCTTGTCACGTTAAGTTTGGAGACAAACCGGTTTCGGCGATGTGCCATCTTCAGCGTCTGACGTCGTTCTGGTATCTTGGTATTATAGCCAGCGATAGTAATATTGGCATCGGTGGTGATAAGTAATGTAGGGGATAATAAAATTGTGATAGATGGGATAGTGATAACATTGATAGAATTTTGAGTGACGGTCTTGCTGGCAGTTACATTATTATGCTATAGGGAGTAATAGTGTTGATAAAGGTGATAAGTTTCTGCAGGGTAGACCGATATTGATATCAGCGTTTTTTCGATAATATAGGACTCATGACAGTGATAGCAGTGGTGGTAGTAGGTAGTTTGGTAATGCGTTAGCAGTGTTGGTGTTATAATACCAACAATAGGAGATGTTGGTATTAGTGATCCACGTCTATCTGCCTTCAGTCGTTTGTTAGTATTAAGTTATTCATTCTTTCAGCTCTTTTCATTCGTCTGAATTTTTATGTATAGTTAATTACTAGTTGTTATTATTGTTAGCTAATTACCAATTATTTTTAATTGTTTCTATCCTCTGGTTGGATCGCAGTGAGTTTTAAAAATTTTGGTTCCATTGAGTAGTTTGCGCCTACGTGGTTTTTCGATTCGATGCCTCAATTTTTATAATTGCCTTTCACCCTCTTTGAAGTCATCGCTGCTTATTGTCATTATTATGGTTACCTCCTTTGATACTTTTATTTTCTACCGAGCCCTGGAATACTGAAGTAACGTCAGCTGATTGTATTTTTCACCGGAAATTGATTTCACATTTTTTTTAATCATTTAAATATTTGGCATGGAATATAACTAACATGAAACTTCAAAATCAATCTACATCTTTATAATATTTCGCAATATTTTCCGGATGGTGAATGTAATTAATTTAAAGATTGCTCTTAAAACAACTCTCTTAAGCAATAAATAATTTATAGAAAGATAATTAAAAAAGCAACTATAAAAAAAATAATGAAAATGTATAAATGATAAATAAATTACAAATAAAAATACTTTGAAAAAATAGCATTGATAAATTAATACTCGAAATTATAAAATTATATAAGAGTAAGAAAATTATATTAAAATAGGCAGTTAAGACAGTTTGCTCATAATGTTTCATTCTTTCTGATTTCAACATTATTTTTTCCTTTTATTAATTTTTTTTTACACTTATTAGTTTCCTTTTTGGTTTTTTTTTATACTTAGTCATTTACTTCTTTTTACTTTTAATCATATTTTTGTTTTAAATCGTATTTTTATTTTTATTATTATTATTTTTTTTTATTTTCCTTTTCTTTCCTTTAGTCCTAATTAGTCTTAAGTCTAGTCTTAAGTTTAGTTGTAACTTAGCTATTAAGTTTATGTACTATTTTTAAGAGTTTTTAACTACACTCAAACCATATGAGCTCCGGGAGCAAGAACGTTCATTTCTGATAGTTTTTGTTGTTTGTTAAACCACATTCTTTCTTCTTACATGCTCAATTTAGTTATGTTTTATTAACACTTTTTTAAGATAATACGTTATAATTTTAAATTAATTCAAATTATAATTTTTATTCACGCTGCTTAACTATTTACTGTTTTATAAAGAAAAGGCTCAATAAAAATAAATAAAAATAAAAAAAAATATATTAAAATAGATTGTATATTCCGCCAAACCTGAATGTTTTCAACTTCACCTCTTACGTAACTTCACCCGTCTTTCGACCACGTATTTGTCTTAAATACCAGTTAACAAGTTTTTGGATTCACTACGACGACAAACGCCAAAAAGCACTAAAATAAAAGGGTGTAACACATCGAGAGAATGAAAATTTCGTTAGTAATTTTTTAGGAGAAAAAACAATGCTCATTAAAATGATTACGTAATAACTGCAGCACGAATGCTGATAATTATTCGCCACTTCAAAGCTTCAACGGAAGTAACAGTTATTTCGGGCTTGTGGCAGCCCGTTTAAATGCAAGCACAACCAAAATAAAAATATACTTCTCATTTTTCCTACTCCTCATTTTCCATTACGGTTTAGGAAGAGCAATTCTGTTGGAGCAACCTTTTTATTATCGCATCGTCATCATCGTCATTGTTATCACCATCAAAGCATTATTGCCGGTGACATCGGTTACATTTGAACCGCCGAACAGCCGTGTCGCTTGCTTTAGCCTCTATTCAGAGGCTCTATTCAGTCAGAGTCTTCATCATCATCACCAGCAATTTCTATTGTCGTAATGTCTCCCATTGATAAATCACGATTTTACGGCTATGTACCGGCAGTTTATTAACTGATGTCTAAAGTGTATTTGCTGCGTTGACGACATCGAACAGCAAAATTTTTATAACGTAATGCAGTTCATTCTTTGTTAACTGCAATTTTAACGCCAACGTCATCGTGGTCTACACGACTCTGTGAAGTACATTTTCCATTGTATTGAGAAGGAATATTTTGTAATCCATTATCTTTCGAAGTTTTCGTTTATTCCCGTTCGATTTTTTTATGCGTGTTTGTAGAAAATTGCGAAAAATATTGAATGGATTGAAGTAAGCTAAGAGTAGGGGAAAAATCACTGTCGGTCGTTGCGGTTCGGTTTAAGGTTTTAGTTCAATTCGACTTGGTTTGGTTTAGTTTGGTTTTGTTTTCTTTCTTCTTAGCTTTACTTCTTAAGGTTTTCTTTTTCTCTAGGTTTTCTTGAGGTTTGAGTTGCTTTTGTTTGAGTTTGCTTTGATGAAATTGTGTTAAGTCGGTTAATTATGAATAGGATAAAACCTGACTAGCACCACTACTAACCACATTTTACTAATGATGCTTTCCCATTGTTTTTTATTCACTTCAATTTATGTAATTTCATGACAAGATATTGTCTATGATAACGTTTTTGGTACCTTTTTCTACGGAATTATCTTAACGAATTTAATGAATTTGTTGGGAAATATTTTATTTTAATTTGTTGGGAAATATTTGTTGTGAGCTTATAATGTATAATTACTTCGAAATTGATAAAAAAATTATGACTAAGTGCATAATCGTATTTTGAAAAATATCTTGTCTCAAAAAATTTCACAACAAATTTTACTTAATTGCTCGTTTAATCGACAAAGTCTAGCGATTACTCTTAATCTTTAATCGATAATTTACTTTCGATTATTACTCAATCGAACGTTACGTTAATCGATCATTATTGATTTCCGACGGTCTCTGACGGTTAATCGTTTAATCGACAAACTTTCAAATTCGAATAAACAAGAATTTATTTCACTTTCAGGTTTGTGCATTCAGAGGACTTTCATTACTTTCGTTTAATTTACTTTCATTTTCTATGAATAATAATAACAACAACAATAAGCGGTAATAACGCCAGCAACAAAGTCAAAAAAAGCAACATCAGCACCGTTCAATGATCTTTTACTTACAACTACCTAGACGTTTTCACTTTTCAATTTACCTGACCCAACATCAGCAACATGAACAATAGCAACGATAAATCGAACAACAACAACCACGTCAACCAAAGCAAACAAATCCACAAGCAATAACAACCACTGCATCTACAATTTAGTAAAAAAAAATCCATTCGAAATGGATTTCGCCGGTAAAAAGAATTAATTTTTTTCGATTGTTTTTTATTGTACTCGTACAATAGAATTCATTCACTTTCGTGTCATATCATTGTCTGCTCGTTCGTTGTGTTGCTTCATTGCTATTACAGCACCCATCCGAAATCGTTGGCATCGTTGGCATCGTTGCCCTCGCATCGTCGCAGCCGTCACAGCCGCCCCCAACGTTCGCCTTATCAATCGATCTTGGTTGGCTTGCACTATCAGCTGCGATCTTTCCACCGATGCTGCTGCAAACTCAGACAGGGCGCAGGGGTATAATTTATGCTGTTGAACATTCAACATAGCCGTTAACTCTGTTATGATCAACGTCATCAGTTCGTTCGGATACCTTTTGGGCCGCCTACTTCAGTCGTGACTCGGTGACAGCAAAAGACTTTCTCTGCATTTAAGTGCACAATTTGCGTGGTGGATTCCTGCAATTCAAGGAAGTTTTCATCATTCTCTTGATTCCTCACCTTTTCCTTCTCCTTAATCATTTCATTTCCCGCTCAAGTCGATAGAGCTACGTCAGGAAAAGAGCGGGACAGATGAATCAATAATGCTTCTATATTCAGTCGTTTCATTAAAATAATTAAATGAGATTTTTTCAATTTCATTTTGATCTGTTACGTTATTAAAAAACTAACCTCTCAATTGCTTTTTTCTCCCCCTCTTTCTCTCTCTCTCTCCTTCTCCCTTCCTGACTCAGCAGCAATAACAATAAAAGTAACCACATTCACAACGATAAAAATTCGACCGATCTACTGAATTAAACCTGTCCCTGTCAATCGCTGTTTTGAATATGCGAGAGGTTTTTCTTTTGCTTACTCGTGTATTAACGTTCTGAAATCATGTCATGCCTTAAAGCTGTCAGTCAGTCTACCGGTCTCTAAAGTCAGTTAATTTTCGTTCGTGTTCTTTTTTTAATACGGATCAATGCTAGTGAGCTCCGACGCTGTTTGAACGGAAGCTTCATATCAAATGAAAATTATTTTCCAACATTGTTTTTGTGGTAGAATTTTGTCACACCTCCTCTCATCTCCCCTCTCTAACTCCATAGTATGATCGAGCGCTGGGATTGTGAACTGTTGGGGTGTATAATAGTATAATAAGTTTTATCATCATGAAAAAATCAACTTTGTTGCACGAATAGCGTCTGAAGGCAACTCTATTAACGCTTTATGGCATGCGGTGTGTGAAATCTCTTTTGATGGAGGAAATGCATAATTATTTAATTAAAAGTTATAAATTTAGAAATCGAAATGAAAATTATTGATACTAAAATTATAATAATAAAAAAAAAATAACGTTAAGAAATAATGACAATGAATAGATATAAACGCATATCTAGACTAAAATTAGTCGATAAAATAAAATCATTTTCCGGTACAAAAAAAATTGAATTGTAAAAAAGGGAGATTGCAATTTGTTAAGACGTAAAAAACTTAAGGAAGCGGTGGATTAGAAAGGTTGAAATTTATGAAAGATATAAAACAGTGTTATTTCCAATTATATATCATAAAGATAGACAGATAAAATTTTGATTGAAAGAGAAATTATTCTCTTCAGATTTTATTTCCAAATATCTCTGACGTATAAAATGAATTTTTTCTAAAATAAAACAAACAAAACACTACCAAAGGATGTAAAAGCCATAAAATAGGAAAAGAATGCTTCTCCTGTGATTACATTTCATTACATAATTTTCAGTAATCAAACTCTTTTTGACCGTGAAATACATCCCGTTTAGGTTTCATGAAAATAAAATATAAAATTTAAAACACTGACTCAGAATTCATTAAATTTGAATACGTGGGGATAAAATATGAATTTTCTCACAGTTATAAACGCTCAATGAAAACAACTTTTATTTATTCATCGAATCATCAGAATTATTCATTTTTCTTTTGTAAAATTTTAATTATTTTCAATTGAATTAAAATTATTTTAATTAATTATTTATTTTTATAAAAAAAACCCAATAGTGTTTACAATATTTGTTAACTTAATTTAAAGTAAAGACAATACAATGTTGAATATTCTCCGGATAATAGATTGTAAATAATTTGTAAACCTTCAACAAATACTAGAAACACCTCTTTTAGGCAATATTTCCTCCTGTATTATAGATTATGGATGATCTTTCCTTAGCATTTCTCTTATTACTTTTTTGCACATGTATTTATTTTCTGATTAATCTTTTTTCGGGGACGAAAAGAAAAAGTAGACCAATCATATTCACTGCAATAGCATCATCAGATTGATTGAAGTAATAATGAGCTAATAGTAATAATAGTATTGTCTAGTTGCAGTAGCGTTAGTTTCATTGGTTGTTGTTGTTGTTGTTCTGTTATTTTAGCAATGTATAAAGTGCCATTTTACAGCATCGCGGCAATAAATCCAACGGACAATTCAAACAATTTATTACGAATTACTCTTGATTTATTACGACACAAAAGCGTTAGAGTGTGTGAGTGCGTGTGTGTG
Source organism: Physocephala rufipes (assembly GCA_963966595.1). Classification (NCBI taxonomy): domain Eukaryota; kingdom Metazoa; phylum Arthropoda; class Insecta; order Diptera; family Conopidae; genus Physocephala; species Physocephala rufipes. Next base: position 21,557,327 of record OZ016504.1, read on the forward strand.
TAACTGTGTATGCGCCTCAAATATTATTGCAATTGTGGTGTAAAGGCCATAAATTGCTTGGATGTTGATTGTAGCTGTTGTAGTTCTTGCTATTGTTATTATAGTTGTTGCAGTTTTTTTCATAGTGGCTAATTCTAGAGGAACAGTTTTTTATAGCATGCCTTGATGGTGTTATTGTCATTATTATTTTCATTGTTCATGTGGTTGTTATTGCTTTTGTTATTATTTTTGTCTACGATATTCATTTTTAATGTTTGTTGGGTCAAATCGCAGTTTAATTTGTATGTAAAAGGTTAAAAGTTTTTGGTAAACACTCTTTAGGAGAAAGTAAAAATTGTGTTAGAATTCAAAAATTTTTTTAGATTTCAGTTAGCTCTTAAAATATAATTTTCGTTATTAAGATAAAGAGGAAACTAATCTCGATATAAGGGGGAAAATATAAGTGAGTGCCATAAAGTTAATAAATTTTAATTTAACAATATTTTTATTTTAAAAAATTTCTGTAAAACAATTTTATAAAAAAGTTCTAGCTAAATATTTACTAATAGAATTCGTGCATTTAGCTAATTAGTAAATTGTCAATTCGGTCTAAACTAAGATTTAATTAATTAACATTTGTCTCCTGTAATTAATTTTAAAGCAAATAAATAAAACGAAATTTATGTTTTTGTTTTTTTTTAATTAATAATTTTGCCACAATTACAATCTTATTTAACGTTATAATCGTGTATAGTTTTTGTGTTCAAAACTCAAATAGCCTTTTAATGGATTTGTTGTTGTTATTGTTGTCATTGGCATTGCACTTATGAGTGTGTTGCAGCCGCAGTATGCGTGACTGACCATCACACAGGTGGCAGGTATCAAAAAAATTATGTAAAAATTATTATTGTTGTTATTTGTGGTGTCATTTAACACTAAATCTCCCAGGGAAGTAAATTTGACTCCATTAAGTTTTGTACTACCACAATTTTTTATATTTAAATAAAGACTATTAATGATGCTACGCTTTCAAAAAGGAACTGATGGTATAAATATAGGCTGGCGATTTCGTTTTTCAGCTGGTTATATATTTTCAATTCATTTTCAATATATTGCACAATATATAAATCTATTTTGCAATATATTATTATATTCTATATAACATTAAATGTTCACTATATATTATATAATGTATAAGTACATATTTCAATATAAATTGCTATAATTTGCAATTTAAGATTAATTGAAATATTTTTCGAAAATTATAACATTATTATACACAATAATTAATATTGTTGTCTTCCTCGGACAAACATTTTCTTATTATAAGTTGTGAAAGAAGGGAAGTGTTGGATTTTCTGCTTGGTTCGGTAGATGCAGTGTTAAACAAAATGAAAAGTTGTTGCCTTTTTGTTTGAAGAGATTAATTGAGAGCGATAAAATAATTGATTTTTTATCTTAAAAAATTCAGTAGTAGAACCTGCAACAATACCACCAGCAGCTGCTGCTGGCTGTGCATTATTTCAGCCTTGCCGCATTGTGAAATGATTTTAATTTAACAAAACAATTTTTTCTTAATTTACAATTGTCGGCTGTCTTTTAATGCGACCGTTGTTGTTGCGCTTTTAATAAATATTTTCTTAAAAAAAGCAATTTATGTTGACTCATTATATATATATATATATATATATATATATATATATATATATATATATATATATATATATATATATATATATATATATATATATATATATATATATATATATATATATATATATATATATATATATATATATATATATATATATATATATATATATATATATATATATATATATATATATATATATATATATATATATATATATATATATATATATATATATATATATATATATATATATATATATATATATATATATATATATATATATATATATATATATATATATATATATATATATATATATATATATATATATATATATATATATATATATATATATATATATATATATATATATATATATATATATATATATATATATATATATATATATATATATATATATATATATATATATATATATATATATATATATATATATATATATATATATATATATATATATATATATATATATATATATATATATATATATATATATATATATATATATATATATATATATATATATATATATATATATATATATATATATATATATATATATATATATATATATATATATATATATATATATATATATATATATATATATATATATATATATATATATATATATATATATATATATATATATATATATATATATATATATATATATATATATATATATATATATATATATATATATATATATATATATATATATATATATATATATATATATATATATATATATATATATATATATATATATATATATATATATATATATATATATATATATATATATATATATATATATATATATATATATATATATATATATATATATATATATATATATATATATATATATATATATATATATATATATATATATATATATATATATATATATATATATATATATATATATATATATATATATATATATATATATATATATATATATATATATATATATATATATATATATATATATATATATATATATATATATATATATATATATATATATATATATATATATATATATATATATATATATATTATTGTTTGAGATATGAAGATTGATTTGTGTACTTGTTGGAAAATTGAAACTGACAAATCAGCGTGACTGAAACCCACAAGTGGGGACAAGAAAAATTGAAAACCGTGAAGGACGAATAAAATATATCGATTCTGAATTAATTAATAAATCGATTATAGGAGAGAATAATATTTTTTGGCTTTGCCAATATTTTCGTTTAATGCTGGTCCAAACAACGGCAACAAAAGCAACAGCAATAACAATGACAGTATCTGGCGTAATAAAAGCAATTTTGTGCAATATATTGTATTTCGCCATGACCCGCAAGTATTTGGTGTCTTTTAAAAGTTTAATCGAGAAAAATCGGAATTTAATTCGATTCTTTGATTAATTGAATCTTTTGTCAAATAAATTTAATTGAAATTGAAAAATTCTTCGAAGTTATAAAATTATATTATTTGCTTCTATTTGTCATTTATTTTCCTATACTAAATAAAAAATATATAAAATAATTTCTTTTATTTGTAATTTTCGAAACTCCATCGGACTTTAAAAAACTGATCCTGATCATGATTGCGATCATTGTTTTCTAAGAAGTTGTAAAGAAATACAAATGAAAAGCTTTTTCTTACTGTCTAACTGACTGATTTCCGTTGCAAATTGTGCAATTAAAGCGTGGTGAGCATTATGCCAAAATTAAGAACAAAATTACTATAAAGTAATGTAAGAGTTAAGAAGGAAATCTTTGAAAAAATGGAATTGTTTTTATTATCGGTGACTTTCTTCATTGTGGGTTATTCTTGCTATTGCGAGACTCTTAATGCGATTGTCGACAGAAACGAACTCTTATGCAATGCTTGAAAAAAGTCACAGTGTGCTCAATGAAAACAATTACAAACATGTTTTAGGACCTCTATTTAAGTGCTCTATTTTTACCTTTTACTCTCCTCTAACTTCCAACAAGAATAACAAACAACAACATTGCTTTTTATTCGACGACATTCACTTGAAATCTTAAAGCAAAATTTAATTATTGATTTTTGGTTATTATGATTGTTGCTTTTTCTTACTATTTCACTATCATCATCTCCTTAATAAGTTTGTAATTTTAATAACGATTTTATTTTCAATTGTTCATCTTTATCTCTTTCTCTCTCTCGTTTTATTATTAATACTATTGTTTTACTAACTTTTTTATAATTTTTAGCATGATTATTATTTTTATGTTTTCTTATTATTGTTTTTCACAATTCCTGGTCGTTTAAACGATGCTCGTTAATGGTCATCGATCATGTTATTCATGAAAGTGAAAGTTCTTTTTTTTTATATTTCTTTCATAATTTTGTAAATAATACTTTGAAAAATAAAATTAAAATAACAATAACAAACATTAGTCATTAGAAATATCGTTTTCTGAAGTCAAAAGTTTGTGGGTTTTTCACAAAAAAAAAAAGAAATCTCAAAATTAAGGAACAAGAGAAGAAAAGAGAATTTATCCAATCCTATCCAATGAAACCAATACTTTATACAAAAGGTATTTTTAATGACATTTTCATCATCAATAAAATTTTGAATATTGTATGAGATGAAACTTCGAATTATAATAATTTATTTCTAATTAGAATAAATAATACTTTGTTGCATTCTCAACATCAGTCTTAATCGCTGCTAGGAATCAGTTTTCCACTATTGTAGCAACACAGAAATATTATTGTTGCCAAATTGTTTGTTGTCTATCTTATTATTTGCTTTCTTCGTTTTTTACTTAATTATGATTTCTGCTCTGTGATTGATGTTCAGACGGTCATAATATGATCCGATCGATGTGGTGGAAATAGTGAAATGGACAGACAGATGGACGAACAGACGAACGGATATTAAACTAAATACCACCAGATGTCTTCTCCAATGAATGGTTTTTCCAACAAACCTGAAGCAGCATCAACACTTTAAAGATGATCAAAGGTTGTTCCAAATGCATTTGCTTTTGAGGCGAGTGTGTTTTCTCTGTGACTGTGACTGATATGTTGTCACATTTCTTTTAA